>CAKJTD010000093.1:0-375598 GCA_917499995.1 Ichneumon xanthorius | reverse complement strand
GGGGCTTGTCTACCCTCAGCCGGCGGAGCCGTCGAAACTGGTTGAGAGTTGAAAAATGACGGTGTATCATCTATCCACATACTGGCACCGAGTTGACAGGCTTTTGTTGAAGCCTTGTAAGTCAGTAGTGATTCAATGTATGCTCGGTACGCATAGGCATTATTCGAGGGTGATACAAGTTTCTGGTTGAATGATACATCTAGTTGATTGAATAATGAATGCAGTAGATTGTTAACAGGTGCTACTTGATCATGAGCGTCAACGGCACCGTTCCTGGGTTGTAACTTAATACGTAACTTTAGCATTGTATGGGCTAGATCAATGTATTCATCACCATGACCGGGGACAACAAATTCAATGGGAGCCTCATCTGTCAGTGAAGAAATGGGCTTATAATGAATTCCTTGAGAACCTTCTATACTTGTCTGCGTTGGTGGGAGAGTGAATAAATCCAGCTCTGATTTCAAGCACTCGCAAGAGTGCGCGTGTAAGAAAGACATTTTGTTTAGTTAATTAGCCAAATATATCGGCAACGGTGCGTTTTTTACGCTTAACAATTTTTGTTTTTTTAATTTTTCTGGTAGGTTTTTTCTTAGGCTTTGCTGATTTACGCCCCTTTTTCTTACTACGTTTATCGGTCGAAACTTTTTTCTTTTTCTTTGTAGCTTTTCTAGGCTTACGAGTTTTAGTATATTTTAGAGCTCTAAGTGTAGGAGTACCGATGTGAGGACTAGCGTGACCAAACAACGAATGATGCTGTGCCGAGCGGTCCTGTATTTTATATCCCGAACCCTGCATGAGACTCTCAAATGTTTCGTCGGCCTTGCGCTTCAAATTTCTCCCACTCTCGGTCATACGGGCTCTGAATGAATCTTTGAAGGGAGCGTTGTGCGCAACATCACCCAATATATTCATACCAGCATGTAGCGCTTCTTTTCCGACAGCGCGAGCGCCACGAGTGAGCAATGGTAATGCACGTCGAAATAAACCACTGAGAAAGCTTCCTAGACCATGGCCTCGTTGATAGGGAGCGCCAATGAAAACACGATCAATACCGCTGCCGACCTGGCTCTCGTAATGATCAATATATCGATCCATAGCGAAATATTTTATCGTATACGCTTAAAATGTAATGTAGCGGTCAACGTTCCACTCTGGAATGGTACAGGTTTACCAGTGTCGGTCCTTATATCTATCTCGATCGTGCCAAATTCAGTCCGTAATAAAGGTATGTAAATTGGCGGGGAGAATGATTTAGTTTGCGTAGACCCATAAATATAATTTGTATTATCTACAGGTACGATGCGTAACAGAGGTGTCTGAGCATCGCCGGTTATATAATTTTCACATATATCGGTATATACGAATAGTTTATCAGGAAGCGATAGCGATAAATTAGCAGGATAATTTGCGATAAATACCGATAGTTTATGAAAATCCATAATTTTTCCGGGTTCGAAACCCAAAGCTTTAGAAAGTTTATCATCAAGACATATAAGATGTGGAAGTATACACTTATCTACAGCGCAGCTATCAGGTACTCGTTTCAAGCTTACAATCCCGCCAATATCCTCATTATATTCAAGGTAGATATGATCTTTGAATACATCCGTTTTATTAATGGTGTCGATTAGTGCTTTCACACTGGCGTAGAGTCCAGCAGGAATTATAACTTTGTGCGTTTTCGGATGCTTAGTATATTTTCGCGTGACGGTATCGGTAGTATTATCTTGCGGGGTAGTCGTCTGTGAGGTAGCTTTTTCGCAGTGTGTTGTGGTATAGAATCTAAAGTAGATTCTGTGCCTAGCGGAAGTGTAGAAGGGCTCAGTGATATGATAGTCTTTTTTGGGTTACGGTTATTGTTAATCTTAACCCACTGATATTGGTTACTAAGAGCTGTTATTGGAGACGTCCCACCATCAGCTTTATTTATCTCATCTACATGCAGAAAAGTAGGGGGAAATTGAATTTCTGTTAAGGCTACAGCCCATTCTCCAGACATCTTCAATTGCTTTGGAAGCTGTGTTATATAGTGTGCCACCGTATTATCGGGGTAGTACTTCATACTACTGTTGCTCGGTAGCACAAGGTAAAATTGATCTCTCATTTTTTTTTTTTAATTTTGCTACTATTTATTCACTATATTTGCTGCAGGTATCCAGGAATTAAATTTTTCGGGGTATCCTCGCCAGCTAACAAAGTATTGTTTATTATGGCCTTTCCCTTTAGTCTTGAGAATTTTTTCAATTAAAAATTCTTCCGTTTCAATTTCCTTCTCTACAACGCTTAATTCTTCTTCATAGAAAAAACCGTCAATTTCCTCGTCGTTCAAATCAACCAGTTCATATATGGGCGGTTGTCTATTTGTAATAATCTTGTGAATCTTGAATATTTCTTCGCTCCAGCGAGCTTCGTAACCTCGAACGCAGACTGTGCTTTACTGATGCGTACAAGCTCACCGACCTTGTATTTAGGCACTTTGTGACACAGCTTGTATCGTTTCACCATATTTGCGCGTGCGATAGCCGCATTGTACAGAGTCACGGCCGCCGGTTGCATCTTGATAGTAGAGTGTTTTGTATCATTGTAAGCTTGGACTATAGATTTCAATACATCGATATAGCGTCGTGTATTTTTATGTGTAAAATATCGCCACATCCGCTCCTTTAATGTTCTGTTGAAACGTTCTACAATAGCGGCTTTGATATCGGGGTTTCGGGCAACTCGGAAATTTATTCCACGACTCTTCAAAAATCGCTGCAAAACGCTACCGACAAATTCTTTACCTCGATCTGTCTGTAGCCATACAGGCGCTCGACCATTGCTTCGAGAGAGTATTCGTTTGAACCCTTCTGTAGTTTCTGCACAAGTTTTATCACGCAGCGTCTCAACCCATGCATACTTGCTGAGAACATCAATAACCACTAAAAGATAAACAGAGCCGTCATTTTCATCTTTAAGAGAGCGTAGATCAACGAGATCAGCTTCCCACACGTCATCGATATTATCGACGGCGTAGTGTCGCCGCGGAAATCGTCGTCGTATAGGTCTGTGTAGTGTTGTAGCGCGGCTAATTTTCAGGCCGGAATTTTCGGCTCACTCGGGCTCACACGAGGCGACACCGCAGGGCCTAGATGTAATGTAGGATATTTAGTAATTATTTTGTTGAATGAATTTTCATGTATGCCGGGACGAGAGCGCTGTTTGAGAGGAACAGTGGCCGTGAAGGTCATAGCGGAGCGTCGCGCCGAGGGAAGATCGGGAATGGAACATCGAGCTCGCGAGTCCTACCTCCCTGCTGTCAGAATCGTGGACGACGGGACCATGCGGATTATCGCATTTCATCGTTTTCATCGCAGCATCGGAGTCATCGCATTTGTACAGCCGTCCGGAGTCTCGGGCTGTGCGAAAGAAAGTTCGCCGAGAGTCTCGAGGCAGGGGGAACTGAGTACCTCTGGGGGAGCTCTGTTCGCGGCGTCAACGATTATGTTCGTTGAAATTAGCGAGGGCGATTAAGCGAAGTGCGCTCGAAGATTTCGAGCGCGCGATAATCGATGTGCGAGTCGGTGAGCGAAGCGTTCGGCTACGCCGAAAAGGGCCGAGTTGGACCCGGAAACGTCCGAATTTGTCGTAGCGATTAGGCAGGGGGGTAGGCGGGATGGTAACGAGAGCGATCGCGAATCGATGCTCGAGGCACTTCTCCGTTGTGAGTCCGATCGAGCGGATCGATTGACAGCTGCGGGTATCGGGAAAGATTTTGGAAAGGAAGGAAGGAAGGAAGTTACCACAATCACGACAAACAATATCAGGACCGTTTCTTTTCACGTGCTGTCTCTCGATACGGTGAGCTTTCCGTCCAAGGGACTTTCTGTTGTATTAAAACGGCGAGATTTTGTGTATTTGATTATTGTAATCCCGTGCGAGGGAAAAATTAACTTTGTAATACCGACGGCGTGCTTCGTTCGACCGTGCCGGAGGGAACGGGACCGCCGAGTTTCGGCAGGTGTGTGTGACGTTGCGTACGGGTAATTTTTGTCTTTGTTTTGCGCCGCGTGGACGGACCGGGAAACCGTACTCGGTCTTACTCGAAGCCGTCGTGAGTTTTTGGGGAAAATTAGTAGAGTAAATTCCGGTCTTAAATATCGTAATTTCCGGGAATTATTGTGTCGCCTTGGGAATCTTTCACGGGGAAGTGTGTTATTTGTCGAGTCGTCGTTTGCGAGTCTCCGAGCGCGTGAGTCCGGGTGCGTGTGGGTTACTTATTGCCGCGTCGAACGGGCCGGGAGGATGTTTAAAAAAACGCCGCGATTAATCGGGCGAGGTGTATGAGAGCGCTGGAACTTGTGCCGCGCTGCGTGTGTATGAATTTTGGGATTTTAATGATCACGCGTGAGATAACAAGGAGATTCGGGAGAGCGCGACCGTCTGTGTGTGCGAGCGTATGTGTGTGAGCGTCGAAGCGAGCGAGTCCCGTGAGGCGGGAATCTTTCTCTGTGTTTTGTCTGAAGCGATTTATTTTGTAAGTTGGAATTTCATTTACGGGACGAGGGTTTTACTCCGGGTTCTCCGGTTTTTCCCCTCATTAGCTTATTGTCTTTAATTAATAAATTCGAGTCTTTGGTTCCCGTATTTCCGTATTTGCGTAATTTATTTTTGGTGTTATTTATTCTTGTGTTGTCCGAACACTAGTCGCTTATCCAGCCACTCTGCCCTCGAGAAGACCGCAGCGAAACCGGGAAGGTTCTTTTTGTCGATTTTTCCCCGGTGCGTTTCGACGTACCTGGCGCCCATCCCTGATCGAGGGAGAAATTAAGGGGAAGGATCGTGGGGGTTTGGGAGTAGGCTTTTGCCCATCCGGGAAAAGCGCTACAGTGTATAAGCATCCTGTGTTCTCAGCCAGTTAGTCACATCCTCACGAGGAATTTTCTCTTCATCAGCCGCATGAATTAGATTTGGGGCTCCGGCGTATCCAGCGTGATGCGTAGGATCGTAATAAAACTTCTTTAATATATCCATTCTATTTTGATTACAGTTTCAATGTTTTCGACGATCGTATTGAGTCACTAGTAGGAGTTCGACGTCTATTACCTGATAAATTTAAGCTATTCTGACTTGTATCTGGTGTATTGGGATTTGACTTTGCCAGGTTTCGTTTAGAATTTAGAGGTGTGTTGAGCGACAGACTCTCATACAGTAGGCTTGTATTACCGATAAATTCGCGAGGGATCCCTAAACGCCGTAGTTCATTTCCAAATTGCTCACGACCAATGGCACGCACAGTTTTTCTATGGCGCATAGTATCATTTACAAGATCTATAATATTAGATTCTTTTATTGGTTCACCGTTGATATGGACCACTCCCGATTTATCCCACGTTAGACTAGTGTTGGAGTTGGCATGCAAATGATTCAATAATTGTTCAGCTTGTCTTCTATATGTCTTCGGTACACTAGCCACAATAACGTCGTCAGATATTTTCTCATCTTCAGTAGTTGTTTGGACCGTTTCCTCAGATGCTTGCTCGGCAGGTTTATCGCTTACCGAAGAGGTTGTGATAATTTTAGGTCGTCTCTCCTCGTCGACAAAAAATTGGTGGCGTTGTAAAACCTGTTGGTAAAGTTTCCATTTCTCTCTTTGGTTTGCAGGAGTTACTGAGCGAAGTATATCGTCCATTTCGGCATCGAGTCTACTGAGTGTCGTACCGGGTGTTTGAACGGAGCGTGTTTGCTCTATCTGCTCGCGCGATGGCATGAATGCATCTTGAGACACTAAAACCATTTTCTTTGCGTGCTGCATCTTATCAATTACGTGTGAAAATATTAGACAGCACAGTGCCTATGATTGGAAGAAGAAGAGGTAGTAAAAATCCACGTCCCTTTTGTACAATTACACGTTTTTTCGTCTTCCAACTGCCAGTTTTATTTACGAGACGGCGTAAAATTTTTTTATATTTGGACAGTTTAATTCGTTCACTCTTTTTCAGCGGGACTGTACCGTTTAATGTATTTAACGCGCACTCACAAATACATCGAACACCGTTTCGATCTATCTTGTGCAATAATGAATCGCGCTGATGTTTCTCCAGATGGCATAGAGCACGCAGTAAGATTATATTCTTCTTCCCAAGCGAAGCTTTAGCCGTTGTTGTTGGAGCCATAGCAGAGATTCGAATGATGTTCGTACATTCGTTACGGCCTATTTATACTTTACAAATCATCGAGAACTGGATCCTCGTTTTGGCACATATACAAAATTATGAGCATCATCCGGAAAAATGCAGGTGCGGAATCGACAATTATCGGGAGTAGACTGTTTCAAATCTAGAAGCAAATAACCGTACGGTTTCGATGTTGCATCGTGGTAAGCTTCTTGTAAAAATTTTGGGTCTTCAGGATAAATTTGACGTGCTAGATGCGAAATCTGCGCTCAATCGCGAGGATTTTTAAATGCTACGATATAATTCGTGTTTAAAGAAATATCCCGCTGACCTCTACCTTGATGAAAAATGTTTTGCGTTATAAAAATTACGCTAATATTTTTATGGTGACTCCCCTTTGTGAATAAGTCTACAATTTCACCGTTTGAAGACTCACGCATTAGATCGTCGATAATTAAAAGTTTTGGCCTACGATCACCGGCAATGTCAGAACTTTGTGGTAAACCTTCTAAAAATTCGATATTTTTATCGTAATCGCTATACCCGTCCTGCCACTCTGAATAATAAAAAAGAATTCGCGCAAACTCTACGTCAGCCATGCTTGAAATACATTTTAAAAACTTCTTTGCGAAGCATGTTTTACCGCACCCTGTAGGACCGGCAATAATGGAGGTCCACGGATGCTTCCAACGCGGGTCCATATCGGCTAATGAGCGGAACCAGGAACATGAGGGGTATTAAATATACAGAGAAATATACAATATAACATTTATTTGATATATACAAAAAATTAAGAAATTACAAATTTAAAAATAAAAAAAATACATTTAAACAAAAGTTTTGAAAATTAGTTTTACGGCGTCGGTACAATATCTTGCGTCTTACTTGAAGTCGGCCCACAAAAATACCACAGCACTATCGTTTAGTGTCGCGATAGTCGGATTGAGTTCTGAAACTAATACAAAAAAATTAGAATAAATAAAACTGAATAAAAATATTAGATTATAAATTATGCTCCTATTACAATCCATTGTAACCACTGCCGCCCGCGAAGGTACATGCGAAATAAGCTCCTTATATAAATAATAAGCTACTCTTTACAGTGTATAATCGCGGTTATCATATGACTGATAAGCTTGTCCGCAGGAAGATCGAGGGAAGAGATAGGAGAAATAAAAAAAAGTTGCTCACGATTTACAAGAAAAAACTATTTTTTTATTTTTCTTAAAAATATTATTAACCTAATACATAATACATTATATACAAAAAAAATATATACAGTGGGGCGTACGGCTCACCACAAGTCCGGGTATAACTCCTACATATACCCGCCACCTGCAATGAAACCGAGCATTTATTTACAAAAATGTACAAATATACAAAAACTAGAAAAATTACACATATTAAACAAATTTACTCTAACGAGATTCACCCCAAGTAGCCATACGGCAGTGAGTCATGCTCACCCCATCGCCGTCTCTTGACGAGGACTGACTTACATGTTTTTGTCTGCTGCCGCGTGACTACTCGGTGAAAAGCATCTCGCCGGATTACACTAAATTTCAGGGCTATCGCTGTGCCGGGTTCTTGAACGAGCCTGCAGATCGAATCGAAATTGATCAGTGACCCGTTTTTATGGTTCAGGCATATACCTTTCACCTTCCATGTTGCAATTTCGCTTCGATCGGCTTTCTGCACCACGTATCCATAGAATTTAGGCCCTCCGGAGACGAAACGTTTAATATAGCTGTCAGGACCGTACTCTTTCAGCTCGTTCGTCATGTCGCCTAGAAGATTACCAAGCGGTGGAAGATACTCTCCGACGACACCGATACTTATATATATATACACGAATCTGTATCGTAGTAGATGACGCGTTTGTCTAATTTCTCAAGGTACGAATATAATTTCAGCCTAGCCTGTGCCGTCGTATATGCGGCAATGACGACGTTCACATGGGGGTTTACGTCGGCGCTTTCAGTGGTTTTTTGCCAACACACGTACATCACCTCGTCGTTGACGTGGATAATTTTGTTGACTTCGCATCCCCGATCGGTTAACAGTTGTAACAGTCGCTGACGCGTTGTTACAACTTCCGTCTTTGGCAGATTTTCGCGTTGCCCGAATTTACCCCAAAATGAGTTCAGACACAGCTTTGCCACCGACCTCAGCCCTGGATTTACGTCGATTCGCTCGCGATCTAGTGCTACACCTTCTGCTTCAAGGAAACTAGCAATGTACGCGGTTTTACTCTCTTCGGTGGTACACTCTCCAGGCCATCCACTAGCCTCCTGCTTTATCTTAAGCCAGAGGTTAATGTAGCCACCGAAGAGACCTGCAGTTTGATTGGCGTTATCGCCCTGTTCAACCGCATACTGCCAGATCTCTTGAACGGCTAGAATTCGATAGCCTTTCTCGACGGCTTTTTGAAGCTCGCACGATACCCAAGTACCCTCGAAAGCTCGATCAACCTCACTCTCGTGAGGACACGGACTCTGTCGCATCGCCTCGCAGCATTTTCGACATAATGCGAACATTAGCCGATTATGCATGCGTACCGGGAGCACGGGATGGTAGAGATTTCGAGGTGGTAACACCGTGCATCGCACGAGTCCTTCGACGTTGCTGAGATCGTTGTTGCATCCTACTATCTCATGACACGTATCAGCTGTATATACGGTCGGATGACCGACAGGGAAGCGTCCGTACTTACAGATATAGGGGTACAGTGAGCACACGTCAACATAGTGCATTTTCTCAGTACCCCTAGTCTCGCAATAGCTACGAGTGTTTCCCGTTCGGCCCCCGAAAAACGCGTCCCGAGGATTTAGCGGCTGATCGGTCAGAATGGGGTGTCTGCTTAGGAGGTCGTTAATTTGCAGATTCGTAGTTTTGAAGCGAATATACTCGCACTCCCAGATCTCGTGAAGCGTATATCCGAGAGATTTTATACGCGCGGAGGTGGTTAATGTCCGAACAAACCGATCGTTGAACGTAGTGCCGCACCACTCTTCATCGCGCTTACTTTTGTCTCTGTAACATTTGTCACAGCCGTGAAAGTAGCAGCCATGAAACTGTAGAACATGCTCTACACCATCGACCGTTCGGTAATAACCGTCTACGCGCGTACCATCGATTAATTTACGTTCGCGCCCGCGACCCGCATGGTCGATTTGCACACCCAAATCATGCTCGCACCATAGCAGCCATTCTAATGCGATCTCGGACTGCCGATCTACCCTGCGATACCCGTTTCGCGGTAGCACCGAGATTTTGTTTTTTGTTAAAAAATTTCGACGAAACACTTTATTGCAAGCGGATGCGATAGTGACGGCTTCGACAAACGGACACACGTCACCGCTTTCTATAAATATCTTGCGGAAGGCAGCGCACGCCTTCCGAAGAATTTCTACGTCCGATCTACAATATGCTACGATCTCCCGTGCAAAATCGAACTCGTATCCCGTAAGTCGAGTTTTCTCGTGCCACTCCAGAAAAATTTTCCTGTCTGACGGTGACATTGTGTCCACCGAATAGTCCGCGAGAGGTGGTAGTGGGCCTTTGTAATTTTGATTTTCAATTTTATTAAAAAGGTGCGGGAAGGTACCTTTGAAAACATTTTCTCCTAAGCCGAAGGCTTTTGGGAGTTTACTCAACGGCATGTGAAAATAATTTAGACTGTCGATGAACTTGACTGGCCCGATGCTCATCTCCATTATACTCGTGCCGTTAGTGATTAATCGCGGAGTTACACGCTTTTCCTCGACGATATGCCTCAGAATAAATTGAGCGTCGAAACCTTTAGCGTTATGCGCGATGCATATAACGCGTCCAACGTTAGAGCGCTCTCGTAGAGCGTACTCCACAAATTCTGCTACGGGGTTTTCGTGAAACACTTTTTCACTATCCTCCTCGCACAGACTACATGTCCACACATCGTCCGACAGGTCTACGCATTTACTGCATCGCTGCTGACTGATACACAGGTTTACCTCGTGCAAATACGTATCGTTTACGCCCTCGACCTCGCGCTCTTGACGGGTCTCGAAATCATAAAAAATAAATATATCCGGTCGCTCCGAAGGTTTCGCAGGTCGCAGCGGTGGCATAAAGCACGCGTGATTTTCAGGGCGCTTCTCTTTACATGCCCGGCAAAAAAATATCCCGCATTCGTGCTTGCCGGCATCTTTCTTGTAAACTTGTCTTAGACAGTCTTTGCACATTTGCAACATGTCGCATAGACGCGATTGGGCCCCATGCGACCCGACCGTTCGATGACGCTCTAAACAATCTACCCCGCGAAAGAAGCGCCCGCACGGCTCGCAACGAATCTTCGGTAACTCGGTGTCACACGGAGGGCTAGTCATGCAGTATGGACATTTCTGTCCACACCGATGAGCTGTTACCCTACTGTATGATACACCGCAAGGCGCGCAGAAAAAAGCTGCACCGGCTGCTGCAGGTAGATTCAGGATTAGCCCGTAGTGGTGAGCTTGAGTATCGTGCAGTAAATATATGTTGTGCACGACTTTCGGTACGCAACGAAGCACAGCATCGGTGCCGTTAAAAATTGCGGGCTCGCTACTTCCGAACGTGTCGATGTCAAACATAATTAAAGCTATACCCTCGCCGGAAAGCACTTCCTGAAACGCCTGCAGCTCGGCTATACCGCAGCCAGTTTCAGGGACCTCGATATTCGCAGCCCGAACTAGTTCTTCGGCTAGCGTTTTTTGAAGCACCGATCTATCGCGATGCACGTTGTCCCAGCGGTTGTGGAGAGCCCCTTCCCGAATATGACCGCGCTCCGCATATACTTTCCCCGCGACGATAGTCCGTGGGAGGCACAGGTTATCGTTATTTTGGAATTGAATAACGGATTTCTTTTTCCAAAATTGTTCGCCCTGTATCTTCTTAGGCCTTCCCGAACCTACAGGCATCTCGACTATACTACTCGTTATGACGAACGAGTCGTCGATACAAAAACCGGCAGCACTTTGCGCGACGCTGCTGATCACACCAAATAAGTCGTCGAAATGGAAATCGCCGACCGGACGGAATGATATGCCTGACAGCCCCCGCGTGAACGCGTTCGAACGGAATTCTATGCCGACCATGTCCGTCGGCTCACTACCACTCACGATAAGCGTGTGCAGCTCGCGAATGGCGTCCTCTAGCCACTCTACTAGATTCGTGTTCGCGGGTGGTTCGCGGATCCTAACCGTCATAATTGTACCGCTAGTCTTAAATCTAGCGAAGCGTCGGCGGCTTTCCACGCGGTGCAAGATCTTTGACTCACCGGACAGTGGAGTTGGTGAATCTCGAAGGAAGTCGGAGAAAGTTGGTGAAACCTCCACCGCTGGACCTGGCGCCTCTGGTTGCGGCGATGCTGTTATTAGCCGTGAGGGACCAGCAACCGGGTCGTCCGTCAACCCTCGACCGATCTGCGACGAGGTCGCGACAGGTTGCGATAGCGGTAGAAGCTCGCCGTCGAATATATCGATCTCGGGTTCGATATCCTCCGACCCCTCGCCATGAACGACGATCGACGACGCCGCGCACTGCTCCTCTGCCTCCATCGGCTCCTCGGCTATCGACATGTTGAGTGTCGCATTGAGGAGATCGACATCGTCATCGAAAATCAGCGAGTCTGGAAGAACTGGAAAAATATTCATATATACAGGGTGTAAATTAATGGGCGCACATGCTCGGTGCAGGGTGGTGCGGGGTGATCCCCCGAGTAAAATGAGCCCTGGGAAAAGTTCGTGTGATGAGTAGTTTCGGAGGAATAAGGGTTTAAAGTTGACCAATGAGAGCGCAGCTTGGGTGGTCACACCGACAGCACACAAGCACGTGATAACTTCACTGGACTTCGATACAGAGTGTCCAATAAATGAATTCACTGATCGAACATGCATTTATAAATAAAATAAATTTGTTGCACGCTCCAATGTACATTACCAAGTCGAATTATCCTCCGGATTTCGAAACTGGCTGTCCCTAAGACGACTCCTCGGGCATGCTATTCAACTGCGCGAATCCAGGAGATGTCCAGGTCTTACCAGACGATTTCTCGTCATTTAGCGAACTTGGCTCCGTAGTTCTTTGCTTCTTGGGCCTTGAGAAAGATACCCCCGAGCATTACGTCAACCCCCCACGAGGCTTTTATTGTCTAGGTGTCGAAGGACAATTTCTCGACATCCGGCGAGTTTGGCTCCGTAGTTTTTTGTTTCTCGGGTCTTGAGGAAGGTACTACCGAACACTACGTCGAACCTCGTCGACGTCAACGGTGTCCAGGTGTCGATTAACAATTTCTTTGAGAAGGGTACTACCGAACATTGCGTCGAAGCTCGTCAACGCTCTCGTTGTCCAGGTGTCTATTGACGATGTCTCGACATACGACGAGCTTGGCTCCGTAGTTTTTTGCTTCTCAGACTTTGAGAAGGGTACTACCGAACATTGCGTCGAACCTCGTCAACGCTCTCGTTGTCCAGGTGTCGATTGACGATGTCTCGACATACGACGAGCTTGCCGCCGTAGTTTTTTGCTTCTCAGACCTTGAGAATGGTACTGCCGAACATTGCGTCGAACCTCGTCAACGCTCTCGTTGTCCAGGTGTCTATTGACGATGTCTCGACATCCAACGACCTTCGCTCCGTAGTATTTTGCTTCTCAGACCTTGAGAATAGTATTGCCGAACATTGCGTCGAACCTCCTCAACGCTCTCGTTGTCTAGGCAACCTTGTTGAAGCGACCTTGAGGCATGGTTTACCCAAAACCTTCTTGTCTTACGCAGTTCGTAAAAATATTCCGAACTTTGCTCCGACTCCGATAAAAAGCCCGGTGCGAAATCTCCCGCCCTTACCCCGTGTTGAATCGAAAGTTGTAATGTCGACGATCGCTTTCAAAATTTCTCATATTTATTGAACTAAAGCGATCTTGAGGCATGGTTTACCCGAAATCTTATTGTATTACGCAATCTCAAGATCGCTTCAGTTCAATAAATATGAGAAATTTTGAAAACGATCGTCGACTTTACCACTTTTGATTCGACACGGGATAAGGGCGGGAGATTTCGCACCGGGCTTTTTATCGGAGTCGAAGCAAAGTCCGGACTATTTTTACGAGCTGCGTAAGACAATAAAGTTTCGGGTAAATTATGCCTCAAAGTCGCTTCAATTCAATAAACATGAGAAATATTAAAAACGATCGCCGACTTTATCACTTTCGATTCGACACGGGATAAGGGCGGGAGAATTCGCACCCGGGTTCTTATCGGAGTCGAAGCAAAGTTCGGACTATTTTGACGAGCTGCGCATAAAAATAGTCCGAACTTTGCTTCGACCCCAATAAGAACCTTGGTACCAATTCTCCCCGCCATTATCCCGTATCGAATCGAAGGTGGTAAAGTCGAGGATCGTTTTCAATACTTCTCATATTTATTGAATTGAAGCGACCTTGAGACATGGATTACCCGAAAGCTTATTGTATTACGCAGCTCGTAAAAATAGTCCGAACTTTGCTTCGACTTCGATAAGAACCCTAGTGCGAATTCTCCCGCCCTTATCCCGTGTTGAATCGAAAGTAGTAAAGTCGACGATCGTTTTCAATACTTCTCAGATTTATTGAATTGAAGCGACCTTGAGACATGGTTTACTTGAAACCGTATTGTATTATGCAGCTCGTAAAAATAGTCCGAACTTTGCTTCGACTCCGATAAGAAACCTGGTGCGAAATTTCGCGCCCTTATCCCGTATCGAATCGAAAGTGGTATAGCCGGCTATCGTTTTCAATATTTATCAGATTCATTGAATTGAAGCGACCTTGACGCATGATTTACCCGAAACCTTATAGTATTACGCAGCTCGTAAAAATAGTCCGAACTTTGCTTCGACTCCGATAAGAACCCTGCTGCGCAATCTCCCGCCCTTATCCCGTATCGAATCGGAAGTGGTACAGCCGACTATCGTTTTCAATTTTTCTCATATTTATTCAATTCAAGCGACCTTGAGATTGCGTAATACAACAGGTTTCGGGTAAACCATGCCTCAAGGTCCCTTTGGTTCAATAAATATGAGAAATTTTGAAAACGATCGTCGACTTTACCACTTTCGATTCGACACGGGATAAGGGCGGGAGATTTCGCACCGGGCTTTTTATCGGAGTCTAAGCAAAGTCCGGACTATTTTTACGAGCTGCGTAAGACAATAAGGTTTCAGGTAAACCATGCCTCAAAGTCGCTTCAATTTAATAAATATGAGAAGTATTGAAAATGATAGTCGACTGTACCACTTTTGATTCGTAAAAATAGCATCAACCCATTATTTTGTTTTTGGCGAAGAGCCTCGAGCGGATCTCACTTCTCCGGAGTGTCGCGCGATCGGAAACAAATGCATGTTGTTATCATGGACTCAAGCACGTCGTCAATGTGCCTAAACACGAAAAATTGCAGTTTAGACACGAACGTGATAGCGACTGAACGTATCGATCCATTCTGCAATCTAGTCTGAGTTGGGTTTTGAGTAGCTACGTGCGGCGTCTACGATTACTTGCTGATTTTTTTTTACAATTTTCATATTTTCATATTTATACATTTACATATTTATTTATATTTATTCATATTTACACAATTGAGTGTACGTCTTCGTGATGGCGTATACTCCACGCGAATATTTTCGCATGATACTCGCGCTTGGCGAAGCTCGGGGAAGAGCGGGCCTGGCGGTTCGTTTATACCGAGAACGTTGGCCCAATGCAGGACGATATCCAGACGCTAACGTAATTAGACGTTTGGAACGTCACTGCGTCGAGACGAATGCGTTGGTGCCTGGTGGAAATCCGGATGCTGGGAGACCGCCTCATCGACGAAATGTCCGGCTCCAAGAAGACATTTTGGACTGTGTCGCCAACGATCCTACGCGGAGCACTCGAAGTCTTGCGTGTCAGTTCAATACGAATCACATGACTGTATGGAATATTCTACACGACGAGGGACTGCATCCGTACCATTACACCCGTGTTCAGGCGCTTAAGGAAAACGATCCCGCTCATAGACTCGTGTTTTGCAACGAGTTCATCGAGTGCGCGGAGAACGATCCGACGTACGTAGATCGGATTGTGTGGACGGATGAGTCAATTTTCACCAGAGATAGCTACTTTAACCAACACAACAGTCATTATTGGGCTGACGCTAACCCTCACGTGGTGCATGAAAACGTATTTCAAGACCGATTCTCCGTGAACATGTGGGCTGGCATGGTTGGGGATGAACTTGTCCGTAGTAACTGATAACTGATTTTTGACAATATTCATTAACCGTGTTTCTCCTTAGATTGGACCGATAATTCTGCCCGATCGTTTGAATGCCGAGTCCTATCTGGATCTCCTCGAAAACGTTTTGCCGGACCATATCGCTCACCTTCCGGTGGATTTATTGGAGCGACTAATATTTCAACACGACGGAGCACCGGCTCACTATAGTTTAATCGTTCGCGATTACCTGGACCGCGAATGGCCAGACCGGTGGATAGGGAGACGTGGTCCGATGTTGTGGCCGCCTAGATCCCCAGACCTTACCCCCCTCGATTTTTTTCTGTGGGGTTTGTAGCGCGATTTCCTTCGAACGGAAAATCGCCTACCACAAACTCGAGTTTCTCTCCCTTTATTTTTATCCCGAAGGAATGGGCGCCAGGCGCATCGAAATGCACCAGGAGAGAAACCTAACAGTCCCGGCTAGACTGCTGTCATCTCGAAGGTAGAGTGGCTGGATAAGCGACAGACTGTTCGGGCGACACACAACACAAACGCGAAAATACAATAAAATAACTCTGGAGTACGGGAACCAAGACTCGAATCTTTATTAAATGAAGTCAATAAACTAATGAGGGGAAAAACCGGAGAACCCGGAGTAAAACCCTCGTCCCGCAAATCAAACGAATTACAAATTTCGTACAACAAAGATTTGCCCGGTTTCCGGGACTCGTTCGCTCCAACATATCATCACGCATCACACACACGCACACAAACGGTCGCGTTCTCCCGGATCTTCGAATTAGCTTACGCGTGGTCTCGATTAACCCAAAACTCACACATACAGCGCGGTACAATGTCCACCAGCGCTCTCACTCACCCCGCCCGAATAAACGCAGCGATTTTACAACATTCACCCAACCCGTTTCCGCGGTAATAAATAAACATTCGCACCTTTTGACCCCGCGCTCGAAGACTCCGCAAACGACGACGCGTCGCTAAGCACACTTCCCCGTGAAAATTTCCCAAGGCGACACAAAAACCCTCCCTGTACTCTAAAGAATTTAATTAATGCATTTACTCGACTAAATTCCCTAAAAATCTCGGCGGCTTCGAGGAATACCGCATACGGTTTCCCGGGCCGTCCACGCGGCGTCAAACAAAACAACAAAACCCGTACACGACGTCACACACACACCTGCCGAAACACGGCGGTCCCGATCCCTCCGGCACGGCCGAACGAAGCACGCTGTCGATACACATTATAATTTTCCCGCACTCGGGATTACAAAATGCACAAAAATACTAATTGGCCGTGACCTTACACAAAATACAAAACTCTTGGACGAGAGCTCACCGTATCGAGTCGCAGCCACGTAAACGGGAAAAACGGTCCGGACATCGTCGCCGTAAAAGATCCATCCTCCCTCCAATGGATAATTCCCGAAGCCTGATGACTGACGAAATCGATCAGCTCGCTCGAACTCACAACGGGGAAGTGCCCCGAGCATCGATTCGCGATCTCGCTCGCTACCGTTATCCCTACCTCCCTGCCTAATCATCACGACAAATTCGCACCATTTCGGGCATTCCTCGGCCCTTTCCGGCACAGCCGAACGCTACGCCCATCGACTCGCACATCGATCTCTCCCACGCACGCAATCTTCTTCTAACGCCGGTAATACAGAGCTCCGTCAGAGGTACTCAATTCTCCCTGACGGGAGACTCCCGGTAATTATCTTCGCTGCAGCCCGAGACTCCGGACGACTGCAACTATCAAGACGATGCGTTGAACAATCCAAATCGAAGATCTTCGCAGCTGATCATTCTTCATATCGTTGACGACTCCGACAGCAGGGAGGTAGAACGGTACTCCCAATTTATTCCAGTCGAGCTTTGACGACTCGCGGCTCCAATTTCGACCTTCACGTCGGACTCCTCTCCTCGATCGGCGCTCTCGTCCCGGCGTACATGTAATTTTGTTACAAAAATAATTACTAAATATCCTACATTATAACTAGGCCCTGCGGTGTCGCCTTGTGTGAGCCCGAACGAGCCGAAAATCGCGGCACAAAATTTTGCCACGCTACAGGTTATATGAAGGATAACGTTTATCAAGGGCAGCCGGTTGAAGACATTGACGAACTCCTTCGCAGAATTCACCGAGTCGCTGCGGAAATACCGGACGAGATGGTGCAGAGAGCAACAAGAAGTGTTTTGCCTCGAGCTCTAATGTGCTTGGATAGCAATGGCGGTAATTTCGAACAATATCGGGATTAGTGAGAAAAAAAATGTTGCCGCATCGTGCCCTAAGGGGAATCCATTATTATTGTTAGTGAAAGATTAATTAAAATGATAATACTGTTATAGTTTGATAATTATAAATAAAATAAAGACAGCACCTCTCTCAACCACCCTATTCCCTAGATAACCCTATGAAAGCATTGTTTATTCGCCGTCGTCCTCGCCGTCGTCGTCGTCCTCGTCCTCTCCGTCGTCCTCGTCCTCTCCGTCGTCCTCGTCCTCTCCGTCGTCCTCGTCCTCTCCGTCGTCCTCGTCCTCTCCGTCGTCCTCATCCTCTCCGTCGTCCTCGTCCTCTCCGTCGTCCTCGTCCTCTCCGTCGTCCTCGTCCTCGCCGTCGTCCGCGCCTATGAGACCGACTTCCTCGCACTAGTGCGAGATTTTTTTTATCTAGCTAAACTTTTTTTTACCTAGCCACAAAGAAATTAAAGTAGTCCCAGCGGTATAGTCTCGTCAAACGTGAGTTTCAGAGGAAATTTCGAATATAAAAGTGTTTAAACAATTACCGTCGACGTTTCATGGGTCACCAGCAATGGACTTCCGGTTAAGCGTGAATTTTTTTGGTCATTGCATCCACTTGACAAGGGTAAGTACCAATGTATCATAAATAATAATTATCGAAGACATATTAAGGTAGTACTAGCGGACAGCCTGACCTCACGTGAGTTCAGAAAGGATTGAGAGAGGAATTGCGAACACTTCTCGATGAGATAAAAATCTGAAAAAATCGACCATATGGAAGGTACTGGAAAGATTAATTTTGCATAATAATAATTCCAAAATGTTATTAATAAATTAACGAACAAAAAATTTCCCAACAAATCACCCGGCAACTTAACTTTTTTTTATTAATGAAAACGATTTGTTAATTTTTCTGAATACGTATGAATTTTTTCAGAATTTCTAGTAATTTTTGAAAATCACGTTTTTAGTTAATAAAAAAACGTTATTTTCAAAATTTACACAAAATCCTGAAAAAATTCATACGTATTCAAAAAGATTAACAAATTGTTTTTATATGAACAAAAAGATAAGTTGCCGGGGGATTTGTTGACATTTTTTTTCATTAATTTGGAAATAACATTGGATCTTTTCAGCACCTTCAATATGCTTGATTTTTTTCAGATTTTTATCGCGTCGAGAAGTGTTCGCAATTCTCTCTCAATTTTCTCTGAACTCAGGTGGGCTCAGGCTGTCCGCCGGTACTACCTTAAGGAGGGAGTCTCGCTGCGCGCTGACTTCGCATAAGTTGGACAACAATAAGAGAAAATTGCAAGTAGTTCTTGATGGCGTAAAAATCTGAAAAAAATCATGTATACTAAAGGTACTGAGAAGATTAATTTTGCATAATAATAATTGCAAAATGTTATTAACAAATTCATCAAAAAATTACTTGGTTAACAAATTACCCGGCAACAAAACTTTTTTTTTATGAAAATGATTCGTTTATTGTTCTGAATACGTATGAATTTTTTCAGATTTTTAAGTAATCATTGATTTTTTATTTTTTTTTATGGAACAAAAATCAACGATTACTTAAAAATCTGAAAAAATTCATACGTATTCAGAAAAACAAACGAATCATTTTCATAACAAAAAAAAGTTTTGTTGCCGGGTAATTTGTTAACCAATTAATTTTTTGATCTATTTGTTAATAACATTTTGCAATTATTATTATGCAAAATTAATCTTCTCAGTACCTTTAGTACACATGATTTTTTTCAGATTTTTACACCATCAAGAAGTACTTGCAATTTTCTCTTATTGATGTCGAACTTATGCGAAGTCAGCGCGCAGCGAGACTCCTTCCTTAAAAGACTTGCCGCGAAAACTATGGGTTTCCATCCGGAGCCCAAGAAGACCCCGAGAGATAAAAATTCGTTTTATTTAGGGTAAAAGTGATGAATTATAGCCCGTTCTAATTAGCTGCGGGCAATAATTCATCGCTTTTGCCCTAAAAAAAATTTTATTCTGGAAAAGGTGGATGAACGATAGACTAATCGTTATTAATGAAGTTATAGGGATCGGTGGTCTAGTGGTGCGAGCGGTTGCTTGGAAGTCCGGAGGGTTCGAGTTCGAGTCTCGCTTGCGGTTGGTTTTTTTTTTTTTTTCTGGACACGAACTAGTAACATACTTTCGTGCCGAACCGAAAAGCGGTTTTCCGAAGAGCCCGAGAGAAAAAAATTTAGTTTTACAGGATCGATCGGAAGTTGGTCCTATCCACTTTCGTATTTATTCCTTCTGCGAATGCTTCAATTTGTTTTTATAAACTTTTGTCGTTACTTCTTTATCGTCGGCCGAGAAGCAACGATTTTTCATGATTCCACGAAAAGTCATCAGCTCGTAAAACGATCTGGCGAAATATTCCGGATCATCCGTAATATTTTTTCAATATTTCGGCATTTCGTTACCCCTTATCTTTTATTTGGTCAGTGTTTAGTTTCTTCTACGATCAGTTGACAGTCTGCAACATCTGTCAGTTGTTTCAAAAAACTGTCAAACGTTGCAGATGTAACATTCGCTACAACGCTAACTGATCGCGGAAGTTTTAAACCGAGAAAAAGTAAAAGAACAGGGGCGAGGAAATGGGAAATTATCCAAAAAATATAACGGACAATCCGGAATACTTTGGCAAATTGCTGTGCGAGCTTGTGCCGTATCGTTCCACGATGGAACATAACCCGAGCCTCTCAGCTGACATCGTCCGAAAAGTAACGACAAGCGTGTACAAAACGCAATTGCGGAATTCGCGGAAAGATTATATCAGGAAATGGATATACCAAAACGTTCGCTGGATCCTGTGGTTCTTCGAGAGATACGAGTTAAAACAAAACGTCGAGGAGAATAATACACAGTGAGTAAATTTTGATATTTCCTGTGTTCATATCACGCGGTTATCCAACATTATGAAGCTACCGTGGCTACTTACGCCAGGGCCGTAGCCTCAGCGAAAAGAGGGATTGGAGCCCCATGTCATTCACAAGTCCCTTAGAAATAAAAATTTCGAAGACTTCTTATACTGCGTATCGTGAATACATAGGAAGCGATTTCGCTAGAGGACGAGGCTATTAAAGAATTATTCATATTTATTTAACAAAAAAAAAACTCCAATCGCCTCGGGTTTTTCAAGGCATTTTTTTTATGTATTGAGATTTTCTGGAGTCGTCACAGTGAGTGTTCGGTATAGATAAGGAGCAATTTTAGAAGGGGACGAGGCCATTAAATAATTAATAATAACTATTATTAATAATTATCAATAATAGTTATTACTAATAAATATTTAATGGCGTCGTCCCCTCCCAAAGTTGCTCCTCATCTAAACTGAACACTCACTGTGACGACTCCAGAAAATCTCAATACATAAAAAAAATGCCTTGAAAAACCCGAGGTGATTGGAGTTTTTTTTTTTTGTTAAATAAATATGAATAATTCTTTAATAGCCTCGTCCTCTAGCGAAATCGCTTCCTATGATTCACGATACGCAGTATAAGAAGTCTACCAAATGTTAATTTCTAAGGGACTTGTGAATGACATGGGGCTCTAAAACTCCCTTTTTCGCTAGACTTCGGACCTGGCGTAAGTAGCCGCAGCGGCGAGCTTCAGCCGCATTTAAACATTAATATTTCATTTTATTCTAGCCGTACATATCAACAAGTCGGCAAGTTCGCCAAGCGCAAGATGTGCCCACGGGGACACGAGCCGCTTTTCCGCAATGACGAAGTAAATGCCAAGTGAGCATGAAAGAGTTTTGATTACGATTTTATTCACTTATCATTATTGTTAATAACATTTTAATTTGCAGCATGAATGAAAACGGCCGACCGAGAGATCGGGAAGATCCAGTGGAGGTTCCACTGGAACTTCCAGAAGTGCGGGGTAGGGACGGACAGATGGGTGAGGGGGATCGAGAAGGACAGCCGGATGAGGGGGATCGGGATGGACACACGGACAAGCGGGATCGGAACGGACAGACGGGTGAGGGGGACCGAGATGGACAGCCGGATGAGGGGGATCGGGATGGACAGACGGACAAGCGGGATAGGGACGAACAGATGGGTGAGGGGGATCGGGACGCACAGTCGGACGCGGGGGATCGGGTCGGCCAGACGGACAAGCGGGATCGGGACGGGCAGACGGACGAGCAGGATCGGGACGGACAGCCAGATGAGCGGGATCGGGACGGACAGACTGGTGAGGGGGATCGGGAAGATCCAGTGGAGGTTCCACTGGAACTTTCAGAAGTGCGGGATAGGGACGATCAGATGGGTGAGGGGGATCGAGATGGACAGCCGGATGAGGGGGATCGGGATGAACAGACGGACAAGCGGGATCGGGACGGACAGACGGGTGAGGGGGATCGAGATGGACAGCCGGATGAGGGAGATCGGGATGGACCGACGGACAAGCGGGATCGGGACGAACAGACGGGTGAGGGGGATCTGGACGGACAGTCGGACGCGGGGGATCGGGTCGGCCAGACGGACAAGCGCGATCGGGACGGGCAGACGGACGAGCAGGATCGGGACGGACAGCCAGATGAGCGGGATCGGGACGGACAGACTGGCGAGGGGGATCGGGACGCACAGACGGACGAGAACGATCAGGAAGCGCGGCGGTGCCTGAAGGGGTTCACTCCGAACGAAATAGTGGCCGCCACGGAGAGAGTAGGAGTAAGAGGCACAAAAAAGGTAAGAACATGAGCATCACGCTATTATCGAGTATCGAACAAAATTGAACATGAAAATACTGATGATATTAATTTGTGTTTTCCTTTTTCTGTAACAGAAGTTGCAAGATACGGTCGAACCTGTGAGAAGGAGCAAGAGAGGAAAGATTGAAAAAAAGGCGTGGACGTGGATGTGACATGACGTGACGTGACGTGACGCAACGTGACGTGATTTACTGAGTCAGGACAAATATTAACAACAAAATTTACTGTACGTTTAGAAAGCAAAACTCGAATTTTATCACTCGAGACAATGAAATGTACAAAATAAACTGATATAATACTGATACCTGTTTGCCATATTGTTTATTTCGTTGTTTAGTTGAGGAAAATAAAATTTGAAGAATAGCGGTATGAAACTGAGCTGGCGACCGAGCTAGTGGCCGACGTACGGGGGTCGCTGGCGGGTCACGAACTACTGCTGCGCTTGGGTTCTCCAATAGCTACGAAACATCCATTATTCTAAGATAAAATATATATAATAAGGTTTTCCGTAAACCATGCCTCAAGGTCGCTTCGATTCACTCAATATGAGAAGTATTGAAAACGATCGTCGACTTTACCACCTTCGATTCGACACGGGATAATGGCGAGGAGAATTCGCACCAAGGTTCTTATTGGGGTCGAAGCAAAGTTCGGACTATTTTTAAAAGCAGCTCGTCAAAATAGTCCGGACTTTGCTTCGACTCCGATAAGAACCCGGGTGTGAATTCTCCCGCCCTTATCCCGTGTCGAATCGAAAGTGATAAAGTCGGCGATCGTTTTTAATATTTCTCATATTCATTGAATTGAAGCGATCTTGAGGCATGGTTTACCTGAAACCTTATTGCCTTACGCAGCTTGTAAAAATAGTTCGGACTTTGCTTCGACTCCGATAAGAAGCCCACTGCGAAATCTCGCGCTCTTATCCCGTATCGAATCCAAAGTCGTATAGCCGACTATCGTTTTCAATATTTCTCATATTCATTGAATTGAAGCGACCTTGAGGCATGGTTTACCTGAAACCTTATTGCCTTACGCAGCTCGTAAAAATAGTCCGGACTTTGCTTCGACTCCGATAAAAAGCCCGGTGCGAAATCTCCCGCCCTTATCCCGTGTCGAATCGAAAGTGGTAAAGTCGACGATCGTTTTCAAAATTTCTCATATTTATTGAACCGAAGCGACCTTGAGGCATGGTTTACCCGAAACCTTGTTGTATTACGCAATCTCAAGGTTGCTTGAATCGAATAAATATGAGAAAAATTGAAAACGATAGTCGGCTGTACCACTTCCGATTCGATACGGGGTAAGGGCGGGAGATTGCCCAGCAGGGTTCTTATCGGAGTCGAAGCAAAGTTCGGACTATTTTTACGAGCTGCGTAATACTATAAGGTTTCGGGTAAATCATGCGTCAAGGTCGCTTCAATTCAAGGAATCTGATAAATATTGAAAACGATAGCCGGCTATACCACTTTCGATTCGATACGGGATAAGGGCGCGAAATTTCGCACCAGGTTTCTTATCGGAGTCGAAGCAAAGTTGAGACTATTTTTACGAGCTGCATAATACAATACGGTTTCAGGTAAACCATGTCTCAAGGTCGCTTCAATTCAATAAATCTGAGAAGTATTGAAAACGATCGTCGACTTTACTACTTTCGATTCAACACGGGATAAGGGCGGGAGAATTCGCACTAGGGTTCTTATCGAAGTCGAAGCAAAGTTCGGACTATTTTTACGAGCTGCGTAATACAATAAGCTTTCGGGTAATCCATGTCTCAAGGTCGCTTCAATTCAATAAATATGAGAAGTATTGAAAACGATCGTCGAATTTACCACCTTCGATTCGACACGGGGTAATGGCGGGGAAAATTCGCACCAAGGTTCTTATTGGGGTCGAAGCAAAGTTCGGACTATTTTTATGAGCAACTCGTAAAAATAGTCCGAACTTTGCTTCGACTTCAATAAGAAGCCTGGTGCGAAATCGCGCGCTCTTATCCCGTATCGAATCGAAAGTGGTATCGCCGACTATCGTTTTCAATATTTCTTATATTCATTGAAGTGAAGCGGCCTTGAGGCATGGTTTACCTAAAACCTTATTGTTGTACCCCGAATTATTTTATCTATTAAATAAATCAGAGAATGCATTGGGAAATACTTACTGGCAAATCCACCGCGTCGCAAAGCCGACACGTGTAGGAATTTGCCGAATAAGTATCGAATGACGCCCGGGTAGTGCACCCGGCAACAACAAATCGCCGAGTAAGAATCAGGCGATACTCGATTCTATATGCCCAAATATGGGCAGGTAATAAAATTGCAGACGCATCAATTTGCACGTCGCGGATCGCGACCGGGAAATTGGCATTCTGAACTCGACTAGAGAACAGAGAGGTTGGTCTCAGAGTTAGGCTCATGTTCAAAGAAATCGACGACTGTATCAAGAAATATTGGCAACGATCAAATTAATTATCTTTCTTTGAATAAACTTGTTATTTAGTTTGTATAAACAAACTTGAGTTTCACTCTTAATTTGGCAACGATCCCAAATTACCTTTTAAATTAAATTTGTTGACCTCGCGTACAACAAAATTGGTGGCAGCGGTGGGATCCGCCAAAAGTCTTGTACACAAACATAACAAGAAATTAACGACGGCAAGTGCCGAAAAGACCAGTGCAAACGTCAGCATCGACACGCACAGAAAAAGTATTATTCACCAACACCGGTGACACCGAGTCTCGACAACGCGGACGTTGAAAGGAGACACCGACGCAAGTTCAACACGTAGACGTTGAATCGCGAGTAGCCGAGCCCGACACACAGACGTCGAGGCCACGAAGGAAGCAGAGACAACCGTCATCCCGAGGATCGACGAGGAGAGACCAACCCAGGAGTCCCGAGGACTACCGGAAGGATCAGCAGCATCCAGGAAGGACGACAGCAGCTCGTCAAAGTACAATCCCGAACGAGAGGAAGACAAAAATCCGCGATGTGGAAAATTCTACTCCTGTAAGTGGCAGTCACAATTTTAGTTGCGAAAATCAAAGCCAGTTAGGAATATATGTCCGACGACGATCGAGCGAGATCTTTAAAATTACCGGGAACAAGAGTACTGTCAAGGTCACTAGACTCATTCATAAATAATTTTCTAAATTTCGAAACCGTAGAGACGGAAGAAAATATCCGTCCAAAAAAGCGCGTAAAATCATCCGGGTTAGAGCTAGAGTCACCCGACACCTCGCGCGAAACCGAACACGAGTATTACGATACTGTCGAGACCGAAAGAAATTACGGAATAAATTTAATAGATTTTTCTTTGCTTGATAACACCGTACTAGAACCTCCCGAAATGCCGGACGCCGTCGTACACATGACGTTGAAGGAGGCAAGAACATTAATTCCGCGTTTCGACGGGTCAAAACCCGAGGAGGTAGACGATGTAATAAACGCTTACGAATACGCTGACGAACAGGTAGCAGAGGCTGACAGACCCGACCTGTTGAAAGCCGTGCTAAAAACAAAAATAGTAGGGAAAGCCGCAAAAGACATAAAATACAAACAGATAAATTCTTTCAAAAAATTCAGGGAAGAAATGACCGCACTGTACGGGACGCAACGGACAGTCGCCGCGTTACAGGTAGAATTCAATACAAGCAAACAGAAACCGAACGAGACAGTATTAGCTTTCGGACAGAGACTTGAGAAAATTATGATGGAACTAATAGACGCGAGCACGATAAACGAGGACACGGACGTTCAGAAAAAAACGATCGAGGGATACATCCGTCAAATGGGCCTCAATAACTTCGAGAGGGGGCTCAGACGCGAGTATCAGCGGATCGTCAAGGCACGCGGGTTTGCGGACCTCCAGTCGGCCATGAAGGGGGCCATGGAGGAAGAAAAAACGGTACAGGGCAACGACTCCATCAACAAGCAGACGCATGGCGACAAGTCCGCGCAAAAATGCCACAATTGCGGGAAGCCCGGGCACTTCGCCAGGGAGTGCAGGGGCCCGACGGGACGGTCCAGTCTACCCGGACCCGGGGGACGACGGTCCCTAAATACCGTAGAAATAGTCTGCAACTACTGCAAAAAGAAAGGACACGTCTATAACGAGTGCCGAGGACGCTTGCGCGACGAAGCCGCAGGTAATCAGAGTCAGGGAAATAACGGAAATAATAATTCCCGCGGACGTGGAAATTATCGAGGTCGAGGAAATTACCGCGGACGAGGAAACTACCAGGGGCGAAACAATTACCAGGGTCAAAATAATTGGCAAGGCCAAAATAATTGGCAAGGCCAAAATAATAATCCAGGACAAAACGGTCAAGGACAAAACGGACAGGGACAAGGAAATACCCCTGCACCAGAGACAGAAAAGAAAACCCTGGGGATGCTGCGCCTGAACACTCTCACCGCATGGGGAAGCGAGGAAAAACCTCGCGAGACGATACGCCTGTACACAGTAGACCTGCCAACGCCGAGCGAGACAGCAAGCGATTTCCACATCGAATCGCCGGTAGCAAACATTGGCATCCTCACTCTCAAGGCCGACACAGGAGCTCAGTGCAGCATCCTGAAAGAATCCACGCTGACATCCGACACTCCGATCGAGGAAGCCGCCGTCGACCTAGCAGGTGTAGCGGGAAAAGTAATAAAACCCTTATGCCGCGCTCAGGTGACACTGGACACCCCTACGGTCGCTATCAAACATTGGTTTTACGTCGTAGGCAACGACGTACCGCTTAACGTCGACGGATTGCTCGGAATGGAATTCATCAAAAAACACAAGGCCGACATATTAGGGGGAGAAATATTAAAATTATACGGACACTGTATGCCGCTAATCGACGGGGCAACCACCGTAAATTTACCCCCTCGAAGCGAAAATTTATTGTATGCAAAAACACGCAGCAAATTTATAGGACTCGTCCGAAAAATCGAAATAGGCAAAGGAATAATCCTAGGGTCATGTGTCACACCGCCGAAGGGAAACAGCTGCGTCGTGAGCATCGTAAACACGACGGAAAAAGAAGCACGGGTGCAGCGACCGACCGTCACGCTCGAACCGCTGACGCTGACCGAGCTATCAGGCGAAGGTGACACCGAGGCGCTCCAGATAAGTACAATCGGAGCAGCGAGCGGAGCGAGCCGTCTAGAAAAAATACGCGAGGAATTACGGGCTGCCCACCTGAACGAGGAAGAGCGCAAATCGCTCATAGAAATATGCGAGAAATACGAAGATATATTTCACCTGGAGGGGGACAAACTCAAATGTACGGACAAGGCAGAGCACTCTATACCGCTCCAGGAAGGGACTCGACCGATCAAGGTCAACCCGTATCGACTACCTGAGGCCCACAAAAAGGAGGTCCAGAAACAAACCCAGGAAATGTTAAACGATGGAATAATTCAAACGAGCCGAAGCCAATGGAACGCGCCGCTATTGGTCGTAGCGAAGAAACCCGACGCCACGGGAAAAGCGCGTATGAGAGTCGTCGTAGACTTCCGAAAACTAAACGAAGCTACGATTGGAGACTCCTACCCACTGCCCAATATCACCGAAATATTGGACCAGTTGGGAAAAGCACAGTATTTTACCACGCTCGATCTCGCCTCGGGATTCCATCAAATCCCGATGGCGGAGAGCGACAAAGAAAAAACGGCATTCTCAACACCACAAGGGCACTTCGAGTACACTCGTATGCCCTTCGGCTTAAAAAACGCACCGCCGACTTTCCAAAGACTCATGAATTCCGTATTGTCCGGACTGCAAGGGGTAAAATGCTACGTATATTTGGACGACATCGTAATCTACAGAACAACGCTCGCAGAACACAATAAACGACTAACAGAAATTTTCCAACGACTCAGAGAAGCCAAGTTGTCGATCCAGCCGAAAAAATGCCATTTCCTGAAAAAAGAAACCCAGTACCTCGGGCACGTCATATCTGAAAAGGGAGTAAAACCAGATCCTGAAAAAATCATTGCTGTAAAAAATTTTCCTACGCCAAAAAACGTTAAGGGCGTACAATCATTCCTAGGGCTAGCAGTATATTATCGGAAATTTATTAAAGATTTCGCGAAGACAGCCAAACCTCTCTCCGAGCTAACCAAAAAAGATATAAAATTCGAGTGGACTCCGAGGCAAGACGAGGCTTTCGAAAAATTAAAAACAACGCTGACAACGGCACCGATCCTACAGTACCCGGACTTCGAGAAACAGTTCGTGGTAACGACCGACGCATCAGATAAGGCGATAGGAGCTATCCTATCGCAGGGCGAGGTAGGTCAAGATCTACCCGTGTGCTACGCGAGCCGCACACTGAATAAAGCCGAGCAAAACTACACGACGACGGAGAAAGAATTGCTCGCTATCGTCTGGGCAACAACACAATTCCGACCAT
Source organism: Ichneumon xanthorius (assembly GCA_917499995.1). Lineage (NCBI taxonomy): Eukaryota > Metazoa > Arthropoda > Insecta > Hymenoptera > Ichneumonidae > Ichneumon > Ichneumon xanthorius. Next base: position 346,781 of record CAKJTD010000093.1, on the reverse strand, counting down.
ACATATATGGAACCCGATTTAAGGTGGTTACTGATCATAAACCTCTCACGTGGTTATTCGGAGTAAAAGATCCAGGATCTCGGCTCATGCGATGGAAAATTAAATTATCCGAGCACGACATCGAAATACATTATAAAGCCGGAAAAATTAACACGAACGCCGACGCTCTGAGTCGAATATACACCACGACGCGAGCGCAAGCTAGAAAGCAAGCAGGAAACAGCGAAGTGGCAGATACGAACGACCGCACAAAGAGGAGAGCCGAGAAGAGAGAGAGCGCACTAGCGGGCGACGAGGAGGCCGATACCGCCGCGAGCGCGCAAGCGAGAGCGGAGCTGTGCGACGGAGAGAGCGATACCCGCGTCGACAGCGAGGCAGCGGGTACGAACAGCCGCACAAAGCGGACGAGCGAAGAGCGGGACGCGGAGCACGGGGAGGCAAGCCACCAGCAGCTAGAGTATAGCGGCGACGCGCAACCCGATGCTTCCGACGAAGATAGCCGCAGCATAGGCGGAACCTGTCCCGACAAGGTGGAGCGCGAAAAAATAATACGCGAATATCACGATGCCCCTCTGGGTGGGCACCAGGGCACGGCGAGAACGCTCCAGCGCATCCAGCTCCAATATCGCTGGCCAGGCATGAGAAAGGAAGTCGAAGAATACATTTCCAAATGCAAGAAATGCCAAACTAATAAAATAACTCCGAGAGGAAGGGCACCGATGGTCATCACCGACACACCGAGCCGAGCATTTGAAAAATGCGCTGTCGATATTGTTGGACCACTGACCGAAACCTCCGCCGGAAATAAATGCATCCTCACCTTTCAGGACGCCCTCACGAAGTACAGCGCTGCAATACCTTTAAAAAATCAAGAGGCTAAAGAAGTAGCCAAAGCCCTCGTGACCGAAATAATCTGCTGCTACGGTACCCCGGGAACAATTCTGTCCGACCAAGGGACAAACTTTCTTAGCGACACATTCAAAGAAATGTGTAAGCTATTGAAAATAACGAAAATCCAAACGACAGCGTATCACCCCGAATCGAATGGAGCCCTGGAACGGTCCCACAGGACATTGGCCGAATATTTAAAAAATTTTGCGAACGAAGACCAAGAAAACTGGGATGAGTGGTTACCGTATGCGATGTTCACATACAACACCACGCCACACACAGCCACGGGCCTCACGCCGCACGAGCTGGTGTACGGTGACCGGGCAGAGATACCCACGGCGCTGAAACAGGAGCCGCGACTCACCTACACCTACGAAGACTACGTCCAAGAATTAAAAGAAAAATTACGAGTAGCATGGAAATTCGCCCGATCCCATCTAATCGCCGCGAAAGAAAAATCAAAAATAAATTATGATAAAAAGAGCAAAATAATCGACTTTAAAGTAGGAGACAAAGTCCTCGTGTACGATCCCACCGTACGACGGGGCAGATCAGCTAAATTAACGCCGAAAAAAATCGGACCATATGCGATAATCGCCAAACACTCCGCGGTAAACTATACGATAAAAAAAGGGAAGAAATCGGTAAAAATTCACGCCAATCGACTGCAGCATTTCGTGGAGTCCTAGCCTGGACCCACGTACGATGCGGAGTATAAACACACCAGGGAAAATAAAATAAAATAAAATAAAATAAAATAAATAAAATAAAACGAAATAAAAATATCTGCCTCTATATTAACTCCGAATAAGCGCAAAGAATAGGTAACGCAATGAGTAGCAAACGCAATGAATAAATAAAATCAACACAGTCGACTAAGGTTTAACAAAACCATAAAAGGGGAAAACCCTTAATTTATTAAGCCTCCTCACACATGCTTGATATTACATAGAACAAGCACCATCCCGATAATAGCACACGGGACACCACCAACGATCTTCTTCAAAAAGGGCGACGAGGCCGATAAAATCAGGATACGGCTCGGACTCTCCGCGGAACACTCCATCACCCCAAAGGGCGTCAATGGCAATCCGCAGCCGACGGCGAGCATGCCGAACTTTCAAGGCCCGACGAATAAAAATCGCTTCAGGGGAAGGCACCCTCGGCGGCCACATCGCAAGCTGGAGGGACAAATAAAGAAAAACCGAAAAAATAAAAATGAAGGGAAAACCGGGAAATCCCGGGAAAAAAGAAAAAAAAAAAAAAAAAAACACGAAAACTCACCGCCTGCCTGCGCAAATTTTCCGGCATCGGCCTTCCTCGACAGGCAATAACACGATAACTGTCCATAATTAATTTCACGAAAAATTTTTTTTTTCACGACTGACGTTGGCGAGAGCTCAAAGAAGAATGAGGCAGGGACAGACGCGACGGAACGCGAGAATTAAAAAACTGCTGAATAGGGCCTAAACGAAAAAAAAAAAAAAAAAAAAATTCTACACACACAACTCAGAAATTTTATCCGACTTCCAGGCTCACGGCACTATCAAACCATCAGGAGGTAGCGACAACCACCAACACAGCATATGAAATACGAAAATTCACTGACTCGCCAGGAATCTTCTACGAAGAAATTGGAACCCTTACCGTCGCTCAAGATATATGGAGGCTCGTAATAAACCTGGATTTAAAATCGCTACGCGTAAGAGAGCAAGAAATTTTAACAAATCTGAGCGAATTAGAGCAACTGTGTAAAAAACAAATGTCCTTCGATTTTTTGTGCTCCATACTCGACACCACGCTCACAGAAATGAACGGCAGAATAATAGAAACAATGGACGTACTGCACGAAATATTAAATAAAAACCGACGAGATCGCAGAGGACTAATAGACGGATTAGGGACTATAGTAAAATCCATTACCGGAAACATGGACGCGACTGACGCAATACGTATAGACAGTGAAATACAGGCAGTTCAAAATAAGCAAAAATCAATCGAAAAAATAATGCACGACCAACTCCAAATAGTCGAAACGACTTTCGACGTGTTCAACCAATCGGTAAACCACATTGAGGAAAATGAGAAAGCTCTAAAAAATATAGTAATCAAAGTGGAGCAGTGCATTAATTACAAAATATCCTCTATAATAGCCAGACAAACATTAGACGAGCACATAAACGCGTTAGAAGCAATAATAGAATCATTATTAGACGAGGTACTCGAATTAATAAGCTTTGTGTCCAACCTGTCGCATGGAATAATAAACCCGAATGTAGTAACGCCAAATAAGCTAATAGAATATCTTACTAACGCGCTCCCACACATACCGAGGGGTAGGAGCTTCCCCACACCGATAGTGCGGAGCGAGGCGCACAACCTGCTAGAGATAGCAGAACTCAAGGCCTTCAGCCGACGCGACGCAGTAGTAGTAGTGGTAGAGATACCGCTGGTCGGAACGCAAGAATACCGCGTCAGCAAAGCATACCCGTTACCAACACGCGCCGCGAATCAGACTTACCAATACATCGAAACAAACGCTGGACCCGTAATAGTAGACAGGGAACATCAGCGGTATTTAAAAATGTCCGAGGCCGAGCTCGTCGAATGCAAACATAAACAAAGTAGATACATATGTAAGCCGCATCATCCGTCATTATCCATAAACGAAGACGCACCCTGCGAGGTGGTAACCTATTCTAACATAGACAGTGCACACACCGAATGCGCAAAACGAATTGTAACACTAAAAAGACCCATAATAATAACTATGAGACAACCAGGTAGATGGCTGTACGTGACTCCCACGACAGAGACCGTCGAAATTAAATGTTATAATCAACCCCAGAAGTATGAAAAACTTCAGGGTTCAGGGATACTGGCTTTGATAGGGAAATGCACGGTGACTGCCAAGGACTATAAAATAGAAACAGTGCGACGAATTACTCAGAAAGTGTTCGACACATATTTACCATCATTTAACCTAACACTAGGCATCAGCGAAAACGAACTTACACCGAAAGTGGAAAGCGCAAGCGAACAACTTAAATTAAAAAGAGTAATAAACAATCCACAAGAACTAAATCAAATCGGCATGCGAATCCAACAAGTGAAAAAAGAATTAGAAAAAATCACAAACGACGAAAAACAATACTATTATACCATAGGCGGATATTCGATAGGGACAATAACACTTGTATCGCTTATAATTTTCATCATATATAAATACATTCCAAGAAAAAGAACGACTGTCGAAGTCGTAACCCCACCGGAGGAAGTCGAATTAAAACCATGTCCGCGCTCAACCATACCGCGAGCGCCAAAACGAAAATCAACAATTGGCCAACTCCGGGTGGGATTTCAACGGAACAAACAAAGTACTAGCACGATGTAGAAAAATAAATCGTGTACAACAAAAAAAAAAAAAAAAAAAAAATTAATAATAATAATAATTTTTTCGTTAACATTAATAACCGGGAACTATACACAAATAATTAAATAAAGGTAACATTGACATTGTAAATCAACGTATGCACAAATAATGTGGAGCGAAGAGTGAATGAACCGCGAAGCTCACAGCTGAATGTTACGAGAGTGAAACATGAGCCGATACCTGACCACACCAACGATAACAGCGGCCGACGCACGGCGTCGAGCGAAACGAAAAAATCTCGTAAACTCAATTTTTTCTCTTTAAGGGGGGAGGGATGTTGTACCCCGAATTATTTTATCTATTAAATAAATCAGAGAATGCATTGGGAAATACTTACTGGCAAATCCACCGCGTCGCAAAGCCGACACGTGTAGGAATTTGCCGAATAAGTATCGAATGACGCCCGGGTAGTGCACCCGGCAACAACAAATCGCCGAGTAAGAATCAGGCGATGCTCGATTCTATATGCCCAAATATGGGCAGGTAATAAAATTGCAGACGCATCAATTTGCACGTCGCGGATCGCGACCGGGAAATTGGCATTCTGAACTCGACTAGAGAACAGAGAGGTTGGTCTCAGAGTTAGGCTCATGTTCAAGTGAAGCGGTCTTGAGGCATGGTTTACCTGAAACCTTATTGTATTACGCAATCTCAAGGTCGCTTCAGTTCAATAAATATGAGAAATTTTGAAAACGATCGTCGACTTTACCACTTTCGATTCGACACGGGGTAAGGGCGGGAGATTTCGCACCGGGCTTTTTATCGGAGTCGAAGCAAAGTCCGGACTATTTTTACGAGCTGCGTAATACTATAAGGTTTCAGGTAAACCATGTCTCAAGGTCGCTTCAATTCAATAAATCTGAGAAGTATTGAAAACGATCGTCGACTTTACTACTTTCGATTCAACACGGGATAAGGGCGGGAGAATTCGCACTAGGGTTCTTATCGAAGTCGAAGCAAAGTTCAGACTATTTTTACGAGCTGCGTAATACAATAAGCTTTCGGGTAATCCATGTCTCAAGGTCGCTTCAATTCAATAAATATGAGAAGTATTGAAAACGATCGTTGACTTTACCACCTTCGATTCGACACGGGGTAATGGCGGGGAAAATTCGCACCAAGGTTCTTATTGGGGTCGAAGCAAAGTTCGGACAATCTCAAGGTCGCTTCAGTTCAATAAATATAAGAAATTTTGAAAACGATCGTCGACTTTACCACTTTCGATTCGATACGGGATAAGAGCGCGCGATTTCGCACCAGGCTTCTTATTGAAGTCGAAGCAAAGTTCGGACTATTTTTACGACCTGCGTAATACAATAAGGTTTCGGGTAAATCATGCCTCAAGGTCGCTTCAATTCAATAAACATGAGAAATATTAAAAACGATCGCCGACTTTATCACTTTCGATTCGACACGGGATAAGGGCGGGAGAATTCGCACCCGGGTTTTTATCGAAGTCGAAGCAAAGGTCGGACTATTTTTACGAGCTGCGTAATACAATAAGCTTTCGGGTAATCCATGTCTCAAGGTCGCTTCAATTCAATAAATATGAGAAGTATTGAAAACGATCGTCGACTTTACTACCTTCGATTCGACACGGGGTAATGGCGGGGAAAATTCGCACCAAGGTTCTTATTGGGGTCGAAGCAAAGTTCGGACTATTTTTACGAGCTGCTCATAAACATAGTCCGAACTTTGCTTCGACCCCAATAAGAACCTTGGTGCGAATTCTCCCCGCCATTATCCCGTGTCGAATCGAAAGAGATAAAGTCGGCGATCGTTTTTAATATTTCTCATGTTTATTGAATTGAAGCGACCTTGAGGCAAGATTTACCTGAAACCTTATTGTATTACGCAGGTCGTAAAAATAGTCCGAACTTTGCTTCGACTCCAATAAGAAGCCTGGTGCGAAATCGCGCGCTCTTATCCCGTATCGAATCAAAAGTGGTAAAGTCGACGATCGTTTTCAAAATTTCTCATATTTATTGAACTGAAGCGATCTTGAGATTGCGTAATACAATAAGATTTCGGGTAAACCATGCCTCAAGATCGCTTTAGTTCAATAAATATGAGAAATTTTGAAAGCGATCGTCGACTTTACTACTTTCGATTCAACACGGGGTAAGGGCGGGAGATTTCGCACCGGGCTTTTTATCGGAGTCGAAGCAAAGTTCGGAATATTTTTACGAACTGCGTAAGACAAGAAGGTTTTGGGTAAACCATGCCTCAAGGTTGCTTCAACAAGGTTGCCTAGACAACGAGAGCGTTGACAAGGTTCGACGCAATGTTCGGCAATACTATTCTCAAGGTCTGAGAAGCAAAATACTACGGAGCGAAGGTCGTCGGATGTCGAGACATCGTCAATAGACACCTGGACAATGAGAGCGTTGACGAGGTTCGACGCAATGTTCGGCAGTACCATTCTCAAGGTCAGAGAAGCAAAAAACTACGGAGGCAAGCTCGTTGTATGTCGAGACGTCGTCAATAGACACCTGGACAACGAGAGCGTTGACGAGGTTCGACGCAATGTTCGGTAGTACCCTTCTCAAAGTCTGAGAAGCAAAAAACTACGGAGGCAAGCTCGTCGTATGTCGAGACATCGTCAATAGACACCTGGACAACGAGAGCGTTGACGAGGTTCGACGCAATGTTCGGTAGTACCCTTCTTAAAGTCTGAGAAGCAAAAAACTACGGAGCCAAGCTCGTCGTATGTCGAGACATCGTCAATAGACACCTGGACAACGAGAGCGTTGACGAGGTTTGACGCAATGTTCGGTAGTACCCTTCTCAAAGTCTGAGAAGCAAAAAACTACGGAGCCAGGCTCGTCGGATGTCGAGAATTCGTCAATAGACACCTGGACAAAGCGAGCCTCGTGGAAGTTCGACGTAATGCCCGGCGGTACCTTTCTCAAGGCTCAAGAAGCAAAAAACTACGGAGCCAAACCTACCGGATGTCGAGAAATTGTTAATCCATACCTGGACATCGTTGACGTCAGCGAGGTTCGGTGTAGTGTTCGGCAGTGCCTTTCTCAAGGCCCGAGAAACGAAAAACTACGGAGCCGCGTTCGCCGGGTGTCGGGAAATTGTTAATCGACACCTGGACACCGTTGACGTCGACGAGGTTCGACGTAGTGTTCAGCAGTACCTTCCTCAAGACCCGAGAAACAAAAAACTACGGAGCCAAACTCGCCGGATGTCGAGAAATTGTCCTTCGACACCTAGACAATAAAAGCCTCGTGGGGGGTTGACGTAATGCTCGGGGGTATCTTTCTCAAGGCCCAAGAAGCAAAGAACTACGGAGCCAAGTTCGCTAAATGACGAGAAATCGTCTGGTAAGACCTGGACATCTCCTGGATTCGCGCAGTTGAATAGCATGCCCGAGGAGTCGTCTTAGGGACAGCCAGTTTCGAAATCCGGAGGATAATTCGACTTGGTAATGTACATTGGAGCGTGCAACAAATTTATTTTATTTATAAATGCATGTTCGATCAGTGAATTCATTTATTGGACACTCTGTATCGAAGTCCAGTGAAGTTATCACATGCTTGTGTGCTGTCGGTGTGACCACCCAAGCTGCACTCTCATTGGTCACGTTTACACCCTTATTCCTCCGAAACTACTCATCACACGAACTTTTCCCAGGGCTCATTTTACTCGGGGGATCACCCCGCACCACCCTGCACCGAGCATGTGCGCCCATTAATTTACACCCTGTATAAAATTAATGTTAATAAAAAAAAACAGAAATGGTACAACCAGTGCTTAAAATTTTTTGTTCCAGAAAAAATATGTCTATTGGAAGACAATTTTAAACAATCTTTAAAAATAACAAACAAACAATCTTAATACAATCTTAAAAGAATTTCAAACAATTGTAAAAAATATTTAAAATGTCGAAAATTGAAATTTTTCATAGCGCTTTCTTATGAAAGTTGGAACTTGAAATTTTCATATGGCTCTCTCAAAATGTTCCTTTATTCATAAACTTCTTCTATGAGAAAGCATTTTCTGTATTTTTGGCTTCCTCATAGAGGAAACTTCGTGAACAAAGAAACATTATGAAAAAGCCATACGAAAACTTGAAGTTTCAACTTTTATAAGGAAGTGGTATGGAAATTTCTATTTTCAACTTTTATGAGGAAGCAATGTGGAAATTTAAAAAATTTAACGTAATTACGAGTAAAAATGTTGTACCACAAATACTATAGTTATAATTTATATCGAAGACTGAATACACTTGTAAAGTCACCTACCGAATAAATTGAATTTCAACAACAATTTTACTATTCCCGAAAGACCGAAGAATTTTGTTTTTATTATTGTAATCGTTAAAAATTATTGGGCGTTATTACTGCAATGAATGCAGTTTTGAAACCGCAGACCCGGAGCAAAAAAAATTCTTTCCCTGCGTCTGCCGATTCTCCAGCCAAAGACAATTTTCTTTTTCTTCGGTGGACTGCGGTCTCAAAACGGCATTCAGTATAACTTTTATTACCAACTGGGCATGGGGTGGGCGGGAGGTTAGACCACACCATCTTAAGAGCAGGTGAAACACCACGGTCGGTAATAAAAATTGTAATAAACTTTTTCACGAACGGTGATATCTAAGGTCAAAAGAAAAGTGTCATCGAAGACAGATTACATTAAAGCTTTCGATGACACTATTCTGTTGACCGCAGATGCTAACATCCGTGAAAAAAGTTGATTACCGTTTTTATTAATGACCGCGGTATTTCACACGCCTTAAGGAACCGCGATGGATAACAGGTTAAAAAAATACTTCGTAATTTAGAATCATATTTAAAAAAATTATTATTATTATTATTGTAATATATCATTTTTAGTGAATCGTTTAGTTTTCAAGATCTTTTATTTATATATATCATAATATTATCTACTATAAGCAATGTTTTCGTTCTGTATTGCCTGCATGTTCGTAATAATCAATGAAACTATGCCTGGATGTCAAAAATAGGTGAAATCACAAAGCAAAACATACTTTTTTTCAAACAAGTAAAAATGTACGCCAAGTACTTAAAATTGTATTCTCGTTCACAAAATATGTTTATCAAAAAACCCTCTTAAAAATAAAAAATCTGCCAAAACAGATGTTTATCAAAACAATAAAAAAATATGTTTATGAAAATCTCAAAAAAAAAAAACAAAAAAAAATCGAAAAATGTCAAATAAAACCAGCCAAGTAGTACATATACAAAAATGCTTCAAAAAAGATGCTTAACAAAACAATCTAAAAAAAAAAATACAAGATGGAAAAATCTTGACAAGAAAAAACTTGGCGTGCCAGTTTTTTTAAATTACAGTTACTGCAGTTATTACAGTTACTTTCCCTCTCCCTCGATTATTTGAATGAACCATGTACGACAGCTATTGGAAAAAAAACTGGCACGCCAAGTTTTTTCTTGTCAAGATTTTTGCATCTTGTATTTTTTTTTTAGATTGTTTTGATAAGTATGATAAACCACAGTAATAGGACTATACTTCACACAAACAAATACACACAAAACCCATATACGTATATACTTATACATTTAAGCTACATTTACTCCGATATAATCGAGCAAACATCAAAATATTCAACTATAAAAATTTACTTTGTACACCGTAAAATGAGAAAAACGGAAGTTAAAAAAAGGAAGAAGCACAAATATTGAGACAATTACAACCTAACAAAAAAAAAGATGTTTATATACAATGTCTGACTACGCTGAGATATGCTCTGCGACGCGTACAATGATGCAAAAAAAAGAGTAACCTTTTATATGCACTCAATAACTCCTATGAGAACAATAACATTTCATTTTTTTAAATTTCTCTTTCTCAACTAATTCATTGTCTACTTTTTGGCCAATATATTTATACTATGCTTCATTATTAATATATATGTGTTAATAATTTAACCTATTTCCAGAGGAAACTTCCATTTCCTAATAACACATCCAACCCACTAACTACCACTAATCAGACATTAGAATGTTGCAGGCAATACAGTATCAAATACGTCCAAGAAATTTATATAACAAAAAGTTTACCCCAAAAGATGATAAAACAAAGGACAAAACGAATACCAACAAACAATAGACCACCAAGGAAAGCACAAACATTAGAACAACAAAAAGGATATAAATACATGGCAAAAAAGGAAAACAATAACTAAACATCATCAACGAACAAAACAGGACAAAAAATAGTATATTTCACAATTATTTTAACACCAAATTTAATCCTATCCAACTTAACCAAACCAATCCCACTAACACGAACAAATAACACTTTTTCTTAGAATGTTACAGATACCAATATCCACCACCATATATGTATACCAAAAACAACGAGAGTGTACCGGAACCAATATAAAACCAAGGAAAATGATGAAAATAAAACCAATTCGGACAACATCAACAATCAACAATCAACAATCAACAACCACAACTAACAACCAACGAAATAATAATACAACGAACAACCAACAAAATAAATTAAAAAAAACACAAAACATAACACATCTACACAAAAAATGAAAATATTTAAAAAAAACAAAACCCCCCAAAACGTTTCATTTATATAAAATCACACTTAACAAAAAATTACCAACTGTAAATTTGTTTTAATATCCGATGCGGGGGCATCGTTTTCTCTGGAGGGGGAGTGTAACGGCCCCAGCCTCTTCGAAATTATTATTTATCGCGAGCGCTATTATTTTCCGCCGCATCTTAATTCAGAGAAGCCCTGCAGGTTATCTGCATCCGGCCTCGCGGCTTAGAGCCGTGAGAAGGCCCTTATCGCGAGCGTCGCGACAGTCCGTCGCGGCTTTGTTACGGGGTCCGAGGCCCTCAGCCTCGCACCTCCGATCATCAGTCCAGCTCGAGCAGTCAAACGGTACACTCTCCCGAAACTCTCCTAATTAACCGCTGCGATTCAAATAAACTAAGTATATATATATATCCAACGACAATTCATTTATACCAGCATCGTCCTGACGCAAAAAATTCTTTGACGCAAAAAATTCTTTGACGCAAAAAATTCTTTGACGCAAAAAATTCTTTGACGCAAAAAATTCTTTGACGCAAAAAATTCTTTGACGCAAAAAATTCTTTGACGCAAAAAATTCTTTGACGCAAAAAATTCTTTGACGCAAAAAATTCTTTGACGCAAAAAATTCTTTGATGAGAAAAATTCTTTGAGGAGAAAAATTCTTTGATGAGAAAAATTCTTTGATGAGAAAAATTCTTTGAGGAGAAAAATTCTTTGATGAGAAAAATTCTTTGATGAGAAAAATTCTTTGAGGAGAAAAATTCTTTGATGAGAAAAATTCTTTGATGAGAAAAATTCTTTGATGAGAAAAATTCTTTGATGAGAAAAATTCTTTGGTGAGAAAAATTCTTTGATGAGAAAAATTCTTTGAGGAGAAAAATTCTTTGATGAGAAAAATTCTTTGATGAGAAAAATTCTTTGATGAGAAAAATTCTTTGATGAGAAAAATTCTTTGAGGAGAAAAATTCTTTGATGAGAAAAATTCTTTGATGAGAAAAATTCTTTGATGAGAAAAATTCTTTGAGGAGAAAAATTCTTTGATGAGAAAAATTCTTTGGTGAGAAAAATTCTTTGATGAGAAAAATTCTTTTAGGAGAAAAATTCTTTGATGAGAAAAATTCTTTGATGAGAAAAATTCTTTGATGAGAAAAATTCTTTGATGAGAAAAATTCTTTGATGAGAGAAACGCTATGATGAGAAAAATACCTTAATGAGAAAAAATCTTTGATGAAAAAATTCTTTGATGAGATAACGTTCGTCGATGAAAACGAATCCTCTAATGAGAAAATTGTCGGTGATGAAACATCGGAAAAGTGTTCGGTTATTAAAAAATCGAAAAACTGACATTCGATGAAAAAATTCTTGGGCGTTCGATAAGAAAAATTTCTGCCGCGTGAAAAAATTCTTTGACGTTGCCGATGAAAAAAAATCTTCAGTGATCAATTATAGACGGAACAAAACATCAATCACGTAAGAGTAGATGCAATTTCTCGCGTATATTTTGTATCTTTGCGATTTTGAGTGTTATTAAGTGATCTCATTAAATCGCACTCCTGAGGGTCTGCCGGCCCCGAATGAAGAGCAACAATAAATGGCAAGTTGTTTTGTTACAACTGGTAAATATGATTAAATATTAATAAAATTAATAAATATTATTTATTTTACAGGCTACTTCGATATACCGGGAGCGCATCAATGAAGAATACTTCAAAATAAACTAAAAACTAACACTAAAAAATAATCTTATAACTGCAAATTTAAAAATGTTAATAATAAAATAATAAAACCAATATTTCTTTATTCTGGGTGCAGCATTGTATATAGAACTGCTGGCCTTGTAGCCGTGTATTCTAAATATGCTTAAAAATAAAGATTAAAAAATATTTTTCCGTCTTCTACCTACTCTGTATCGCATACATCCCAAAGCCACGTGCGGATAGCAGCCTTTCGAGCTGATGACAGCAGATAACGAACGAACGAACGAACGACGAGAAAAAAACTGATGATAAATATCTTTGATGATCATTGAATGCCAAAGAATTTTTTTATCAACGAATTTTTACTATTATTGGCAATTTCTGCAGCAAAGGGCATTCCAGCGTTTCCAGATCAACGATGGTTGGTGATGATGATGATGATGACGCATCCATAAACTTTGTCAGCCATCTTGTTTTATCCATACCTTTCACGTAGATTCGCTGTACGGATTAAAGAAAAGCTCTAAGAAGTCGTACCGATTAAGTGTTAATTCAACCGTTTCACAATCACAGCCACGAAGACTCAATCTACCAAGGAGTGGGTACGAGATAGGGGACTTTTTCTAAATTCAAGCTGACATTAATACACAGTAAGAGATGGAGGACGTCGCGGAGCGGTCTTCACGAGTATCACTGACAAGTAGAATCCCCCTAAGATAAAATGGCCGGTTGGCCGAGCGGTCTAAGGCGCCGGATTTAAGTTCCGGTTTCCCAATGAGGAATCGTGGGTTCGAATCCCACACCGGGCAAAATAGTTTTTATTATAAATCAGACTCATTGAAAAATAATTCTATGCAAAAAATAATTCTATGCAAAAAATAATTCTATGCAAAAAATAATTCTATGCAAAAAATAATTCTATGCAAAAAATAATTCTATGCAAAAAATAATTCTATGCAAAAAATAATTCTATGCAAAAAATAATTCTATGCAAAAAATAATTCTATGCAAAAAATAATTCTATGCAAAAAATAATTCTATGCAAAAAATAATTCTATGCAAAAAATAATTCTATGCAAAAAATAATTCTATGCAAAAAATAATTCTATGCAAAAAATAATTCTATGCAAAAAATAATTCTATGCAAAAAATAATTCTATGCAAAAAATAATTCTATGCAAAAAATAATTCTATGCAAAAAATAATTCTATGCAAAAAATAATTCTATGCAAAAAATAATTCTATGCAAAAAATAATTCTATGCAAAAAATAATTCTATGCAAAAAATAATTCTATGCAAAAAATAATTCTATGCAAAAAATAATTCTATGCAAAAAATAATTCTATGCAAAAAATAATTCTATGCAAAAAATAATTCTATGCAAAAAATAATTCTATGCAAAAAATAATTCTATGCAAAAAATAATTCTATGCAAAAAATAATTCTATGCAAAAAATAATTCTATGCAAAAAATAATTCTATGCAAAAAATAATTCTATGCAAAAAATAATTCTATGCAAAAAATAATTCTATGCAAAAAATAATTCTATGCAAAAAATAATTCTATGCAAAAAATAATTCTATGCAAAAAATAATTCTATGCAAAAAATAATTCTATGCAAAAAATAATTCTATGCAAAAAATAATTCTATGCAAAAAATAATTCTATGCAAAAAATAATTCTATGCAAAAAATAATTCTATGCAAAAAATAATTCTATGCAAAAAATAATTCTATGCAAAAAATAATTCTATGCAAAAAATAATTCTATGCAAAAAATAATTCTATGCAAAAAATAATTCTATGCAAAAAATAATTCTATGCAAAAAATAATTCTATGCAAAAAATAATTCTATGCAAAAAATAATTCTATGCAAAAAATAATTCTATGCAAAAAATAATTCTATGCAAAAAATAATTCTATGCAAAAAATAATTCTATGCAAAAAATAATTCTATGCAAAAAATAATTCTATGCAAAAAATAATTCTATGCAAAAAATAATTCTATGCAAAAAATAATTCTATGCAAAAAATAATTCTATGCAAAAAATAATTCTATGCAAAAAATAATTCTATGCAAAAAATAATTCTATGCAAAAAATAATTCTATGCAAAAAATAATTCTATGCAAAAAATAATTCTATGCAAAAAATAATTCTATGCAAAAAATAATTCTATGCAAAAAATAATTCTATGCAAAAAATAATTCTATGCAAAAAATAATTCTATACAAAATATAATTCTATACAAAATATAATTCTATACAAAATATAATTCTATACAAAATATAATTCTATACAAAATATAATTCTATGCAAAAAATAATTCTATACGAAAAATAATTTTCGTTCGTTCGTACGTTCGTTCGTTTTTTTCATCGAAAAATTCTTTGATGCAAAAAATTCTTTGATGCAAAAAATTCTATTTACCCCCTCTTACCCCCTTCACCCCCCCCCCCCCCGCCCGCCCCTTTTCTGTGGTTCCTCCTTTTTTGGGTTTGCTTTTTTTGTGGTCCCTCCTTTTTTGGGTTTGGTTTTTTTTTGTGGTCGGGTATCATACTTGATACCCAAATACACTTACGTATACTTGCTTCATACTTGATACTCGAGTATTCTTATTTATACTAGCTGCATAATTGATATTCGAGTATTCTTAATTATACTAACTTCATACTTGATACCCAAATATTCTTCTTTATACTAACTTCATACTTGATACTCAAATATTCCTAGCTTCGTACTTCGGCGATGGATTAGAGAAGCATAATTAGAGTATTATTGAGTCCAATACGACATACTTTCAATGCATTCATTTTTAATATTTTTTAAATATTTTTTTAATACTTTTTTTTGCGCGGGCAGCTTCAGCAGTACCAGTTCGGCTATTTCGAACGGCAAGCTAGCAATGAAGTCAACGCCGCATTGGCGGGCACCCATGGTGTCCCTCAGCTGAGCGAAAATCTCCATGATGTTGCTGCTTCTTCGGAAGACAGCTGAATGGTGCTCCTCCGTCGGATCATGCCCTTATACTCGGGTGTTCACCGATCCGGATGACTGATCCTAATTATCTAATTAATCTAACAATAATAATGTTAACTTACATAAATAATGGAAAAAGAGTGTGACTGATGGCCGCTTGGGTCTAAGGATGTATCGAGTAAACTTCAAGTTGGATAAAATATATAAGTACTTTATTAGTCGTAGCGTTAATTGTTTGGGAGAGTGTACCGCACTGGTCGGTCGTCGGAGCTGAACTGTCGTGAAGCGGGCGCGAAGCTGAGGGCTTCGCGCTCGCTTGAAAATGGAATAAAGAGTCGCAGAGTGTTTAGTCTATTCGATAAGTGGACGCTCACGGCGGTTCGGATGCTCGATAGCCTTAAGGGCTTCTTTGAAAAGCGTATCGAACGGAAACCCCGTATCGATATGCTCGAATAAATATTAAAGTCGATTGAGATAAAATATGAGGCTGCGGCCGTTACACTCCCCCTCTGGGAGGAAACGATGCCCCGCATCGGATATTACGGATTTTACATTTGACATGATTTTGTTAAGTGTGACTCGATATAATTAAAAGTAATTTGGTTTTTTAAGATATTTTCATTTTGTGTAAGTTGTGTAATGTTTCCTAAATGTGTGTTTTGATCGTTGATCGTTGATCGTTGATCGTTGATCGTTGATCGTTGATCGTTGATCGTTGATCGTTGATCGTTGATCGTTGATCGTTGATCGTTGATCGTTGATCGTTGATCGTTGATCGTTGATCGTTGATCGTTGATCGTTGATCGTTGATCGTTGATCGTTGATCGTTGATCGTTGATCGTTGATCGTTGATCGTTGATCGTTGATCGTTGATCGTTGATCGTTGATCGTTGATCGTTGATCGTTGATCGTTGATCGTTGATCGTTGATCGTTGATCGTTGATCGTTGATCGTTGATCGTTGATCGTTGATCGTTGATCGTTGATCGTTGATCGTTGATCGTTGATCGTTGATCGTTGATCGTTGATCGTTGATCGTTGATCGTTGATCGTTGATCGTTGATCGTTGATCGTTGATCGTTGATCGTTGATCGTTGATCGTTGATCGTTGATCGTTGATCGTTGATCGTTGATCGTTGATCGTTGATCGTTGATCGTTGATCGTTGATCGTTGATCGTTGATCGTTGATCGTTGATCGTTGATCGTTGATCGTTGATCGTTGATCGTTGATCGTTGATCGTTGATCGTTGATCGTTGATCGTTGATCGTTGATCGTTGATCGTTGATCGTTGATCGTTGATCGTTGATCGTTGATCGTTGATCGTTGATCGTTGATCGTTGATCGTTGATCGTTGATCGTTGATCGTTGATCGTTGATCGTTGATCGTTGATCGTTGATCGTTGATCGTTGATCGTTGATCGTTGATCGTTGATCGTTGATCGTTGATCGTTGATCGTTGATCGTTGATCGTTGATCGTTGATCGTTGATCGTTGATCGTTGATCGTTGATCGTTGATCGTTGATCGTTGATCGTTGATCGTTGATCGTTGATCGTTGATCGTTGATCGTTGATCGTTGATCGTTGATCGTTGATCGTTGATCGTTGATCGTTGATCGTTGATCGTTGATCGTTGATCGTTGATCGTTGATCGTTGATCGTTGATCGTTGATCGTTGATCGTTGATCGTTGATCGTTGATCGTTGATCGTTGATCGTTGATCGTTGATCGTTGATCGTTGATCGTTGATCGTTGATCGTTGATCGTTGATCGTTGATCGTTGATCGTTGATCGTTGATCGTTGATCGTTGATCGTTGATCGTTGATCGTTGATCGTTGATCGTTGATCGTTGATCGTTGATCGTTGATCGTTGATCGTTGATCGTTGATCGTTGATCGTTGATCGTTGATCGTTGATCGTTGATCGTTGATCGTTGATCGTTGATCGTTGATCGTTGATCGTTGATCGTTGATCGTTGATCGTTGATCGTTGATCGTTGATCGTTGATCGTTGATCGTTGATCGTTGATCGTTGATCGTTGATCGTTGATCGTTGATCGTTGATCGTTGATCGTTGATCGTTGATCGTTGATCGTTGATCGTTGATCGTTGATCGTTGATCGTTGATCGTTGATCGTTGATCGTTGATCGTTGATCGTTGATCGTTGATCGTTGATCGTTGATCGTTGATCGTTGATCGTTGATCGTTGATCGTTGATCGTTGATCGTTGATCGTTGATCGTTGATCGTTGATCGTTGATCGTTGATCGTTGATCGTTGATCGTTGATCGTTGATCGTTGATCGTTGATCGTTGATCGTTGATCGTTGATCGTTGATCGTTGATCGTTGATCGTTGATCGTTGATCGTTGATCGTTGATCGTTGATCGTTGATCGTTGATCGTTGATCGTTGATCGTTGATCGTTGATCGTTGATCGTTGATCGTTGATCGTTGATCGTTGATCGTTGATCGTTGATCGTTGATCGTTGATCGTTGATCGTTGATCGTTGATCGTTGATCGTTGATCGTTGATCGTTGATCGTTGATCGTTGATCGTTGATCGTTGATCGTTGATCGTTGATCGTTGATCGTTGATCGTTGATCGTTGATCGTTGATCGTTGATCGTTGATCGTTGATCGTTGATCGTTGATCGTTGATCGTTGATCGTTGATCGTTGATCGTTGATCGTTGATCGTTGATCGTTGATCGTTGATCGTTGATCGTTGATCGTTGATCGTTGATCGTTGATCGTTGATCGTTGATCGTTGATCGTTGATCGTTGATCGTTGATCGTTGATCGTTGATCGTTGATCGTTGATCGTTGATCGTTGATCGTTGATCGTTGATCGTTGATCGTTGATCGTTGATCGTTGATCGTTGATCGTTGATCGTTGATCGTTGATCGTTGATCGTTGATCGTTGATCGTTGATCGTTGATCGTTGATCGTTGATCGTTGATCGTTGATCGTTGATCGTTGATCGTTGATCGTTGATCGTTGATCGTTGATCGTTGATCGTTGATCGTTGATCGTTGATCGTTGATCGTTGATCGTTGATCGTTGATCGTTGATCGTTGATCGTTGATCGTTGATCGTTGATCGTTGATCGTTGATCGTTGATCGTTGATCGTTGATCGTTGATCGTTGATCGTTGATCGTTGATCGTTGATCGTTGATCGTTGATCGTTGATCGTTGATTAAGTAAAACTCCTGGTTGTTGTTGAAGTTGGTTTGGAGGATTATCCCTTGGTTTTGAAGTTGATTTGCGGTACACTCCTGTTGTTTTTTAAATAGTTGGTGGTTGTTGATATCTGTAACTAGATAAAACTTTTAGTTGTTCGTGTTAGTGGGAATGGTTTGGTTAAATTGGATGGGTTTAAATTTGGTGTTAAAAATGGTTAAGAAAAATTAAAATGTCCTGTTACGTTCGCTTGGTGAAGTTCTGTTTGTTTTTCCAAAATATTTATTCCGTTTCGGTAAATTTGTCCGTATTTGATGGATTTCGGTTTCTCCTTCCTGGTTGTCCATTGTTTATTGGTATAAATATTCCGTTTTCCTACTGTTTTCTAGTATTTCTGTTATAAATTTCGAATTTTGATGGTTGTAGTGCCTGTAACATTCTAAGTTCTGATTAGTGATGGTTAGTGGGTTATGTATGTTATGTCAGGATTGTTCTGTTGATAAAAATAGGGATGAATTTTTGAATAGGTCGAAATGATTAACACATATATTAATAGTATAAATAAAGTATAGCATAATATTTTGTCCAAAAAGGTAGATAATGATTTAGTTGCGAAAGATAAATGAAACAAAATGAAATGCTATTGTTCCCATAGGAGTTAGTGAGTGTATATAAAAGATAACTTTTCCGCTTTTTTTTTTGCATCAATGTACGCGTCGCAGAGCATGTCTCAGCGTAGTCAGACATTGTATATAAACATCCGTTTTTTTTTGTTAGGTTGTAATTGTCTCAATTTTTATCTTTCCTTCTTTTTACCTTCCGATTTTCTCATTTTACGGTTTACAAAGTAAATTTTATAGTTGAATGTTTTGATGTTTGATCGAAGCAGTAAATATGGGTTAAATTTGTGAGTGAATAAGTATATGAGTTTCGTGCATATTTGTTTAGTTGTGATTTGATTTTAAGAAGTGTAGTCCTATTACTATGGTTTATCGCATTTTCTGGTATTCCGAAAAAAATAATTTGCAGTTCGTTTGGTTCTATTAAGTGTCTGGATGGCTTGGTGTTTACCTACATTCTGTGTGTTTCCGGTTGTACTGTGTATCTGTTTTATTTAATATTTCGAATGTTTACTATGTGCAAGATGTGTGTGTTGTCTGTACGTGTAGTTCATTTATCTTATATCTAGTCTTAACTAAAATATTAATGAACATTCTCCTATTTTTTAATGATTTTTTTTGTCGTTGATCGGGATGGTTTTTTTTCAACAATGTATATTATGCACATTTAGGCGATATTCTGCAATTTGATGTTAATTTCGATGAAAGATTACTGATAATTTCTAGTAATACATTGTTGTGCGGTGTTGGTGTCATTGATTGATAGTCGTTAACTTTTGGTCTATCAATTTTTACGTCACAATGAAGTATTGGTGGTGACCTGAAGTTCGGTGGCACTGGTGTTTGTACTGGACGTTGCTCGGAATCATTTGGTCGTTCGGCGTTTATTGGTGGTACATATTCAACAAAGTTGAAACGCAATGTTAAATTTTCAAGTTGTAGGGCTTGAGACGGGTTGACTATCGGCGAACACCCGATGCCGAGTCAAACCAGCTGCGATCGGCACTACTCAAGTGAGATAGCGCGACGCGTAAGTGGCGCCATCGGTCAGGATCGAGCGGTGGCTCAATCGATATCGAACCGAGCGCAAGCGCAGTGGAGAGATCGGAAGTACCGCGGCGCTGCCGAGCGGGCTTGCGGCGAAAGCACGCTCAAGGTCGAAGAAAGGCGAAAACGCGGGAAAACCGGCGCAGATGATTGGCCAAAAGTGACGACACGACGAGTTGCACACGGCACCAACCGAGCACGCCATTAGCTCAGCGGGTAACACCGGATGATCGTCACAGCAATATCGACCCGGTATTGGAGGGCGAGGGGAGCTCCCCGCGAGTAGCCAATCAGAAAATTAATAATCGGGCGACCGCACGCAGACGCGAGTCCGCCAGAAATCTGCCAAACCGACGGAGTGGGAGTCCGAAATCGGGTTATAAAAGACGGCTATTTCGGCAGTCGATCATCAGTGAACAATCTACCTTACCAGCGGACAACTCTCTAGGACTAAAGTGAAAAGTGAACTAAAAGTGAAAAGTGAATTAAAAGTGAAAAGTGAAAAGTAAAAGTGAGTTAAACGTGAATACAGTGAAACAGTGCAAAAAGGATTTATAAATTTTGTGCTACTGTGTACTTATAAAATTCTGTGCCGAATTGGACTTATAAAATTCGTGCCAACAACGGACTTATAAAAATTTGGTCATTGAGGACTTATACATTTTCGTGCCGATTTGGACTTATAAAAATCGGGCTGCTCTGAACTTATAAATCTTGTGGAGTTGTGACGTATATAAACTGTGCCGAGAAAGAGCGGGTAAATCCTGCCGAACGGAACTTAGAAAGGCGGAATAACTGGCTGAAGTGTGTGTCGAACTGGACTTAAAAACTCAGAGTGCCGATCCGAAGTGACATAAGACTGTGGGTGAATAAAGGGATTCACCTCGGTGCAACTGGTGCAACGATTGGAGTGAGCGGTAAAGTGACCAAAGTGACCAGTCAAAACGCCGCAAGGTAGGATCAGACACATTTTCCGACTCCAAGGATCCGAAAAAGGGACATCCAGGGTTCAGTTCACTATTCCTGAAGGCTCCTATACCATCGAAATAAGGTAAAGAAGTCCGATTGTCGAATTAACACCAATTGCAAATCGCGAGGTGAGCGAGCTGTCACCGGCGATCGCCGCGCAGTGACGTCACAACGAGACAGCCGAGTACAGCGGCCAGCTGGACTGCACGACGACCGAGAAGCTGCCCGCGCATGCGTAGTGCGGTCCACACGCGAATAAATCCTTTCGACCGAATATTCCGACTTCAAGAAATTAAATTATTCTAGATAAAGAGAGATAAGATTGAAGCCTCCGAATAATCGTTTTTTCACGAATGTTGTTATGAATTAACGTAATATTTTGAACGGTAATAAATCAAACAAGTTGCTTCAAGGAATAGAAAGACTTATAATTACATGCGAGCTTGTCATTATATGAATAAAGATTATCCTTGTTCCATATTTAAAAAAAATCGTCTCTGACACGCCATCCCAAAATTCCTAGACGCTCGAGTCCACGAATCCTTCCGTTTGAGTGCCCGTTTCTCTTAAGGAGGTGCGCAAATACGGAAATTATTGTACAAAGCATTAGCTACTGTTACATTTGGCGCCCAACGTGGGGCTCGAGAAAAAAGGAATTGTGTGTGTCAGAGTTAAAATAAATAAAATAATTAAATAAAAATTTCGGAAGTTCACTGTCAAACAAGAAAGTCCGAGACCGTTGTAAGATGACAAGGTTTTTATATTCGCGCGCTCACGAATGTCATCGAAAGTAGGACATACTGTGTCAAAAATGTGTGTATATGGAGCGGAATGGAAGGGTGACAGAGCTCCATACGTGCGAATATAGAGCAATCGGCCTCTTTCGTTCCGGGGACGTCGGCTGTACGGGATTTAGCGGGCTGCGCCCGTTTCTGAGGTCTCGATCGCACTTGGCGGGCCGATGTCATAAGTAAGAAGTTATTACTTGTCCTGCGAGCCCCGGAACAGAGGAAAGAGCCTACGCGGAAGCCATCTCCGAAGTAAAAAGAAGGTGTACTGATAGAGAAAGAAGAGAGGCTGTGCTGCGGGGGACGACCCCGAGTCGAGAGCTTCAGGGTCAAGCCCGCTGCCGAAGATGCGCGCAGAAGTTCAACCGCGTCGGCGGGGGACGGTCCTACGAAGGTCCACGACCGGACGAATAACGACGAAACAAAACAGGGAGTCGGGCTCGGTGACATAATGAGGTTATTGAGGCAAATGACCTAGGACACGAAGAAGGCCGTCGAAGAGATCGTGGAAGCGAGAAACCCTTCCGCCGAGGAGTGTTCCGATAACTTTTACGAGGAATACGTAAAGTTGCGACGTAAAGATAAGGAGGAGAAGAGAAAAGAAGAAGAAAGGAAGAAACAGGAGGATAGACAGAGACAAGAAGAAGAACGGAAGAAACAGGAGGAGAGACAGAGAAAAGAAGAAGAAAGGAAGAAACAGGAGGAGAGACAGAGACAAGAAGAAGAAAGGAAAAAACAGGAGTAGAAGAGAAAAGAAGAAGAAGAAGAGAAGAGAGCGGAGGAAAGGCGGAGGAGAAAAACAGAATATTGGCAGAAACGAAAGGAGAAAGAGAAGAAGAAGAGAGAAAAGGCGAAAAAGTCATAGGAGGAAGCGACGAACCTCGAGAGAGAGAGACGACGATCGTCCATGATGCCGAGCTACCGGAAGGGCGAGCCATGCAAAGGTTAGTGAAGGACGGGGGAGGGACGGACCTCTGGATAAGGGTATATGAGGAGGACCAGGAGAATGAGGAGGAGGAGGAGGAGAATGAGGAGGACGAAGAGGTCAGCACTCGCGAGGTCACGAAGGAGAACCGTCACCCCCAACTCGAACCTGCATATGCCACGACGAAGGCACAAGGTAAGGGCGATAGAGTCGTCGCTTTTGGGCAAGGAGCCATTCCGAAGACATGGGCGTGGGATGGATGGGCCGCACCGAAAGAAGGAGCCGATGAAAAATGGAATTTCGAAGGCAGAAAAATTAACAAGAGCCAAAGAATTTTCAATGATATCTTCGAGAGTCCCCAAGATTTCCTCCTAGACATGCCAGGATGGGATATAACCTACGACGAAACGCGACCAATGTGCCCCGAGGTGCCGATCGGTCTCGACGAAACATTGGCCAGTGCGTTAGTCGACGGCGTAAGCAAAGTTTCATGGATCTCGGAAGAAGTTCACCAACCGAACCTGGAGGTGATTGAAGAATGTCCGACCCTGCCGGTGACGGCAATAAATATTGTTGGAACGTTTGGAGGGGGTTCGGGACGGAGAAAACACCAGGTGAGGACGAAGGCGAATATGTATGATTCCGAGGGAGATGTGACTTTGCCTTTGGTACCGAGATTGCTAAAATCGATGCTTCTCGGTATCGATGCAAAGTTAAGGCTCGGAGTGTCGATCGACATGCACGAGAAAGCCATCAAGGTCGGCGAAGGAAACCAGGAGACCGGGACTGAAAAGATCGAGAGAACAGCTGAATCATCGAGGTCTAAGGAGGCGAATGGTCACGAATGCACGGAAAAACGAGTAACGGAAACATCCAGGAAGAGGAAGCGTATTCGGAAATGGTGCGCAGACTCATCCGATAAGAAGAAGATCTGCACAACACTGAAAGATCAGCCCGTCAACGAGGTCAGGATGACGACCTCCCAGACAACGACACGAGCGGACGCCGAAAAGCTGGATATTGACCACCGAGGGATAAAGAGACCGGCCGTTCAGACTGAAAAGACCGGTCGAAGAACGGAGAAATCGGCAGAGAATACCAAGGTGCCAGGTGGACTGGGGGACGATCCAGATCTTTCAAACGCACGAGTCAACGTCTGGAGAACTGTAGAGAGTAACTTCTCTCGACGAATTCGTCGTGGGATTGGCTGAAATCGCCAAGAGGAGACGAGGCTTGTCGACGAGGTTACAAGCCAGCGGATCCGGAAAGGAACCGAAGAAGAAAGAAGAAAGAAGAAAGAAAAAAAAATGAATAAAAATAAAAATAAAAAAAAGTGTGTGCAAAAAGGTGACGACCATGGACGCAAGTGCGCGGGAAATAAAAATAAAAATAAGACAAAAATAATTATAATAACAACGATGAAAAGGACAGCACAAGGAAATAAACAATAACAGTTATCAAGAAAAGAGGAGATTGATCATTCGAGACCATAAATGTAATCTCTCATGATAAATCGGGGGACAATGTAACTGTTTGGCTATCGGCGAACACCCGATGCCGAGTCAAACCAGCTGCGATCGGCACTACTCAAGTGAGATAGCGCGACGCGTAAGTGGCGCCATCGGTCAGGATCGAGCGGTGGCTCAATAGATATCGAATCGAGCGCAAGCGCAGTGGAGAGATCGGAAGCACCGCAGCGCTGCCGAGCGGGCTTGCGGCGAAAGGACGCTCAAGGTCGAAGAAAGGCGAAAACGCGGGAAAACCGGCGCAGATGATTGGCCAAAAGTGACGACACGACGAGTTGCACACGGCATCAACCGAGCACGCCATTAGCTCAGCGGGTAACACCGGATGATCGTCACAGCAATATCGACCCGGTATTGGTGGGCGAGGGGAGCTCCCCGCGAGTAGCCAATCAGAAAGTTAATAATCGGGCGACCGCACGCAGACGCGAGTCCGCCAGAAATCTGCCGGACCGACGGAGTGGGAGTCCAAAATCTGGGTATAAAAGACGGCGATTTCGGCAGTCGATCATCAGTGAACGATCTACTTTATCATCGGCCAACTCCAAAGGAAAAAGTGAAAGGTGAATAAAAGTGAAAAGTGAGTAAAGTGAAACCGTGCCAAAAGGGACTTATAATTTTTGTGCTACGGTGAACTTATAAAATTTTGGTGCCGAATCGGACTTATAAAATTCGTGCAAACGGACTTATAAAATCTGTGCTGATTTGGACTTATACATTTGGTGAACACTGGACTTATAATTTTTCGGGCATAGTGGACTTATAAAATTCGTGCCGAAAAAGGACTTATGAAATTTCGTGCCGAGTGAACTTATAAATTAGGCACCGAAAAAGGACCTATAAAATTGACAACAAGGTGGACTTATAAATCCCTGCGAAGTTGAACTTATGAAAATTGTGCCGGCTCGAACTCATACAAATCGGGGACGATTTCGACTTATAAAATTAGTGACACTTCGCCATATAACTTCTCGTGCCAAGGGAATATATAATAAAGGTGTCAAGTCGGACTTAGACACTGGTGCCGTGTGGGAACTTAGAACAGTACGAGTGAGCCAAACTGACTAAGACTCGCAAGTGACGTGAGCCGATAAAAGTGTTAATTGGAGAGAACCGGTAAAGTGACCGAAGTGACCGTCAGGAAAGACGTAAACGTCACGGAATAATATTCCAACCCAAGGACCGGAAAAAGGCACATCCCGGGGTTCGTTCACTCCCCCTGAAGGCTCCTATACCGACAAAATAAGGTAAAAACGTCCAATTCACACATTAACACCAAATGCAAATCGCGAGGCGAGCGAGCTGTCACAGACGATCGCCGTGCTGTGACGTCATAGCAAGACCACCGAACACAGCGGCCAGCTGGACTTCGCGTCGACCGAGAAGCTGCCCGCGTATGCGTGGTGCGGTTCACGCGAAATAAATATCTTTCAACTAAATATCTCTACTTGAAGCCATAAAATAATACTATAAATAAGGACAATAATCGAAGGAAAAACCAGTGATTGAAATAGATTGACATTAATCGTTCATTTTCTTCTTGCCGAAAGCACAATTTCCGTAATCGTTCCGAAGATAAATATAGGCCTAGAATAATTCGAGTTAAGCCATAACAGAAAAAGGGTTAAGGAATCCTGAAGCCTGTAACGTTACAAATAAAGCATATTTTTTTAAACGTCAAAACCGTCTCTGACACGCCAGCCTATAATTCCTTAACGCTCGAGTCCCCGAATCCGTCCGTTTGAGAGCCCTTCTCGCAGAAGGAGGCGCATAAATACGGAAATTGTTGTACGAGGAATCTGCTCCTGTTACAGGCTTTTGTGAAGATGGATGGTGATCGGAAGTTCGGTGGCACTTCCTGTGGTATGCTGTGTTCCGATGCGCTTGTTTCTTGATGCCAAGGTGGATCACATTGTCGCGAATCCAGTGTCATTGGTGGTGATAGTGTTTCGTTTGCTATGTCGATATTTACTGGTTGATTCTTGAGTTTCGCGGCATCCTTATGTTCACGTGACATTTCGGAATTCAGTTGTATTGATGGTTGTACTGAGTTTTCCAAATTTGGTATTTTTTCGTCACGAGTTGGCAGTGAGTTGTCAAGTTGTACTGATATCTGTGCGGCTTTCGGAGGGTTATCCTTTTCCTGTGCAATTGTTGGAGGCGATCTGAAAGTTGGTTTTACGCGTGGTTTACCACAATTTTCGTCACCAGACGATTCTCCGATGTTCGTCGGTAACGGTTTGAATCCTTGTCTGTTGGAATTTTCATTCTCGGATTCTGTCTCGTCTTCCGTCTCGTTTTCAATATTCCGTGCCTTAGAGTTGTCGTTTTTGTTTTGAGTTCCATTGTTTTTTTCGCTTTTGTCACCGTATAAGTAGCCGGTTGCCCCGTCACGGCTGACTTTTTCGCGAAACTCGTTTTTGTTTAGCTGCGATAAGCTTTCTGTTTTATCTGGCCTCGTTGGGCTTTCTGCTTTTTGTTGCCTCGTTGGGCTTTTTGTTTTTTGTGGCCTCGTTGGGCTCTTTGTTTTTTGCGGCCTCATTGGGCTCTCGTTGTCCTGCTCTTCTTCCTTTTTTATTGTATTTTTGACGTCCTTCCTTCTATTTATTTATGGGGGAGGTGGATGGTGGATGACGGTGGGCGTCGAGATGACGGCGTTTGATCGACGGTGAGTGCTGAGTCGATGTAGGGTGTGTCACAGCGGCGGCTGGTCGATCGATGACGTATCGTCGGTACGACGGGTCACGGCGACGGCGGATCTATGTCGCGCGGTCGATGACGGCTCGTCGGTGGTAACGTCGGAACTCTTTTTTTTCAGCTCGGTGCACTTCGTACACGCTCACTCCGTACACTCTCACTATAATTGTTTGTTTTGCGTCCGTTTCGCGTCTTAATTTTAAAGGTTAATATATGTATTATATGTGTTAATAATATTTAGTTACTTTTATTGTTTAGTAAATGTCTGTTCACTGTACTGCTATTTATTTTATTTTACACTATTTTTATTCAATAATTATTTGTTACGTACTTATTATTCACTTAATGTCTAGTTGATTATTAAATAAGTGTCTTTTCTCTGTTGGGTTTTTTTTCACTAAGTGTCACTGTTCGTTGTATTTTTTTTGTTGATCACCGTGTTTCGTTCGCTGTTAGTTTTTTTTTTCACTGTCGTTTTTTTTTCTTTCACTATTGTTCACTGTTTTTTTTTGTGTGTGCGAACACGGCTCGAGCACGTTTGTTAATTCCGGATTAGTGTGAGCTGCAGCCCGAGCACGACTGTCGCGAAAAATTTTTTTTATAGAAGTTAAACTTTATAAAAAAATTTTTGAATGTGGACGTGTTTACGTGGTAGCGCCACTTCTGACACCAAATGTGACGGATGGCCGCTTGGGTCTAAGGATGTATCGAGTAAACTTCAAGTTGGATAAAATATATAAGTACTTTATTAGTCGTAGCGTTAATTGTTTGGGAGAGTGTACCGCACTGGTCGGTCGTCGGAGCTGAACTGTCGTGAAGCGGGCGCGAAGCTGAGGGCTTCGCGCTCGCTTGACAATGGAATAAAGAGTCGCAGATTGTTTAGTCTATTCGATAAGTGGACGCTCACGGCGGTCCGGATGCTCGATAGCCTTAAGGGCTTCTTTGAAGAGCGTATCGAACGGAAACCTCGTATCGATATGCTCGAATAAATATTAAAGTCGATTGAGACAAAATATGAGGCTGCGGCCGTTACAAGAGCTTCGATTAGAAAAGCTTGAGCTGAAGGACCAAGGTCGACGGCTCGTTAGCAAATATTGTTACCATTCAGTCATGTAATCACTAAGGCATTTGTAACATACCTGAATGATCCAGAACCACTGCATCTTGCAAATAAATTACTTGTATTACTACTTAGTATTACTACTTGTATTACTACTTAGAAAAGCTCAGTCATAAAGTAAGAGAGTTACAGCGCAGCAACAATGTTTCTTTCTATCTAACTACGCGGTAGCAGTCAATCTATCTATCTAATTAATCTAACAACACTAACAATAATGTTCACTTAGGTAAATAATGGCAAAAGCGCTTCGATTAGTAAAGACTCAGTCTTAGAGTAAAAGAGTTGCTGCGCAGTCACAGTCAACCTATCATCTAATTAATTATACGATAACCATACTAATCATATTCATAACCTATCTAAGTCGCAGAGAACTTCTCGATGGGTGTGATGGGACACGGGAGATCGATTTTTTGTCTCTCGAACGACTGTTCAGGGGGCTTGTTTTCAGGACTTTGAAGACCAGGGAGGTACTTCCTGGCTGAGATATTCTCTGAGCCATGTCCTTTTGTATTTTCGTAGTTCCCAAGGCAGTTTGCTTCTTGCTCTGCTTGATCGGAATCAAGTCAAGCAGAATCATGCGCCTTTTCTGCTTTCGCAGATAGT
This sequence comes from Ichneumon xanthorius, assembly GCA_917499995.1. Classification (NCBI taxonomy): domain Eukaryota; kingdom Metazoa; phylum Arthropoda; class Insecta; order Hymenoptera; family Ichneumonidae; genus Ichneumon; species Ichneumon xanthorius. The sequence goes on along the minus strand of CAKJTD010000093.1, from coordinate 317,755 downwards.
GCCTGGCTGTTTTCCTCAATCGAGAAGAGCCGTTGCAAACAGACAGCCATCTTCGGGATACACTGGCGACATTCAGCAGAGAACGAGGATCCAGCTTCAGCAGTACCAGTTCAGCTATTTCGTACGACAGACTAGCAATGAAGTCAACGCCGCATTGGCGGGCACCCATGGTGTCCATCAGCTGAGCGAAAGTCTCCATGATGTTGCTGCTTGCTCGGAAGACAGCTGAATGGTGCTCCTCCGTCGGATCATGCCCTTATACTCGGGTGTTCACCGATCCGGATGACTGATCCTAATTATCTAATGAATCTAACAATAATAATGTTAACTTACATTGTGGTGCGGATACCCAACGGCCGCGAACCTTAAACCCTTTCCTCTTAATTTATTTTGGGGCGCCAGGCGCGTCAGGACGCGCCGAGGAAAAGGTCGAATAGTGTGCCCGGCTCGCTGCAGTCTAACCCGAGGGCAGAGCGGGCTGGTTAGGGGCAACCGAATTCCACAGGGGAAAACAAAGAAACGTAAGATAAATGAAATCAATATTTATTATTCAGGGAAAAACAAATAAGCGACTCGACCGGAAGGAAACCGGGCAAGCCCGGAGGAAAACCTCCCACAAAGAAAAATAATTCGGCGGTGACCGACACACTCGTCGACACTCCGTACAAACAAAATAACTTCGGGATAATTCGCTCCCGCTCTCAACAACCTGAGAGCTCGCCCAACGCTCTTCGCACACCCACACACCCAATACCGCGGCGCGAGACGGTCCTCGGTACGGCCGGCTCGAGACGATTCCAAAAACGAAACTCAAAATTCACCGGAATAAATCACAAATTTCTTAATCGTACAGGAAACGCCGGTGGACCGCTCGCGAATCCCCCTAACCCGAAGGCAATCCCCGTGGGCACGATCCCGAGGTGATAACGCGAAGTTAATTTTTCCCAAACCAAACTCTTAATGCCGCGGCGCGTACAGGATACGGTAATGTCTCGATCTCGGCGGGTGTCGGAGAGGCCGATCCGCTATTCCACACGTAGCCTCGGAGGCCCGCTTCCCCTCGGAAAACCCGATTCCCGCGCACCCGACGTAAACTAATTTACTCGTTTTTAAACGACCCAAAGATACTATACAAAACAAAAGAAAATAATAACGGTCCCTGGGACGGACAAGCTCACTCGTAGATACCGCGGTAGAAGACTCGGCCTCGGAACCCAGTAGCAGTTGGATTCAGCGTCGGTCCTCTCTGTTCCTCGGAATTTTGGCTGCTAATGCTGATGACTCGACGGCTCGTCCGTACAACGTAACACCTCAGCGAGGATTGCCCAGAGCTGTCGAACGCTCTCGCTCTCGTTAGATCCTTCACCCCCACCCGGCCTAATCGCTATCCCTTCCGCGTCCTCGGTAATCACCGGAATCGATCGTCGATTTTCGGCGCTCGCGCGCACGTCGAAACGCTGCCGACCGCCGCGCGGGCGCGACTCTGTTTGGCACGCCGGCGGCAAATTTGATGGATAATTCGCGCCGCCGGACGGAAAATGCGTCCTTGGACGATTGGTGCGAATATTTGCTGGACGCTCGATGCACTTCCTTCCCGCGGTGCAGCGGTCGGTCCCGACGATTTCCTCGGGACTTGCTCGGCAACCCGGGCGGATGTTTTGCCCCGGATTCGGGATCTCCCGCGACTCGGACAGCCGGGCGGGGAAGAATCCCAAGGATGACGACGAACCTCGGTACAGATGTCCGCAGCGGCCGTAGGACGCTCGTCTCTCGAGCTCGATCTTCACTCCGACTCGGTACCGCTGACGCCGTAGCTCCTCGGCGCAGGCTCCCTCGGCCGCCCAGGGTTACATAAAAATAAATGTTTTGGGCCATAAATAAGAATTATTTTCCCTAACCATCGGACCAGCGGAGCCACCTCCCGAGCTGCGACGTACGACGGACGGCCAATGACTACTTATTTTCCCGAGAAATGAGCGTCTGACTGACTTAAGTAACGGGCAATTTTTGCCACGTTACAACGCTCCCCCCCCTTGACACGACCTCCCGGCTCGTGAAAATGACCGTCCCAGGTCACAAAACGGAAATCTATTTTCCATCGCGATGCTCACGTCGGCGGCTCAGGCTCGGTATCTCCGCCGGGTTCCAATCGAGTAACTAATGACCAACTAAACAACAAAATGTCATACCGAGGTTTACTCCTTTTCTCTCCCACGGACTCGGCCCCTCGGGGAAACCACACCCTGAAACGGACGAACTGGGACGCCACAAACACTTACATGCAAATAAACTGTGCACCCTCGAAATAGAAAAACATTATTTATTAATATTAATTTGGCTCGGTAGGGATTATACGTTTCCCCAAACTTCGGTGGAGATTAGCGTTTCTCCAAACGTCTGACGACTCGGTAGGATCCCGATCATTGCAACCGGCTAGAGTCACGGGTTTCGCGTTTCGCCGGGCCCCGGCAGAACTCCACGCACACCGGGTTCGGGCAGGTGTTCGTGCGCACCCCCCGGATTCCGCAATGGTAGCAAAAGTCGTAAGTCTGTGGCTGGACACATTTCTCCCGCCGATGGTCCTTCGCTCCGCACTGCCAGCAACCCTCTCGTTTCTCCCGGAACCGAGGAGGTCTCATCGGCGACCACGGTCGTCGCTCCTCTACCGGCGGTGCTACCTCGGGAATCGCGCGGGCCTCGTCTAGCAGCCTCGGCTCCTCCTCTGGGACCAGCTGTCCCCTGCGCGATCCCGACTCCTCCGCGAGCTCCTCGTGACCGACGTCCGGCGAATCCTCCGGCAAGCTCTCAATCCCATCCATAGTAGCCGCGTAGGACGCCTCCAAGCCCTCGGCCAACTCCGAAGGAGGTTCCCTTGGACGGATCGGCCGCGGCTCTTTTAGCAGCTCGGCCCACTCCCCCAGTGCTCGAGCCATCTGGCTCCCGACGCGACGGTCCTCCGCGGTCCATCCCTGGTCGTTGGCACCCGTGACCCAGGCTCGGCTTGCCAGTGCTGCCGCATGGAGCACGTCCCCTGCCAGAGTCTGGACTGGCCAGCCTCCTCGCTCCCGGGCTCGTCTCGCCGCATTCCCCAGGAGGGTCACCCACTCCTGCACGCGGTCCCGGGACATCCTGAGCGACACATAAGCAACCCGTATGGTATCGTTTCAGATCGTCAATCGATACCTTGGGGACCTCCCGTCCCTCCTCGTCGACCAACTCGAATACCCCCGGGGACAAGATCCTTTGCACCCGATACGGTCCCATATACTTATCGGCGAGCTTAGCAGCGATTCCTCGGGACGCCGAGGACAATATTCGCTGTCTTCGCAGGACCAAGTCGCCAATCTTAAGCTCACCTGGGCTTCGGTGTCGATTAAAGTGTGTGGCCTGCCGGCGATACGCCTCGTCAAGATCGTGCTGAACTTTCTCGCGGAACGGCTTGAGTTCTCGCATGTGTTCGGACCACTCCGCTTCGTCACGAAGAACGACCTCCTTCGACCCCTCCGCCCTTCGATAAAATTGATGCGGACGCGGAGTACGACCGAAATTGAGAAATGCCGGGCTTGTCCTAATCGTGGAATGTTCCGCGGTATTATACGCGAATCTAAACTCGGGAAGATGTTGATCCCAGGATCGATGATCGTCCTCGAGAAACGCGATAATCATGGACTTCAGGACCCGATTGACCCGCTCTACGGGGTTCGCCTGCGGGTGATACGGCGGAGTTGTGGTGTGATAAATTCCCAACTCGGCAGCCACTCCCCGCAGGCTCTGGTTGACGAACTCGGTACCGTTATCGGTCAATAAAACCTCCGGTACACCCCAGCGCGAGAAAACCAGCTCCTCAAGAGCCTCGCGAATCTTTTTGCCGTTGGCCTTCCACAACGGACAGCATTCGATCCACTTGGTGAAAAGGTCCTGGACCACCAAGATGTAGGCGAAGCCCCCTCGACTAGGGGGAAACGGACCCATGATGTCCGCCGCGACAACCGTCCACGGCTCCTCCACCACTCGCCTTCCCATGAGGCCCATCGGGGCTCGATTCGAAGCCTTCGTCCGCTGACAAATGTCACAACCCTGGACGTACCGAGTCACGTCCCGGTATAGCTGCGGCCAGTAATAAGAATCCACGACTCGCGTAAAGGTCTTTTCAATCCCGAGATAGCCGGCTTGAGGAACATCGTGGCATTCCCGCATGACCTTCGCCCGATCAGTCCTCGGTACCACCAGTTTCCACTGGGACTCGGCCGATTCAGTTCGTGAAAACCGGCGACGAAGGAATAGCCGACCGTCCACCAACTTCCAATCCGCGTATTTCTCGGGACTCGCGAGAACCTCGCGCACCCGGGCTTCGTGCCACAAATCGACATCCTCGGTATTTGACACCGTGGCCAGCATCTCCGGCACGACCGGCTCGGGCACGACGGGTGCCGTTTCTTCCGGCTCCACCCCCTCGAACATGCGTGACAGCGCGTCAGGGAGCTGATTCTGGGAGCCCCTCCGGTGTACAATGGTATAAACGTATTGGGCCAGAGCCCATACCCATCTCGCGATACGGCCCTTCGGCTCCGGTTGTCGAAGAAGCCACCGCAGGCTCTCGTGATCGGTAATGACCGTGAATTTATACCCGGTAAGGTATTCTCGGAATTTCGGCACCGCCCACAACACAGCCAGACACTCCAACTCCCGCACATCATAATTGCGCTCCGCATTTGATAGAATACGGCTCGCATATGCTATGGGGTGCTCAGCTCCATCTGGTTGCTGTGCCAACACAGCTCCCAAACCGGTGCTGCTAGCGTCCGTCTGCAGTGTGAAAGGCTTCGAAAAATCTGGTCGGGCTAACGTCGGAGCCTCCATCAACGCTTTCTTCAGCGTCTCGAAGGCGCTCTGCTGAGCATCCTCCCAAACCCACGGTTGAGTCTTCTTCGTTAATCGCGACAGCGGTTCCGCGATCGTAGCAAATTGTGGGATAAACCTACGGTACCAAGAGGTGGCTCCCAAAAACCGTCTCACCTGAGTAACCGATCCCGGCACGGGAAAATCGCGAATCGGTGCCGTTTTGGCCGGATCGACCTGGAGACCGTCGTTATTGACCAGGAACTCCAGATACCGCAACTCTCCGCGACAAAATTCACATTTCTCGGGATTAATCAGGAGGCCGGCCTCCAGGACTTTGTCAAAAACTCGTTCTAACCAAAGCAAATGATCGTCGAACGTCTCCGTTGCCACGATAATGTCGTCGAGATACGCAAAGACAAACGGCTGCATCTCAGGCGTCACGATCCTATCCAACAACCGTTGAAAGGTTGCCGGAGCGGTCGTCAAACCGAAAGGCATCCGCTTGAAATGGAAAAGCCCTCGGTACGGGACTGTAAAAGCGGTAATTTCGCGTGACTCTGGCTCAAGGGGAATCTGATGAAAAGCTTGACTCAGATCCAGAGTCGAGATGTAATTCGCGGAACGTAAACAGTCTAAGATGTTCGACATGAATGGCAACGGATACGCGTCCTTTTTAGAGACCTCGTTAACTTTACGAAAGTCTAGACAAAATCGGTAAGTACCGTTTGGCTTCGGTACCATAACTATCGGGGTGTTCCACTCGCTAGCCGATGGTTCAATAACGTCGGCTTCCAACAGCCGATCCACCTCCCGATACACCCAGTCGCGAATAATCGGCGTGAAGGTACGGTAACGCTGTTTTATCGGTAAGGCTTCACCCACCTCGATCTTATGGGTAATTAAGTGGGTCAACCCCGGCGCCTCGCGCAATCTCGGTACCTGCACACTCAAAAATTCCTCGAGTCGGTCGGCCTGATCGCCGGTTAATTTCGCGATAGGGGCGCAGATTTCCAGTCCCTCCGGTCCCAGGATCGACTCAAACTCGAACTCCCGATCTGGCTCGCCCGAAAACGACCAGACCCGGCGCTTCAAATCGACCACCAATCCAAGGACCGCGAGAGAGTCCAAACCCAACAATAACGCAAACGGCAAATCCGTACTGACGCGCGCGATCAAGGTACCCTGTCGATCTTCCAGGCGCACCTCGAATTCAAACTCCTCGGTACAAGTCAGGAGTTGGCCGTTAGCAACCGTACTAACTCGCGGCGGCGTTGCTCGACGCTGAAAGCCCGCCGCTTCGAGCATCAACACCCCCTCGGCCCCGACGTACGAGCTCGTCGCTCCACAGTCTACCAGGGCCGGGCCACGGAGACGGCCAACATCGAGATACAAAACTAACAGGGGATGCCTAACAGCACTCGGCCCGATCGGGGCGCGCAAAAATTCCGGTATCTTAGATTTCACGACCGAGATCATCCTAGGGGTGTCGAGAGATGAAATCGGAGCCGCGTCAACCCCTATCGACGGCTCCCGCTCCCGTTTCCCTGACTCCCGGGACAGTTATGTTCAGTACGAGTGGTCTCCCCCTCCTTACCGCACCGGAAACACCGGATAATCGCGTCCCGTTTCGGCATCGCACAACCTCGCTCATAGTGACCCGCGACCCCGCAATTATGACAAATTATTTCCCGAGGATTTCTCGGGCTTCGCGCGGCAGCGGACGGCGTAGCACGCGACGGAGACGCCGTCGGAAGAAACGGGTTCGTAGACGCGGGAGTCACGTCCGGTGTGGGTGCCGAGTGGTTCGGCAATTGTCGCGCGGTCTCAATCTTTCTTCCCGGCGATAACGGTTCCGATACCGTACGGAAAGGCGGCGTCGCATCGCCCGACGACCGATTCGCGGGATCAGGCGGGCTACGCGCGAGCCGGTCAGCAAAGGTCACCCGCGGACCTCGCGGCGGCGGATTCCGCGTAAAATTACCCCGCTGGTAACCATCGCGCGGATTACCATACGATGCCCCGTTGGCCATTATCCCATAGTACTCCCCGTCGAACCGGACTCCCCATGGATCAAAACCCTGCGCGTCCACCGGATTTCCCATCACGTCTCGCGCCAACATCGTGCCCGCTCGCTGACCCGGTCGCGGCTGCTGGGGCTGGTAGTCCCGCGGATTGTACGCGAACTCGGGAAGTAGCGCCTGCTCACGCGCCCTCGGCTCATGGTAGGTCTCGATAGACCGGTAGCTACGTTCCACGGCGCCCGCCAAAAGTTCGAGCCCGTCCAGAGAATGAAAATCCGTGCGTCGTATCGCGACCTGCAATCTCGGTAACAAGTGACGGTATGTGATATTCAATTGCTCTTCTTCGCGGTACGGAGGATCGACTCGGATAAACAAATTCCTCATGCATGTGAAATAATCGGATACCGGCTCCGCCGCTCCCTGAGTACGATCATGAATTTCCTCGCGTAATGATTCTTGGAACTCGGGATTCCCGAATCGTCGACGCATCGCCTCAGAGCAAGCCCGCCACGTGGCAAAGTGCGATCGCTCGACCTTATACCAGTGGTAAGCCAGACCTCCAAGAAACAATGGCAAACAATTCAGAAGATCCTCGTCCGATATATTAACGAGCGCGCGGCCATCCTCGATGCGCGTTAAGAACCCGTCGATCGGTTCCCCGACGACTCCCGAAAACCGAACATTCCATTTATGCATGATATCGTACGCCGTCATTCCCGGCGCATGGTATCGGGTGACGGCTCGCCCACGCGGTGACGAAGCGTGCAACGGTCCCGGCGCGATGTTAACCGGATCGCGTCCCTCTCGCGAATTGTTTCCCTGATTTTCTCCGCCAACCGGTCTCCCCGACGGCGCGGCGTTATCGTTCCCGATGTTCTGGGCTCCCGACGTCACCCCCAATGCGGCATTCCCCAACCCGTTACGCTGCAGCGCGTCAAGGATTGCCCTGGAGGCATCGGCCACCGTAACCAGACCTACCGACGAGGACTCGTCCGCCGGAGCGGGAAAACGCATCGACAGATACAGACGCTCACGAATGGCGTCCGCCGATCCCATAGTAGGCAAATTCCGGGCAGTCAATTCCGCCTTGACCTGTTCGTCGGTCCATCCCGCTATCTCCCCGGGAGAGACAACCATGATGCTCGAAGGTAATGAAAGAAGGGACCCACAGATAAATAATCCCCCAAATGCCCCGATTAATCGAGTTGGTCGACGATAATCCCCCCGGATACCCACAGATCCCGGTCACGACCAAAATCTGCAGGGGTAACGAGTGGACGGCACACAAAGAACTAAAACCCGATACCTGTCTTAATATGCGATGAATCTCGCTGATGATCTCGGTATCTTACGCCGTCGAGCCTCTTCCGGCTTCAAAAGCTTCGCGACTCCGCACTCGGGAAACCGTCGATAACCTCGGTATCTTCTTGTTTCCCTTCCGATCCGGCCGGCAAAACCTCGGCAATGTCGCCAGGCTGACCTCCGAGCCGCTTGACGATGTTCAGGTACTCGGTAAGACGACTTCTTGAAGGTCTCGGTATCTTCTGGGTAAACTCGGTAACCTGCTTTAATCTCGGTAACGTCTACGACGTGAGCCCGTTCGGAGCGCCGAACAAAAAAACAAAAGAATATAAATAATAAATTCGAGAGGCACCAGTTTAGCGCATGCGACAAAAACACAAGACACAAAAAGAATCTGCGGAATGATCATCCGTTCGAAACGCAAAAAAACCCGGTCGAAACAGTCCGCTGACGGAGAATCGGCAGCGCGACGCGGCACCGTAAATTCCCCAACTCGGGAGAGACGGCGGCCCTCCCGCACCCACCAAAACTTGAAATCGATTCGAAAGTCGCGCCAACAAAACCAAAAAAACCCACCAGAAACAAAATGCTATCAATGTAGAGTCAAGAAAATAATATCCGAGTCGTTAACCGATAAGAACAAATCAAAATAATAAAATAATAGTCAATAACTAAAAGGGTCAAGTAACTAAATAATACCGGTCAAAAGTCAAATAAATGAAATGAAAAGTCCAAGGTCCAATACTAAAAAGAATAATAACGAAACTAAACGATATTTCTCAATAAATAAAATGTAAGGTGGAACAAAGTTCAGGCAGCGACAATTCGGCCCAAAGGCCCTATACCCGGTGGTCGGGAAGCCCGTGCCGACAACTCACGAACGGCTGCTGACGTCACGCGCACAGAAATTCTCTCCACGCGAAATATTCTGTTGAAATTATTACTCCCTATGATAAGTAACCCGCGAGCTGGAAAGCGAGCACTCGATACCTTCGAGGCAGCGATCCGCTCGACAACAACACACAAAACGTAAACACGAGAGACGTTGGGCGAGAGCAGCGGTCACGCGCGACGACACAGCTCGTCGACGCGCTAGCGAACCCCGAGATAAACAAAGCCGGGAAGCAACGGCCGAAAATTCCCGACTCAACAATCCTTGGTAAAACCGATTCACCAACAATTTCCTATTTTTTTTTTTTTTTTTTAATGACAATTTCTAAATCAAGATTTTCCCCAATTACCGGGAAAATAATTACCCAAGGAATTCGAATTGCCCAGCCCCACGTTGGGCGCCACTTTGTGGTGCGGATACCCAACGGCCGCGAACCTTAAACCCTTTCCTCTTAATTTATTTTGGGGCGCCAGGCGCGTCAGGACGCGCCGAGGAAAAGGTCGGATAGTGTGCCCGGCTCGCTGCAGTCTAACCCGAGGGCAGAGCGGGCTGGTTAGGGGCAACCGAATTCCACAGGGGAAAACAAAGAAACGTAAGATAAATGAAATCAATATTTATTATTCAGGGAAAAACAAATAAGCGACTCGACCGGAAGGAAACCGGGCAAGCCCGGAGGAAAACCTCCCACAAAGAAAAATAATTCGGCGGTGACCGACACACTCGTCGACACTCCGTACAAACAAAATAACTTCGGGATAATTCGCTCCCGCTCTCAACAACCTGAGAGCTCGCCCAACGCTCTTCGCACACCCACACACCCAATACCGCGGCGCGAGACGGTCCTCGGTACGGCCGGCTCGAGACGATTCCAAAAACGAAACTCAAAATTCACCGGAATAAATCACAAATTTCTTAATCGTACAGGAAACGCCGGTGGACCGCTCGCGAATCCCCCTAACCCGAAGGCAATCCCCGTGGGCACGATCCCGAGGTGATAACGCGAAGTTAATTTTTCCCAAACCAAACTCTTAATGCCGCGGCGCGTACAGGATACGGTAATGTCTCGATCTCGGCGGGTGTCGGAGAGGCCGATCCGCTATTCCACACGTAGCCTCGGAGGCCCGCTTCCCCTCGGAAAACCCGATTCCCGCGCACCCGACGTAAACTAATTTACTCGTTTTTAAACGACCCAAAGATACTATACAAAACAAAAGAAAATAATAACGGTCCCTGGGACGGACAAGCTCACCCGTAGATACCGCGGTAGAAGACTCGGCCTCGGAACCCAGTAGCAGTTGGATTCAGCGTCGGTCCTCTCTGTTCCTCGGAATTTTGGCTGCTAATGCTGATGACTCGACGGCTCGTCCGTACAACGTAACACCTCAGCGAGGATTGCCCAGAGCTGTCGAACGCTCTCGCTCTCGTTAGATCCTTCACCCCCACCCGGCCTAATCGCTATCCCTTCCGCGTCCTCGGTAATCACCGGAATCGATCGTCGATTTTCGGCGCTCGCGCGCACGTCGAAACGCTGCCGACCGCCGCGCGGGCGCGACTCTGTTTGGCACGCCGGCGGCAAATTTGATGGATAATTCGCGCCGCCGGACGGAAAATGCGTCCTTGGACGATTGGTGCGAATATTTGCTGGACGCTCGATGCACTTCCTTCCCGCGGTGCAGCGGTCGGTCCCGACGATTTCCTCGGGACTTGCTCGGCAACCCGGGCGGATGTTTTGCCCCGGATTCGGGATCTCCCGCGACTCGGACAGCCGGGCGGGGAAGAATCCCAAGGATGACGACGAACCTCGGTACAGATGTCCGCAGCGGCCGTAGGACGCTCGTCTCTCGAGCTCGATCTTCACTCCGACTCGGTACCGCTGACGCCGTAGCTCCTCGGCGCAGGCTCCCTCGGCCGCCCAGGGTTACATAAAAATAAATGTTTTGGGCCATAAATAAGAATTATTTTCCCTAACCATCGGACCAGCGGAGCCATCTCCCGAGCTGCGACGTACGACGGACGGCCAATGACTACTTATTTTCCCGAGAAATGAGCGTCTGACTGACTTAAGTAACGGGCAATTTTTGCCACGTTACAACATAAATAATGGAAAAAGAGCTTCGATTAGAAAAGCTTGAGCTGAAGGACCAAGGTCGACGGCTCGTTAGCAAATATTGTTACCATTCAGTCATGTAATCACCAAGACATTTGTAACATACTTGAATGATCCAGAACCACTGTAACATCTTGGTAATAAATTACTTGTACTACTACTTAGAAAAGCTCCGTCATACAGTAAGAGAGTTACTGCGCAGCAACAGTGTTTCTTTCAATCTAACTACGCGGCAGCAGTCAATCTATCTATCTAATTAATCTAACAACACTAACAATAATGTTCACTTAGGTAAATAATGGAAACAGCGCTTCGATTAGTAAAGCTCAGTCTTAGAGTAAAAGAGTTGCTGCGCACTCACAGTCAACCTATCATCTAATTAATTATACGATAACCATACTAATCATATTCATAACCTATCTAAGTCGCAGAGAACTTCTAGACGGGTGTGATGGGACACGGGAGATCGATTTTTTGTCTCTCGAACGACTGATCAGGTGGCTTGTTTTCAAGACTTTGAAGACCAGGGAGGTACTTCCTGTCTGAGATATTCTGTGAGCCATGTCCTTTTGTATTTTCGTAGTTCCCAAGGCAGTTTGCTTCTTGCTCTGCTTGATCGGAATCAAGTCAAGCAGAATCATGCGCCTTTTCTGCTTTCGCAGATAGTGCCTGGCTGTTTTCCTCAAACGAGAAGAGCCGTTATGGGGTTTGTGCCCATATATCCTTGTCGCAGTGGAGGGGGAGAGATAGAAACCGGGTGTACACTATATTTCTTTATTAATAATATAAAACGTTTAGGAACAACTTTAATACTGTTTCGTTTAACCAGAAGAACAAAAGATCGTCCGCCACAGCTCTGGCGGTTAGGGGAAGACTCTAGTCGCGCCTGCGCACTCCTAGTTCCCTCTCGGCGCTTCAAGCGCCTCGTGCGGCCAAGGGGCGAGTCAGAGACTCGCGGTCGCCACAGTACTCCCCCCCGAGTGACGTAGTCACGAATGAAACTTTTTTTTTCGGGCGACTGTAGTCTTCGCGGGAATCGGAAAGTTTGTAACACCAAATCGTTGGTCCTTTGCTTGACTAGTCCCGTCGCAGGCTTCCTCGTTGATAACGTATGCTGGTTTCAGTCTTTCAGTAGATATATTTTTCTCTTCACCGTTTACCTTGACAGTAAACAGCTGATTGTTGATGCGCTTAACTACCTCGTAAGGTCCGAGGTACGGCGGTTCCAACGGTTTACGAACTGCATCGTCACGGAGAAATACGTGTGAACACGTGAACAAGTCTTTGTGAGCAAAAACACTTGTTTTGCTGTGATGTGCCGTTGGAGTTGCTCGAAGTTTTCGCATGTGTTCTCTGAACTTCTCCACGAATATTTGTGGGTCAGCTTGAACATCCTCGCTGGTGAAGAATTCGCCCGGTACTCTGAGAGGTGTCCCGTAGACTAACTCAGCTGCTGATGCTTTTAGAGCCTCTTTATAGGTCGTACGGAGTCCGAGAAGATCCGTGGGGAGTAACTCGACCCACGATTTTGATCCATGGCACATAAGAGCGGCCTTCATCGATCGATGCCACCGTTCAATTAGTCCGTTTGCAGCAGGGTGATAAGGGGAGCTTCTAGTCCTGTGCACTCCTACGAGGTTTGTCAGAGCTTTAAAAAGAGCTGCCTCAAACTGTGAGCCTTGATCCGTTGTCAGCGTGCGAGGTGAACCAAAACGAGCGATCCAATGTATGTAAAACGCTACACAAACAGTATCCGCGGTAATGTCTTTCAGCGGTACCGCCTCAGGCCATCTAGAAAAACGATCGATTATCGTGAGAATATATTTGTAGCCTTGCGACGGCGGCAATGGGCCGACGATATCCATATGGATGTGCTCGAAACGATTTTTCGGTGCTTCAAAAGTTGACGGTGCATTTCTTGTGTGTCGCTGGATTTTTGAGCGTTGGCATGGAATACAAGTTCTCGTCCATTGTAAAATGTCTTTTCTCATACTCGGCCAAATAAATCTTTGTCGGATAGCACGATACGTTGAACGACCGCTCGGGTGCGAGAGACCGTGAACGGCGTTAAAAATTTGCTTACGCAAATCCTTTGGTACGTACGGCCGTATATTACCCGTTGACACGTCACAGTATATCGAGCCTTGACCATCGATAGCCAATTTTTGGAGTTTGATTGACGTATTGGCTCGTAAGAGTTGTTGGAGTTCGTCGTCTTGCTCTTGAGCGTCTTGCAATTCTTGAGTCGTCACGATGACAGGCATGTCGATTTCGTCGAGTCGCGAGAATGCATCCGCGACCACATTCTCTCCGCCCGGTAGGTAGATGAGCTCGGTCGTAAACTGTGAAATAAAATCCAACTGTCTCAGCTGCCGTGGTGAAGCTTTCTCAGGCTTCTGTGAAAATGCGTAGATTAATGGCTTGTGGTCAGTCCGTATCACAAACTGTCGCGCTTCGAGAAGATGCTTGAAGAATCGAATCGACGAATAAATCGCGAGTAATTCCCTGTCGTATGTGCTGTAGCGTTGCTCAGTAGGACTCATCTTCCGCGAAAAGAATCCGAGTGGGCGCCAAGATCCATCCGGTTGCTGCTGGTCTAACGTCGCACCGATGGCTTTGTCCGAGGCGTCTGTAGTGAGTATAGTTTTTGCATTCTCGATCGGATGCGCGAGAGAAACTGCATTTGCGAGGCTCTCTTTGCATTTTTCGAACGCGCGTTCAGCTTCCGGGGTCCAAGGCACTGGCCGCTTATCATTTTTCTTCGAGTCCTTCAGAAAGTCGGTAAGCGGGGCTTGTGTCGCGCTCGCAGCTTGGATACATCTTCTGTAAAAATTGTATGCGCCCAAAAATCGACGCAACTCAGCGATGGTTTCCGGTTTTTTATAATCGATAATGGTTTGAATCCTCTCTCGAGGTGGCTTGGTACCTTCCTTTGAAATTGTATACCCCAGATAGCTGACTTCCGAAGCGCCGAAAACGCATTTAGCCGGGTTTATACACAATCCGTACTTTGTGAGGCGATCGAATACCGCGCGAAGGTTCTCTCGGTGCTCCTCTTCGTTTTCCGATGCTATGAGTATGTCGTCGAGATAGCAATAAATGAAGTCCAAACCTCGAAGAGCGGTGTCGATAAACCGCTGGAAAGTATGAGCAGCATTGCGCAATCCGAAAGGCATAGCCAAAAATTCGAACGAACCGAACGACGTAGTTACCGCGGTCTTGGGTACGTCCTCTTCCGCGACTGGGATCTGATGGTATGCTCGAACGAGGTCGAGCGTCGTGAAGATAGTTTTGCCGTTGAGCTTCGTGCTGAAATCTTCGATGTGGGCGACAGGGTAGCGGTCGGGTATCGTGATAGCGTTTAGCTGACGATAATCGCCACAAGGACGCCACTCGCCTGTTTTTTTCTCGACAAGATGCAGTGGACTTGCCCAAGGGCTATCCGAGGGTCTGCAAATCCCCTGCTCAACCATATACTGGAATTCCGTTTCCGGTGCTTTTCGCTTCTCTCCTGTCAAACGTCGCGGTCGAGCGTTAATCGGTGGACCGTTCGTTTGTATGTGGTGGAAAATCCCGTGTGCGTCGGAACGTTGTGGACGTGTTGTCGAAGTAACACTGGGAAACTCTCGGAGGATCTTTTCGTATTTTGATGCGATGTCGACGGTGGAAATACCGTACTCTGTAGTTTTCAGTACCTCGCCACGAGAAGTGAGGCCCGTCTGATGGTCGATAAGTCGACGACGTTTCAGATCGATTAGCAAATCGAAAAATACTAGAAAATCTGCGCCAATGATTGCGTTCGAGACTTCGGCAATCACGAACTTCCACTTGAAAATGCGTCTGAGTCCGAGGTTGACCTCGAGGAGTTTTTCGCCGAACGTATTAATCGCCGAACTATTAGCTGCGTACAATTTTGAGTTCGAGAGTTTGTGAGATCCTTTGACCATTCTATGTGGTATAACGGATACGTTGGCTCCCGAGTCGATGAGATATCGTATGGCACTGCCTGAGTCTGCGATGAAGAGCCGGAGTTGTAGAGGCACACCACCGTTGACCGGCTCGAGTGCCGGTGGTGTGTCTAGTTTTCCGGAGTCGTTTGTTCCTTGAACGCACACGGAGATGTGCATTTTTTTGCCGACGGTCCGAACCGACGGTGATAATAGCAGATGTCCACTTCCTTCGAGTTTGCTTCCTTCGAACGTGCGGATGAGCGGGAACGGGACCTGGATCGTCTCTTCGACTTATTGTCGTTATCGGTGACGGTGAGATTTTTTTTAACGAGGGCTGTCAGCTCGGTGAACATTCGCTCGAGATCTCCTATTCTGTCGTGATCGCTTTTTGATAACGAAGGCTTTTGTTGAGAGACTGCGTTCACTGCGGCAATCTGTCCTGGCGTAGCGGCTTCGATGATTTTGTCAGCGATCTGTGCGAGCTTAGCGATTGCGACACCTTCGCTTGCTGATAATACACAGCGGACGTTTACTGGCATTCGTTTCATGCAGAGAGTGCGGAGGACATCATCCTGGAGACTATCTCCGGCCAACGATATCATCTCTCGCAGCAATTGAGACGGCTTTTTGTCTCCGAGCTCGAGATCGGTCAACAGACGATGTAATTGTCTTTCTCGAGAATCTGTAAAACGTTGAATTAGTTGTTGTTTCAGCGCTTCATACTTGCCGTTGTCTGGAGGGTGGCGGAGTACGTCGGAAACGTTTTGTAGGACGGAAGTGTCGAATGCGGCGACGATTGTAAAATATTTCGTCGTGTCCGCGGTTATCCTGCACGAGTGAAATTGAGCCTCGACCTGGACAAACCATAGTTCTGGATCGGCTTGCCAAAACGGCGGCAGCTTGGGTGAATTTACTGCGTTGACTTCGAGATTCGCGTTTTGGCGGGCAACGCCCGCACCAGCGTTTTCTCCCGGCAGATCTTGATTGCCCAAGGGGAGATTTGCTACTCCCGGATCTTGGTGCTCACCCATGTTGGCCGAAGGTCGCACCGGCGAATGCGTCACACTCATTGATCACTCAAATAATCGTCCAAATTCAACATCAATTGTCCCAATGTTTGGTAAGCGTTCTGTCTGTGTTTGTTTTTTTTTTTACGCGCGCGCGTGTGTAACCTTGATGGCGTCGTTCTCACGTGTTATCCCGCACCGGCTTTTTGTGAAAAAAACTATATTGTTCTTGCTAGTCGGGGTCACCAATTATGGGGTTTGTGCCCATATATCCTTGTCGCAGTGGAGGGGGAGAGATAGAAACCGGGTGTAGTACACTATATTTCTTTATTAATAATATAAAACGTTTAGGAACAACTTTAATACTGTTTCGTTTAACCAGAAGAACAAAATATCGTCCGCCACAGCACTGGCGGTTAGGGGAAGACTCTAGTCGCGCCTGCGCACTCCTAGTTCCCTCTCGGCGCTTCAAGCGCCTCGTGCGGCCAAGGGGCGAGTCAGAGACTCGCGGTCGCCACACCGTTGCAAACAGACAGCCATCTTCGGGATACACTGGCAACATTCAGCAGAGAACGAGGATCCAGCTTCAGCAGTACCAGTTCGGCTATTTCGAACGGTAGGCTAGCAATGAAGTCAACGCCGCATTGGCGAGCACCCATGGTATCCATCATCTGAGCGAAAGTCTCCATGATGTTGCTGCTTGCTCGGAAGACAGCTGAATGGTGCTCCTCCGACGGATCATGCCCTTATACTCGGGTGTTCACCGATCCGGATGACTGATCCTAATTATCTAATGAATCTAACAATAATAATATTAACTTACATAAATAATGGAAAAAGAGCTTCGATTAGAAAAGCTTGAGCTGAAGGACAAAGGTCGACGGCTCGTTAGCAAATATTGTTACCATTCAGTCATGTAATCACCAAGACATTTGTAACATACTTGAATGATCCAGAACCACTGTAACATCTTGGTAATAAATTAGTTGTACTTCTACTTAGAAAAGCTCCGTCATACAGTAAGAGAGTTACTGCGCAGCGACAGTGTTTCTTTCAATCTAACTACGCGGCAGCAGTCAATCTATCTATCTAATTAATCTAACAACACTAACAATAATGTTCACTTAGGTAAATAATGAAAACAGCGCTTCGATTAGTAAAGCTCAGTCTTAGAGTAAAAGAGTTGCTGCGCATTCACAGTCAACCTATCATCTAATTAATTATACGATAACCATACTAATCATATTCATAACCTATCTAAGTTGCAAAGAACTTCTCGACGGGTGTGATGGGACACGGGAGATCGATTTTTTGTCTCTCGAACGACTGTTCAGGGGGCTTGTTTTCAGGACTTTGAAGACCAGGGAGGTACTTCCTGGCTGAGATATTCTCTGAGCCATGTCCTTTTGTATTTTCGTAGTTCCCAAGGCAGTTTGCTTCTTGCTCTGCTTGATCGGAATCAAGTCAAGCAGAATCATGCGCCTTTTCTGCTTTCGCAGATAATGCCTGGCTGTTTTCCTCAAACGAGAAGAGCCGTTGCAAACAGACAGCCATCTTCGGGATACTCTGACGACATTCAGCAAAGAACGAGGATCCAGCTTCAGCAGTACCAGTTCAGCTATTTCGTACGGCAGACTAGCAATGAAGTCAACGCCGCATTGGCGGGCACCCATGGTGTCCATCAGCTGAGTGAAAGTCTCCATGGTGTTGCTGCTTGCTCGGAAGACAGCTGAATAGTGCTCCTCCGTCGGATCATGCCCTTATACTCGGGTGTTCACCGATTCGGATGACTGATCCTAATTATCTAATTAATCTAACAATAATAATGTTAACTTACATAAATAATGGAAAAAGAGCTTCGATTAGAAAAGCTTGAGCTGAAGGACCAAGGTCGACGGCTCGTTAGCAAATATTGTTACCATTCAGTCATGTAATCACCAAGACATTTGTAACATACTTGAATGATCCAGAACCACTGTAACATCTTGGTAATAAATTAGTTGTACTTCTACTTAGAAAAGCTCCGTCATACAGTAAGAGAGTTACTGCGCAGCAACAGTGTTTCTTTCAATCTAACTACGCGGCAGCAGTCAATCTATCTATGTAATTAATCTAAAAACACTAACAATAATGTTCACTTAGGTAAATAATGAAAACAGCGCTTCGATTAGTAAAGCTCAGTCTTAGAGTAAAAGAGTTGCTGCGCATTCACAGTCAACCTATCATCTAATTAATTATACGATAACCATACTAATCATATTCATAACCTATCTAAGTCGCAAAGAACTTCTCGACGGGTGTGATGGGACACGGGAGATCGATTTTTTGTCTCTCGAACGACTGTTCAGGGGGCTTGGTTTCAGGATTTTGAAGACCAGGGAGGTACTTCCTGGTCTGAGATATTCTCTGAGCCATGTCCTTTTGTATTTTCGTAGTTCCCAAGGCAGTTTGCTTCTTGCTCTGCTTGATCGGACCAAGTCAAGCAGAATCATGCGCCTTTTCTGCTTTCGCAGATAGTGCCTGGCTGTTTTAGTCAAACGAGAAGAGCCGTTGCAAACAGACAGCCATCTTCGGGATACTCTGGCGACATTCAGCGGAGAACGAGGATCCAGCTTCAGCAGTACCAGTTCAGCTATTTCGTACGGCAGACTAGCAGTGAAGTCAACGCCGCATTGGCGGGCACCCATGGTGTCCATCAGCTGAGGGAAAGTCTCCATGATGTTGCTGCTTGCTCGGAAGACAGCTGAATGGTCCTCCTCCGTCGGATCATGCCCTTATACTCGGGTGTTCACCGATCCGGATGACTGATCCTAATTATCTAATGAATCTAACAATAATAATATTAACTTACATAATTAATGGTAAAAGAGCTTCGATTAGAAAAGCTTGAGCTGAAGGACCAAGGTCGACGGCTCATTAGCAAATATTGTTACCATTCAGTCATGTAATGACCAAGACATTTATAACATACTTGAATGATCCAGAACCACTGTAACATCTTGGTAATTAATTACTTGCACTACTACTTAGAAAAGCTCCGTCATACAGTAAGAGAGTTACTGCGCAGCAACAGTGTTTCTTTCTATGTCACTACGTGGCAGCACTCAATCTATCTATCTAATTAATCTAACAATACTAACAATAATGTTCACGTAGGTAAATGATGGAAACAGCGCTTCGATTAGTAAAGCTCAGTCTTAGAGTAAAAGAGTTGCTGCGCAGTCACAGTCAACCTATCACCTAATTAATCATACGATAACCATACTAATCATATTCATAACCTATCTAAGTCGCAGAGAACTTCTAGACGGGTGTGATGGGACATGGGAGATCGATTTTTTGTCTCTCGAACGACTGATCAGGGGGCTTGTTTTCAGGACTTTGAAGACCAGGGAGGTACTTCCTGGCTGAGATATTCTCTGAGCCATGTCCTTTTGTATTTTCGTAGTTCCCAAGGCAGTTTGCTTCTTGCTCTGCTTGATCGGACCAAGTCAAGCAGAATCATGCGCCTTTTCTGCTTTCGCAGATAGTGCCTGGCTGTTTTAGTCAAACGAGAAGAGCCGTTGCAAACAGACAGCCATCTTCGGGATACTCTGGCGACATTCAGCGGAGAACGAGGATCCAGCTTCAGCAGTACCAGTTCAGCTATTTCGTACGGCAGACTAGCAATGAAGTCAACGCCGCATTGGCGGGCACCCATGGTGTCCATCAGCTGAGCGAAAGTCTCCATGATGTTGCTGCTTTCTCGGAAGACAGCTGAATGGTCCTCCTCCGTCGGATCATGCCCTTATACTCGGGTGTTCACCGATCCGGATGACTGATCCTAATTATCTAATGAATCTAACAATAATAATATTAACTTACATAATTAATGGTAAAAGAGCTTCGATTAGAAAAGCTTGAGCTGAACGACCAAGGTCGACGGCTCGTTAGCAAATATTGTTACCATTCAGTCATGTAATGACCAAGACATTTATAACATACTTGAATGATCCAGAACCACTGTAACATCTTGGTAATTAATTACTTGTACTACTACTTAGAAAAGCTCCGTCATACAGTAAGAGAGTTACTGCGCAGCAACAGTGTTTCTTTCTATGTCACTACGTGGCAGCACTCAATCTATCTATCTAATTAATCTAACAACACTAACAATAATGTTCACGTAGGTAAATGATGGAAACAGCGCTTCGATTAGTAAAGCTCAGTCTTAGAGTAAAAGAGTTGCTGCGCAGTCACAGTCAACCTATCACCTAATTAATCATACGATAACCATACTAATCATATTCATAACCTATCTAAGTCGCAGAGAACTTCTAGACGGGTGTGATGGGACATGGGAGATCGATTTTTTGTCTCTCGAACGACTGATCAGGGGGCTTGTTTTCAGGACTTTGAAGACCAGGGAGGTACTTCCTGGCTGAGATATTCTCTGAGCCATGTCCTTTTGTATTTTCGTAGTTCCCAAGGCAGTTTGCTTCTTGCTCTGCTTGATCGGAATCAAGTCAAGCAGAATCATGCGCCTTTTCTGCTTTCGCAGATAGTGCCTGGCTGTTTTAGTCAAACGAGAAGAGCCGTTGCAAACAGACAGCCATCTTCGGGATACTCTGGCGACATTCAGCGGAGAACGAGGATCCAGCTTCAGCAGTACCAGTTCAGCTATTTCGTACGGCAGACTAGCAATGAAGTCAACGCCGCATTGGCGGGCACCCATGGTGTCCATCAGCTGAGCGAAAGTCTCCATGATGTTGCTGCTTTCTCGGAAGACAGCTGAATGGTCCTCCTCCGTCGGATCATGCCCTTATACTCGGGTGTTCACCGATCCGGATGACTGATCCTAATTATCTAATGAATCTAACAATAATAATATTAACTTACATAATTAATGGTAAAAGAGCTTCGATTAGAAAAGCTTGAGCTGAACGACCAAGGTCGACGGCTCGTTAGCAAATATTGTTACCATTCAGTCATGTAATGACCAAGACATTTATAACATACTTGAATGATCCAGAACCACTGTAACATCTTGGTAATTAATTACTTGTACTACTACTTAGAAAAGCTCCGTCATACAGTAAGAGAGTTACTGCGCAGCAACAGTGTTTCTTTCTATGTCACTACGTGGCAGCACTCAATCTATCTATCTAATTAATCTAACAACACTAACAATAATGTTCACGTAGGTAAATGATGGAAACAGCGCTTCGATTAGTAAAGCTCAGTCTTAGAGTAAAAGAGTTGCTGCGCAGTCACAGTCAACCTATCACCTAATTAATCATACGATAACCATACTAATCATATTCATAACCTATCTAAGTCGCAGAGAACTTCTAGACGGGTGTGATGGGACATGGGAGATCGATTTTTTGTCTCTCGAACGACTGATCAGGGGGCTTGTTTTCAGGACTTTGAAGACCAGGGAGGTACTTCCTGGCTGAGATATTCTCTGAGCCATGTCCTTTTGTATTTTCGTAGTTCCCAAGGCAGTTTGCTTCTTGCTCTGCTTGATCGGAATCAAGTCAAGCAGAATCATGCGCCTTTTCTGCTTTCGCAGATAATACCTGGCTGTTTTCCTCAAACGAGAAGAGCCGTTGCAAACAGACAGCCATCTTCGGGATACTCTGGCGACATTCAGCAGAGAACGAGGATCCAGCTTCAGCAGTACCAGTTCAGCTATTTCGTACGGCAGACTAGCAATGAAGTCAACGCCGCATTGGCGGGCACCCATGGTGTCCATCAGCTGAGTGAAAGTCTCCATGGTGTTGCTACTTGCTCGGAAGACAGCTGAATGGTGCTCCTCCGTCGGATCATGCCCTTATACTCGGGTGTTCACCGATCCGGATGACTGATCCTAATTATATAATGAATCTAACAATAATAATGTTAACTTACATAAATAAAGGAAAAAGAGCTTCGATTAGGAAAGCTTGATTTGAAGGACCAAGGTCGCCGGCTCGTTAGCAAATATTGTTACCATTCAGTCATGTAATCACCAAGACATTTGTAACATACATGAATGATCCAGAACCACTGTAACATCTTGGTAATAAATTACTTGTACTACTACTTAGAAAAGCTCCGTCATCCAGTAAGAGAGTTACTGCGCAGCAACAGTGTTTCTTTCTATGTCACTACGTGGCAGCACTCAATCTATCTATCTAATTAATCTAACAATACTAACAATAATGTTCACGTAGGTAAATGATGGAAACAGCGCTTCGATTAGTAAAGCTCAGTCTTAGAGTAAAAGAGTTGCTGCGCAGTCACAGTCAACCTATCACCTAATTAATCATAAGATAACCATACTAATCATAGCTATAACCTATCGAAGTCTAATAATTAATCTAACAATAATAATGTTAACTTACATAAATAATGGAAAAAGAGCTTCGATTAGAAAAGCTTGAGCTGAAGGACCAAGGTCGACGACTCGTTAGCAAATATTGTTACCATTCAGTCATGTAATGACCAAGACATTTGTAACATACTTGAATGATCCAGAACCACTGTAACATCTTGGTAATAAATTACTTGTACTACTACATAGAACAGCTCCGTCATACAGTAAGAGAGTTACTGCGCAGCAACAGTGTTTCTTTCTATCTAACTACTAACTTCTATCTATCATGTCCATCAGCTGAACGAAAGTCTCCACGATGTTGCTGCATGCTCGGAAGACAGCTGAATGGTGCTCCTCCGTCGGATCATGCCCTTATACTCGGGTGTTCACCGATCCGGATGACTGATCCTAATTACCTAATTAATCTAACAATAATAATGTTAACTTACATAAATAATGGAAAAAGAGCTTCGATTAGAAAAGCTTGAGCTGAAGGACCAAGGTCGACGACTCGTTAGCAAATATTGTT
This sequence comes from Ichneumon xanthorius, assembly GCA_917499995.1. Classification (NCBI taxonomy): domain Eukaryota; kingdom Metazoa; phylum Arthropoda; class Insecta; order Hymenoptera; family Ichneumonidae; genus Ichneumon; species Ichneumon xanthorius. The sequence goes on along the minus strand of CAKJTD010000093.1, from coordinate 294,765 downwards.
CCCATTCAGTCATGTAATGACCAAGACATTTGTAACATACTTGAATGATCCAGAACCACTGTAACATCTTGGTAATTAATTACTTGTACTACTACTTAGAAAAGCTCCGTCATACAGTAAGAGAGTTACTGCGCAGCAACAGTGTTTCTTTCAATCTACGCGGCAGCAGTCAATCTATCTATCTAATTAATCTAACAACACTAACAATAATGTTCACTTAGGTAAATAATGAAAACAGCGCTTCGATTAGTAAAGTTCAGTCTTAGAGTAAAAGAGTTGCTGCGCACTCACAGTCAACCTATCATCTAATTAATTATACGATAACCATACTAATCATATTCATAACCTATCTAAGTCGCAAAGAACTTCTCGACGGGTGTGATGGGACACGGAAGATCGATTTTTTGTCTCTCGAACGACTGTTCAGGGGGCTTGTTTTCAGGACTTTGAAGACCAGGGAGGTACTTCCTGGCTGAGATATTCTCTAAGCCATGTCCTTTTGTATTTTCGTAGTTCCCAAGGCAGTTTGCTTCTTGCTCTGCTTGATCGGAATCAAGTCAAGCAGAATCATGCGCCTTTTCTGCTTTCGCAGATAGTGCCTGGCTGTTTTCCTCAAACGAGTAGAGCCGTTGCAAACAGACAGCCATCTTCGGGATACTCTGGTGACATTCAGCAGAGAACGAGGATCCAGCTTCAGCAGTACCAGTTCAGCTATTTCGTACGGCAGACTAGCAATGAAGTCAACGCCGCATTCGCGGGCACCCATGGTGTCCATCAGCTGAGCGAAAGTCTCCATGATGTTGCTGCTTGCTCGGAATACAGCTGAATGGTGCTCCTCCGTCGGATCATGGCCTTATGCTCGGGTGTTCACCGATCCGGATGACTGATCCTAATTATCTAATGAATCTAACAATAATAATATTAACTTACATAAATAATGGAAAAAGAGCTTCGATTAGAAAAGCTTGAGCTGAAGGACCAAGGTCGACGGCTCGTTAGCAAATATTGTTACCATTCAGTCATGTGATCACCAAGACATTTGTAACATACTTGAATGATCCAGAACCACTGTAACATCTTGGTAATAAATTACTTGTACTACTACTTAGAAAAGCTCCGTCATACAGTAAGAGAGTTACTGCGCAGCAACAGTGTTTCTTTCTATCTCACTACGTGGCAGCACTCAATCTATCTATCTAATTAATCTAACAACACTAACAATAATGTTCACGTAGGTAAATGATGGAAACAGCGCTTCGATTAGTAAAGCTCAGTCTTAGAGTAAAAGAGTTGCTGCGCAGTCACAGCCAACCTATCACCTAATTAATCATACGATAACCATACTAATCATATTCATAACCTATCTAAGTCGCAGAGAACTTCTAGACGGGTGTGATGGGACATGGGAGATCGATTTTTTGTCTCTCGAACGACTGATCAGGTGGCTTTTTTTCAGGAATTTGAAGACCAGGGAGGTACTTCCTGGCTGAGATATTCTGTGAGCCATGTCCTTTTGTATTTTCGTAGTTCCCAAGGCAGTTTGCTTCTTGCTCTGCTTGATCGGAATCAAGTCAAGCAGAAACATGCGCCTTTTCTGCTTTCGCAGATAGTGCCTGGCTGTTTTCCTCAAACGAGAAGAGCCGTTGCAAACAGACGGCCATCTTCGGGATACACTGGCAACATTCAGCAGAGAACGAGGATCCAGCTTCAGCAGTACCAGTTCAGCTATTTCGTACGGCAGACTAGCAATGAAGTCAACGCCGCATTGGCGGGCACCCATGGTGTCCATCAGCTGAGCGAAAGTCTCCATGATGTTGCTGCTTGCTCGGAATACAGCTGAATGGTGCTCCTCCGTCGGATCATGGCCTTATACTCGGGTGTTCACCGATTCGGATGACTGATCCTAATTATCTAATTAATCTAACAATAATAATGTTAACTTACATAAATAATGGAAAAAGAGCTTCGATTAGAAAAGCTTGAGCTGAAGGACCAAGGTCGACGGCTCGTTAGCAAATATTGTTACCATTCAGTCATGTGATCACCAAGACATTTGTAACATACTTGAATGATCCAGAACCACTGTAACATCTTGGTAATAAATTACTTGTACTACTACATAGAAAAGCTCTGTCATACAGTAAGAGAGTTACTGCGCAGCAACAGTGTTTCTTTCTATCTAACTACGCGGCAGCACGCAATCTATCTATCTAATTAATCTAACAACACTAACAATAATGTTCACGTAGGTAAATGATGGAAACAGCGCTTCGATTAGTAAAGCTCAGTCTTAGAGTAAAAGAGTTGCTGCGCAGTCACAGTCAACCTATCACCTAATTAATCATACGATAACCATACTAATCATATTCATAACCTATCTAAGTCGCAAAGAACTTCTCGACGGGTGTGATGGGACACGGGAGATCGATTTTTTGTCTCTCGAACGACTGTTCAGGGGGCTTGTTTTCAGGACTTTGAAGACCAGGGCGGTACTTCATGGCTGAGATATTCTCTGAGCCATTTCCTTTTGTATTTTCGTAGTTCCCAAGGCAGTTTGCTTCTTGCTCTGCTTGATCGGAATCAAGTCAAGCAGAATCATGCGCCTTTTCTGCTTTCGCAGATTGTGCCTGGCTGTTTTCCTCAAACGAGAAGAGCCGTTGCAAACAGACAGCCATCTTCGGGATACTCTGGCGACATTCAGCAGAGAACGAGGATCCAGCTTCAGCAGTACCAGTTCAGCTATTTCGTACGGCAGACTAGCAATGACGTCAACGCCGCATTGGCGGGCACCCATGGTGTCCATCAGCTGAGCGAAAGTCTCCATGATGTTGCTGCTTGCTCGGAAGACAGCTGAATGGTGCTCCTCCGTCGGATCATGCCCTTATACTCGGGTGTTCACCGATCCGGATGACTGATCCTAATTACCTAATTAATCTAACAATAATAATGTTAACTTACATAAATAATGGAAAAAGAGCTTCGATTAGAAAAGCTTGAGCTGAAGGACCAAGGTCGACGACTCGTTAGCAAATATTGTTACCATTCAGTCATGTAATGACCAAGACATTTGTAACATACTTGAATGATCCAGAACCACTGTAACATCTTGGTAATTAATTACTTGTACTACTACTTAGAAAAGCTCCGTCATACAGTAAGAGAGTTACTGCGCAGCAACAGTGTTTCTTTCAATCTAACTACGCGGCAGCAGTCAATCTATCTATCTAATTAATCTAACAACACTAACAATAATGTTCACTTAGGTAAATAATGAAAACAGCGCTTCGATTAGTAAAGCTCAGTCTTAGAGTAAAAGAGTTGCTGCGCACTCACAGTCAACCTATCATCTAATTAATTATACGAGCACCATACTTATCATATTCATAACCTATCTAAGTCGCAAAGAACTTCTCGACGGGTGTGATGGGACACGGGAGATCGTTTTTTTGTCTCTCGAACGACTGTTCAGGGGGCTTGTTTTCAGGACCTTGAAGACCAGGGAGGTACTTCCTGGCCGAGATATTCTCTAAGCCATGTCCTTTTGTATTTTCGTAGTTCCCAAGGCAGTTTGCTTCTTGCTCTGCTTGATCGGAATCAAGTCAAGCAGAATCATGCGCCTTTTCTGCTTTCGCAGATAGTGCCTGGCTGTTTTCCTCAAACGAGAAGAGCCGTTGCAAACAGACAGCCATCTTCGGGATACTCTGGTGACATTCAGCAGAGAACGAGGATCCAGCTTCAGCAGTACCAGTTCAGCTATTTCGTACGGCAGACTAGCAATGAAGTCAACGCCGCATTGGCGGGCACCCATGGTGTCCATCAGCTGAGCGAAAGTCTCCATGATGTTGCTGCTTGCTCGGAAGACAGCTGAATGGTGCTCCTCCGTCGGATCATGCCCTTATACTCGGGTATCACCGATCCGGATGACTGATCCTAATTATCTAATGAATCTAACAATAATAATGTTAACTTACATAAATAAAGGAAAAAGAGCTTCGATTAGGAAAGCTTGATTTGAAGGACCAAGGTCGACGGCTCGTTAGCAAATATTGTTACCATTCAGTCATGTAATCACCAAGACATTTGTAACATACATGAATGATCCAGAACCACTGTAACATCTTGGTAATAAATTACTTGTACTACTACTTAGAAAAGCTCCGTCATCCAGTAAGAGAGTTACTGCGCAGCAACAGTTTTTCTTTCTATCTAACTACACGGTAGAAGTCAATCTATCTATCTAATTAATCTAACAACACTAACAATAATGTTCACTTAGGTAAATAATGAAAACAGCGGTACGATTAGTAAAGCTCAGTCTTAGAGTAAAAGAGTTGCTGCGCAGTCACAGTCAACCTATCACCTAATTAATCATAAGATAACCATACTAATCATAGCTATAACCTATCGAAGTCGCAACGAACTTCTCGACGGGTATGATGGGACACGGGAGATCGATTTTTTGTCTCTCGAACGACTGTTCAGGGGCCTTGTGTTCAGGACTTTGAAGACCAGGGAGGTACTTACTGGCTGAGATATTCTCTGAGCCATGTCCTTTTGTATTTTCGTAGTTGCCAAGGCAGTTTGCTTCTTGCTCTGCTTGATCGAAATCAAGTCAAGCAGAATCATGCGCCTTTTCTGCTTTCGCAGATAGTGCCTGGCTGTTTTCCTCAAACGAGAAGAGCCGTTGCAAACAGACAGCCATCTTCGGGATACACTGGCGACATTCAGCAGAGAACGAGGGTCCAACTTCAGCAGTACCAGTTCGGCTATTTCGTACGGCAGGCTTGCAATGAAGTCAACGCCGCATTGGCGGGCACCCATGGTGTCCATCAGCTGAGCGAAAGTCTCCATGATGTTGCTGCTTGCTCGGAAGACAGCTGAATGGTGCTCCTCCGTCGGATCATGCCCTTATACTCGGGTGTTCACCGATCCGGATGACTGATCCTAATTACCTAATTAATCTAACAATAATAATGTTAACTTACATAAATAATGGAAAAAGAGCTTCAATTAGAAAAGCTTGAGCTGAAGGACCAAGGTCGACGACTCGTTAGCAAATATTGTTACCATTCAGTCATGTAATGACCAAGACATTTGTAACATACTTGAATGATCCAGAACCACTGTAACATCTTGGTAATAAATTACTTGTACTACTACATAGAACAGCTCCGTCATACAGTAAGAGAGTTACTGCGCAGCAACAGTGTTTCTTTCTATCTAACTACGCGGCAGCACGCAATCTATCTATCTAATTAATCTAACAACACTAACAATAATGTTCACGTAGGTAAATGATGGAAACAGCGCTTCGATTAGTAAAGCTCAGTCTTAGAGTAAAAGAGTTGCTGCGCAGTCACAGTCAACCTATCACCTAATTAATCATACGATAACCATACTAATCACATTCATAACCTATCTAAGTCGCAAAGAACTTCTCGACGGGTGTGATGGGACACGGGAGATCGATTTTTTGTCTCTCGAACGACTGTTCAGGGGGCTTGTTTTCAGGACTTTGAAGACCAGGGCGGTACTTCATGGCTGAGATATTCTCTGAGCCATTTCCTTTTGTATTTTCGTAGTTCCCAAGGCAGTTTGCTTCTTGCTCTGCTTGATCGGAATCAAGTCAAGCAGAATCATGCGCCTTTTCTGCTTTCGCAGATTGTGCCTGGCTGTTTTCCTCAAACGAGAAGAGCCGTTGCAAACAGACAGCCATCTTCGGGATACTCTGGCGACATTCAGCAGAGAACGAGGATCCAGCTTCAGCAGTACCAGTTCAGCTATTTCGTACGGCAGACTAGCAATGACGTCAACGCCGCATTGGCGGGCACCCATGGTCTCCATCAGCTGAGCGAAAGTCTCCATGATGTTGCTGCTTGCTCGGAAGACAGCTGAATGTTGCTACTCCGTCCTCCTCCGGATCATGCCCTTATACTCGGGTGTTCACCGATCAGGATGACTGATCCTAATTATCTAATGAATCTAACAATAATAATGTTAACTTACCTAAATAAAGGAAAAAGAGCTTCGATTAGAAAAGCTTGATTTGAAGGACCAAGGTCGACGGCTCGTTAGCAAATATTGTTACCATTCAGTCATGTAATCACCAAGACATTTGTAACATACATGAATGATCCAGAACCACTGTAACATCTTGGTAATAAATTACTTGTACTACTACTTAGAAAAGCTACGTCATCCAGTAAGAGAGTTACTGCGCAGCAACAGTTTTTCTTTCTATCTAACTACACGATAAAAGTCAATCTATCTATCTAATTAATCTAACAACACTAACAATAATGTTCACTTAGGTAAATAATGGAAACAGCGGTACGATTAGTAAAGCTCAGTCTTAGAGTAAAAGAGTTGCTGCGCACTCACAGTCAACCTATCATTTAATTAATCATACGATAACCATACTAATCATATTCATAACCTATCTAAGTCGCAAAGAACTTCTCGACGGGTGTGATGGGACACGGGAGATCGTTTTTTTGTCTCTCGAACGACTGTTCAGGGGGCTTGTTTTCAGGACCTTGAAGACCAGGGAGGTACTTCCTGGCCGAGATATTCTCTAAGCCATGTCCTTTTGTATTTTCGTAGTTCCCAAGGCAGTTTGCTTCTTGCTCTGCTTGATCGGAATCAAGTCAAGCAGAATCATGCGCCTTTTCTGCTTTCGCAGATAGTGCCTGGCTGTTTTCCTCAAACGAGAAGAGCCGTTGCAAACAGACAGCCATCTTCGGGATACTCTGGCGACATTCAGCAGAGAACGAGGATCCAGCTTCAGCAGTACCAGTTCAGCTATTTCGTACGGCAGACTAGCAATGAAGTCAACGCCGCATTGGCGGGCACCCATGGTGTCCATCAGCTGAGCGAAAGTCTCCATGATGTTGCTGCTTGCTCGGAAGACAGCTGAATAGTGCTCCTCCGTCGGATCATGCCCTTATACTCGGGTGTTCACCGATTCGGATGACTGATCCTAATTATCTAATTAATCTAACAATAATAATGTTAACTTACATAAATAAAGGAAAAAGACCTTCGATTAGAAAAGCTTGAGCTGAAGGACCAAGGTCGACGGCTCGTTAGCAAATATTGTTACCATTCAGTCATGTAATCACCAAGACATTTGTAACATACATGAATGATCCAGAACCACTGTAACATCTTGGTAATAAATTACTTGTACTACTACTTAGAAAAGCTCCGTCATCCAGTAAGAGAGTTACTGCGCAGCAACAGTTTTTCTTTCTATCTAACTACACGGTAGAAGTCAATCTATCTATCTAATTAATCTAACAACACTAACAATAATGTTCACTTAGGTAAATAATGAAAACAGCGGTACGATTAGTAAAGCTCAGTCTTAGAGTAAAAGAGTTGCTGCGCAGTCACAGTCAACCTATCACCTAATTAATCATAAGATAACCATACTAATCATAGCTATAACCTATCGAAGTCGCAACGAACTTCTCGACGGGTATGATGGGACACGGGAGATCGATTTTTTGTCTCTCGAACGACTGTTCAGGGGGCTTGTGTTCAGGACTTTGAAGACCAGGGAGGTACTTCCTGGCTGAGATATTCTCTGAGCCATGTCCTTTTGTATTTTCGTAGTTGCCAAGGCAGTTTGCTTCTTGCTCTGCTTGATCGGAATCAAGTCAAGCAGAATCATGCGCCTTTTCTGCTTTCGCAGATAGTGCCTGGCTGTTTTCCTCAAACGAGAAGAGCCGTTGCAAACAGACAGCCATCTTCGGGATACACTGGCGACATTCAGCAGAGAACGAGGGTCCAACTTCAGCAGTACCAGTTCGGCTATTTCGTACGGCAGGCTTGCAATGAAGTCAACGCCGCATTGGCGGGCACCCATGGTGTCCATCAGCTGAACGAAAGTCTCCATGATGTTGCTGCTTGCTCGGAAGACAGCTGAATGGTGCTCCTCCGTCGGAACATGCCCTTATACTCGGGTGTTCACCGATCCGGATGACTGATCCTAATTACCTAATTAATCTAACAATAATAATGTTAACTTACATAAATAATGGAAAAAGAGCTTCGATTAGAAAAGCTTGAGCTGAAGGACCAAGGTCGACGACTCGTTAGCAAATATTGTTACCATTCAGTCATGTAATGACCAAGACATTTGTAACATACTTGAATGATCCAGAACCACTGTAACATCTTGGTAATAAATTACTTGTACTACTACATAGAAAAGCTCTGTCATACAGTAAGAGAGTTACTGCGCAGCAACAGTGTTTCTTTCTATCTAACTACGCGGCAGCACGCAATCTATCTATCTAATTAATCTAACAACACTAACAATAATGTTCACGTAGGTAAATGATGGAAACAGCGCTTCGATTAGTAAAGCTCAGTCTTAGAGTAAAAGAGTTGCTGCGCAGTCACAGTCAACCTATCACCTAATTAATCATACGATAACCATACTAATCATATTCATAACCTATCTAAGTCGCAAAGAACTTCTCGACGGGTGTGATGGGACACGGGAGATCGATTTTTTGTCTCTCGAACGACTGTTCAGGGGGCTTGTTTTCAGGACTTTGAAGACCAGGGCGGTACTTCATGGCTGAGATATTCTCTGAGCCATTTCCTTTTGTATTTTCGTAGTTCCCAAGGCAGTTTGCTTCTTGCTCTGCTTGATCGGAATCAAGTCAAGCAGAATCATGCGCCTTTTCTGCTTTCGCAGATTGTGCCTGGCTGTTTTCCTCAAACGAGAAGAGCCGTTGCAAACAGACAGCCATCTTCGGGATACTCTGGCGACATTCAGCAGAGAACGAGGATCCAGCTTCAGCAGTACCAGTTCAGCTATTTCGTACGGCAGACTAGCAATGACGTCAACGCCGCATTGGCGGGCACCCATGGTGTCCATCAGCTGAGTGAAAGTCTCCATGATGTTGCTGCTTGCTCGGAAGACAGCTGAATGGTGCTCCTCCGTCGGATCATGCCCTTATACTCGGGTGTTCACCGATCCAGATGACTGATCCTAATTATCTAATGAATCTAACAATAATAATGTTAACTTACATAAATAAAGGAAAAAGAGCTTCGATTAGAAAAGCTTGATTTGAAGGACCAAGGTCGACGGCTCGTTAGCAAATATTGTTACCATTCAGTCGTGTAATCACCAAGACATTTGTAACATACATGAATGATCCAGAACCACTGCAACATCTTGGTAATATATTACTTGTACTACTACTTAGAAAAGCTCCGTCATACAGTAAGAGAGTTACTGCGCAGCAACAGTTTTTCTTTCTATCTAACTACACGGTAGAAGTCAATCTATCTATCTAATTAATCTAACAACACTAACAATAAGCTGAATGGTGCTCCTCCGTCGGATCATGCCCTTATACTCGGGTGTTCACCGATCCGGATGACTGATCCTAATTACCTAATTAATCTAACAATAATAATGTTAACTTACATAAATAATGGAAAAGAGCTTCGATTAGAAAAGCTTGAGCTGAAGGACCAAGGTGGACGACTCGTTAGCAAATATTGTTACCATTCAGCCATGTAATGACCAAGACATTTGTAACATACTTGAATGATCCAGAACCACTGTAACATCTTGGTAATTAATTACTTGTACTACTACTTAGAAAAGCTCCGTCATACAGTAAGAGAGTTACTGCGCAGCAACAGTGTTTCTTTCAATCTAACTACGCGGCAGCAGTCAATCTATCTATCTAATTAATCTAACAACACTAACAATAATGTTCACGTAGGTAAATGATGGAAACAGCGCTTCGATTAGTAAAGCTCAGTCATAGAGTAAAAGAGTTGCTGCGCACTCACAGTCAACCTATCATCTAATTAATTATACGATAACCATACTAATCATATTCATAACCTATCTAAGTCGCAAAGAACTTCTCGACGGGTGTGATGGGACACGGGAGATCGATTTTTTGTCTCTCGAACGACTGTTCAGGGGGCTTGTTTTCAGGACTTTGAAGACCAGGGAGGTACTTCCTGGCTGAGATATTCTCTAAGCCATGTCCTTTTGTATTTTCGTAGTTCCCAAGGCAGTTTGCTTCTTGCTCTGCTTGATCGGAATCAAGTCAAGCAGAATCATGCGCCTTTTCTGCTTTCGCAGATAGTGCCTGGCTGTTTTCCTCAAACGAGAAGAGCCGTTGCAAACAGACAGCCATCTTCGGGATACTCTGGCGACATTCAGCAGAGAACGAGGATCCAGCTTCAGCAGTACCAGTTCAGCTATTTCGTACGGCAGACTAGCAATGAAGTCAACGCCGCATTGGCGGGCACCCATGGTGTCCATCAGCTGAGCGAAAGTCTCCATGATGTTGCTGCTTGCTCGGAAGACAGCTGAATGGAGCTACTCCGTCCTCCTCCGGATCATGCCCTTATACTCGGGTGTTCACCGATCCGGATGACTGATCCTAATTATCTAATGAATCTAACAATAATAATGTTAACTTACATAAATAAAGGAAAAAGAGCTTCGATTAGAAAAGCTTGATTTGAAGGACCAAGGTCGACGGCTCGTTAGCAAATATTGTAACCATTCAGTCATGTAATCACCAAGACATTTGTAACATACATGAATGATCCAGAACCACTGCAACATCTTGGTAATAAATTACTTGTACTACTACTTAGAAAAGCTCCGTCATACAGTAAGAGAGTTACTGCGCAGCAACAGTTTTTCTTTCTATCTAACTACACGGTAGAAGTCAATCTATCTATCTAATTAATCTAACAACACTAACAATAATGTTCACTTAGGTAAATAATGGAAACAGCGGTACGATTAGTAAAGCTCAGTCTTAGAGTAAAAGAGTTGCTGCGCAGTCACAGTCAACCTATCATCTAATTAATCATACGATAACCATACTAATCATATTCATAACCTATCTAAGTCGCAAAGAACTTCTCGACGGTTGTGATGGGACACGGGAGATCGATTTTTTGTCTCTCGAACGACTGTTCAGGGGGCTTGTTTTCAGGACTTTGAAACCAGGGAGGTACTTCCTGGCTGAGATATTCTCTAAGCCATGTCCTTTTGTATTTTCGTAGTTCCCAAGGCAATTTACTTCTTGCTCTGCTTGATCGGAATCAAGTCAAGCAGAATCATGCGCCTTTTCTGCTTTCGCAGATAGTGCCTGGCTGTTTTCCTCAAACGAGAAGAGCCGTTGCAAACAGACAGCCATCTTCGGGATACTCTGGTGACATTCAGCAGAGAACGAGGATCCAGCTTCAGCAGTAACAGTTCAGCTATTTCGTACGGCAGACTAGCAATGAAGTCAACGCCGCATTGGCGGGCACCCATGGTGTCCATCAGCTGAGCGAAAGTCTCCATGATGTTGCTGCTTGCTCGGAAGACAGCTGAATGGTGCTCCTCCGTCGGATCATGCCCTTATACTCGGGTGTTCACCGATCCGGATGACTGATCCTAATTATCTAATGCATCTAACAATAATAATATTAACTTACATAAATAATGGAAAAAGAGCTTCGATTAGAAAAGCTTGAGCTGAAGGACCAAGGTCGACGGCTCGTCAGCAAATATTGTTACCATTCAGTTACGTAATGACCAAGACATTTGTAACATACTTGAATGATCCAGAACCACTGTAACATCTTGGTAATTAATTACTTGTACTACTACTTAGAAAAGCTCTGTCATACAGTAAGAGAGTTACTGCGCAGCAACAGTGTTTCTTTCTATCTCACTACGTGGCAGCACTCAATCTATCTATCTAATTAAACTAACAACACTAACAATAATGTTCACGTAGGTAAATGATGGAAACAGCGCTTCGATTAGTAAAGCTCAGTCTTAGAGTAAAAGAGTTGCTGCGCAGTCACAGCCAACCTATCACCTAATTAATCATACGATATCCATACTAATCATATTCATAACCTATCTAAGTCGCAGAGAACTTCTAGACGGGTGTGATGGGACACGGGAGATCGATTTTTTGTCTCTCGAACGACTGATCAGGTGGCTTTTTTTCAGGAATTTGAAGACCAGGGAGGTACTTCCTGGCTGAGATATTCTGTGAGCCATGTCCTTTTGTATTTTCGTAGTTCCCAAGGCAGTTTGCTTCTTGCTCTGCTTGATCGGAATCAAGTCAAGCAGAAACATGCGCCTTTTCTGCTTTCGCAGATAGTGCCTGGCTGTTTTCCTCAAACGAGAAGAGCCGTTGCAAACAGACAGCCATCTTCGGGATACTCTGGCGACATTCAGCAGAGAACGAGGATCCAGCTTCAGCAGTACCAGTTCAGCTATTTCGTACGGCAGGCTTGCAATGAAGTCAACGCCGCATTGGCGGGCACCCATGGTGTCCATCAGCTGAGCGAAAGTCTCCATGATGTTGCTGCTTGCTCGGAAGACAGCTGAATGGTGCTACTCCGTCCTCCTCCGGATCATGCCCTTATACTCGGGTGTTCACCGATCCGGATGACTGATCCTAATTATCTAATGAATCTAACAATAATAATGTTAACTTACATAAATAAAGGAAAAAGAGCTTCGATTAGAAAAGCTTGATTTGAAGGACCAAGGTCGACGGCTCGTTAGCAAATATTGTTACCATTCAGTCATGTAATCACCAAGACATTTGTAACATACATGAATGATCCAGAATCACTGTAACATCTTGGTAATAAATTACTTGTACTACTACTTAGAAAAGCTACGTCATCCAGTAAGAGAGTTACTGCGCAGCAACAGTTTTTCTTTCTATCTAACTACACGGTAGAAGTCAATCTATCTATCTAATTAATCTAACAACACTAACAATAATGTTCACTTAGGTAAATAATGGAAACAGCGGTACGATTAGTAAAGCTCAGTCTTAGAGTAAAAGAGTTGCTGCGCAGTCACAGTCAACCTATCATCTAATTAATCATACGATAACCATACTAATCATATTCATAACCTATCTAAGTCGCAAAGAACTTCTCGACGGTTGTGATGGGACACGGGAGATCGATTTTTTGTCTCTCGAACGACTGTTCAGGGGGCTTGTTTTCAGGACTTTGAAACCAGGGAGGTACTTCCTGGCTGAGATATTCTCTAAGCCATGTCCTTTTGTATTTTCGTAGTTCCCAAGGCAATTTACTTCTTGCTCTGCTTGATCGGAATCAAGTCAAGCAGAATCATGCGCCTTTTCTGCTTTCGCAGATAGTGCCTGGCTGTTTTCCTCAAACGAGAAGAGCCGTTGCAAACAGACAGCCATCTTCGGGATACTCTGGTGACATTCAGCAGAGAACGAGGATCCAGCTTCAGCAGTACCAGTTCAGCTATTTCGTACGGCAGACTAGCAATGAAGTCAACGCCGCATTGGCGGGCACCCATGGTGTCCATCAGCTGAGCGAAAGTCTCCATGATGTTGCTGCTTGCTCGGAAGACAGCTGAATGGTGCTCCTCCGTCGGATCATGCCCTTATACTCGGGTGTTCACCGATCCGGATGACTGATCCTAATTATCTAATGCATCTAACAATAATAATATTAACTTACATAAATAATGGAAAAAGAGCTTCGATTAGAAAAGCTTGAGCTGAAGGACCAAGGTCGACGGCTCGTCAGCAAATATTGTTACCATTCAGTTACGTAATGACCAAGACATTTGTAACATACTTGAATGATCCAGAACCACTGTAACATCTTGGTAATTAATTACTTGTACTACTACTTAGAAAAGCTCTGTCATACAGTAAGAGAGTTACTGCGCAGCAACAGTGTTTCTTTCTATCTCACTACGTGGCAGCACTCAATCTATCTATCTAATTAAACTAACAACACTAACAATAATGTTCACGTAGGTAAATGATGGAAACAGCGCTTCGATTAGTAAAGCTCAGTCTTAGAGTAAAAGAGTTGCTGCGCAGTCACAGCCAACCTATCACCTAATTAATCATACGATATCCATACTAATCATATTCATAACCTATCTAAGTCGCAGAGAACTTCTAGACGGGTGTGATGGGACACGGGAGATCGATTTTTTGTCTCTCGAACGACTGATCAGGTGGCTTTTTTTCAGGAATTTGAAGACCAGGGAGGTACTTCCTGGCTGAGATATTCTGTGAGCCATGTCCTTTTGTATTTTCGTAGTTCCCAAGGCAGTTTGCTTCTTGCTCTGCTTGATCGGAATCAAGTCAAGCAGAAACATGCGCCTTTTCTGCTTTCGCAGATAGTGCCTGGCTGTTTTCCTCAAACGAGAAGAGCCGTTGCAAACAGACAGCCATCTTCGGGATACTCTGGCGACATTCAGCAGAGAACGAGGATCCAGCTTCAGCAGTACCAGTTCAGCTATTTCGTACGGCAGGCTTGCAATGAAGTCAACGCCGCATTGGCGGGCACCCATGGTGTCCATCAGCTGAGCGAAAGTCTCCATGATGTTGCTGCTTGCTCGGAAGACAGCTGAATGGTGCTACTCCGTCCTCCTCCGGATCATGCCCTTATACTCGGGTGTTCACCGATCCGGATGACTGATCCTAATTATCTAATGAATCTAACAATAATAATGTTAACTTACATAAATAAAGGAAAAAGAGCTTCGATTAGAAAAGCTTGATTTGAAGGACCAAGGTCGACGGCTCGTTAGCAAATATTGTTACCATTCAGTCATGTAATCACCAAGACATTTGTAACATACATGAATGATCCAGAATCACTGTAACATCTTGGTAATAAATTACTTGTACTACTACTTAGAAAAGCTACGTCATCCAGTAAGAGAGTTACTGCGCAGCAACAGTTTTTCTTTCTATCTAACTACACGGTAGAAGTCAATCTATCTATCTAATTAATCTAACAACACTAACAATAATGTTCACTTAGGTAAATAATGGAAACAGCGGTACGATTAGTAAAGCTCAGTCTTAGAGTAAAAGAGTTGCTGCGCAGTCACAGTCAACCTATCATCTAATTAATTATACGATAACCATACTAATCATATTCATAACCTATCTAAGTCGCAAAGAACTTCTCGACGCGTGTGATGGGACACGGGAGATCGATTTTTCGTCTCTCGAACGACTGATCAGGTGGCTTGTTTTCAGGAATTTGAAGACCAGGGAGGTACTTCCTGGCTGAGATATTCTGTGAGCCATGTCCTTTTGTATTTTCGTAGTTCCCAAGGCAGTTTACTTCTTGCTCTGCTTGATCGGAATCAAGTCAAGCAGAATCATGCGCCTTTTCTGCTTTCGCAGATAGTGCCTGGCTGTTTTCCTCAAACGAGAAGAGCCGTTGCAAACAGACAGCCATCTTCGGGATACTCTGGCGACATTCAGCAGAGAACGAGGATCCAGCTTCAGCAGTACCAGTTCAGCTATTTCGTACGGCAGGCTTGCAATGAAGTCAACGCCGCATTGGCGGGCACCCATGGTGTCCATCAGCTGAGCGAAAGTCTCCATGATGTTGCTGCTTGCTCGGAAGACAGCTGAATGGTGCTACTCCGTCCTCCTCCGGATCATGACCTTATACTCGGGTGTTCACCGATCCGGATGACTGATCCTAATTATCTAATGAATCTAACAATAATAATGTTAACTTACATAAATAAAGGAAAAAGAGCTTCGATTAGAAAAGCTTGATTTGAAGGACCAAGGTCGACGGCTCGTTAGCAAATATTGTTACCATTCAGTCATGTAATCACCAAGACATTTGTAACATACATGAATGATCCAGAATCACTGTAACATCTTGGTAATAAATTACTTGTACTACTACTTAGAAAAGCTACGTCATCCAGTAAGAGAGTTACTGCGCAGCAACAGTTTTTCTTTCTATCTAACTACACGGTAGAAGTCAATCTATCTATCTAATTAATCTAACAACACTAACAATAATGTTCACTTAGGTAAATAATGGAAACAGCGGTACGATTAGTAAAGCTCAGTCTTAGAGTAAAAGAGTTGCTGCGCAGTCACAGTCAACCTATCATCTAATTAATTATACGATAACCATACTAATCATATTCATAACCTATCTAAGTCGCAAAGAACTTCTCGACGCGTGTGATGGGACACGGGAGATCGATTTTTCGTCTCTCGAACGACTGATCAGGTGGCTTGTTTTCAGGAATTTGAAGACCAGGGAGGTACTTCCTGGCTGAGATATTCTGTGAGCCATGTCCTTTTGTATTTTCGTAGTTCCCAAGGCAGTTTACTTCTTGCTCTGCTTGATCGGAATCAAGTCAAGCAGAATCATGCGCCTTTTCTGCTTTCGCAGATAGTGCCTGGCTGTTTTCCTCAAACGAGAAGAGCCGTTGCAAACAGACAGCCATCTTCGGGATACTCTGGTGACATTCAGCAGAGTATGAGGATCCAGCTTCAGCAGTACCAGTTCAGCTATTTCGTACGGCAGACTAGCAATGAAGTCAACGCCGCATTGGCGGGCACCCATGGTGTCCATCAGCTGAGCGAAAGTCTCCATGATGTTGCTGCTTGCTCGGAAGACAGCTGAATGGTGCTCCTCCGTCGGATCATGCCCTTATACTCGGGTGTTCACCGATCCGGATGACTGATCCTAATTATCTAATGAATCTAACAATAATAATATTAACTTACATAAATAATGGAAAAAGAGCTTCGATTAGAAAAGGTTGAGCTGAAGGACCAAGGTCGACGGCTCGTTAGCAAATATTGTCACCATTCAGTCATGTAATCACCAAGACATTTGTAACATACTTGAATGATCCAGAACCACTGTAACATCTTGGTAATAAATTACTTGTACTACTACTTAGAAAAGCTCCGTCATACAGTAAGAGAGTTACTGCGCAGCAACAGTTTTTCTTTCTATCTAACTACACGGCAGCAGTCAATCTATCTATCTAATTAATCTAACAACACTAACAATAATGTTCACTTAGGTAAATAATGAAAACAGCGCTTCGATTAGTAAAGCTCAGTCTTAGAGTAAAAGAGTTGCTGCGCACTCACAGTCAACCTATCATCTAATTAATTATACGATAACCATACTAATCATATTCATAACCTATCTAAGTCGCAAAGAACTTCTCGACGGGTGTGATGGGACACGGGAGATCGATTTTTTGTCTCTCGAACGACTGTTCAGGGGGCTTGTTTTCAGGACTTTGAAGACCAGGGAGGTACTTCCTGGCTGAGATATTCTCTGAGCCATGTCCTTTTGTATTTTCGTAGTTCCCAAGGCAGTTTGCTTCTTGCTCTGCTTGATCGGAATCAAGTCAAGCAGAATCATGCGCCTTTTCTGCTTTCGCAGATAGTGCCTGGCTGTTTTCCTCAAACGAGAAGAGCCGTTGCAAACAGACAGCCATCTTCGGGATACTCTGGCGACATTCAGCAGAGAACGAGGATCCAGCTTCAGCAGTACCAGTTCAGCTATTTCGTACGGCAGGCTTGCAATGAAGTCAACGCCGCATTGGCGGGCACCCATGGTGTCCATCAGCTGAGCGAAAGTCTCCATGATGTTGCTGCTTGCTCGGAAGACAGCTGAATGGTGCTCCTAATGTTCACTTAGGTAAATAATGGAAACAGCGGTACGATTAGTAAAGCTCAGTCTTAGAGTAAAAGAGTTGCAGCGCACTCACAGTCAACCTATCATTTAATTAATCATACGATAACCATACTAATCATATTCATAACCTATCTAAGTCGCAAAGAACTTCTCGACGGTTGTGATGGGACACGGGAGATCGATTTTTTGTCTCTCGAACGACTGTTCAGGGGGCTTGTTTTCAGGACTTTGAAGACCAGGGAGGTACTTCCTGGCTGAGATATTCTCTAAGCCATGTCCTTTTGTATTTTCGTAGTTCCCAAGGCAGTTTACTTCTTGCTCTGCTTGATCGGAATCAAGTCAAGCAGAATCATGCGCCTTTTCTGCTTTCGCAGATAGTGCCTGGCTGTTTTCCTCAAACGAGAAGAGCCGTTGCAAACAGACAGCCATCTTCGGGATACTCTGGTGACATTCAGCAGAGAACGAGGATCCAGCTTCAGCAGTACCAGTTCAGCTATTTCGTACGGCAGACTAGCAATGAAGTCAACGCCGCATTGGCGGGCACCCATGGTTTCCATCAGCTGAGCGAAAGTCTCCATGATGTTGCTGCTTGCTCGGAAGACAGCTGAATGGTGCTCCTCCGTCGGATCATGCCCTTATACTCGGGTGTTCACCGATCCGGATGACTGATCCTAATTATCTAATGAATCTAACAATAATAATATTAACTTACATAAATAATGGAAAAAGAGCTTCGATTAGAAAAGGTTGAGCTGAAGGACCAAGGTCGACGGCTCGTTAGCAAATATTGTCACCATTCAGTCATGTAATCACCAAGACATTTGTAACATACTTGAATGATCCAGAACCACTGTAACATCTTGGTAATAAATTACTTGTACTACTACTTAGAAAAGCTCCGTCATACAGTAAGAGAGTTACTGCGCAGCAACAGTTTTTCTTTCTATCTAACTACACGGCAGCAGTCAATCTATCTATCTAATTAATCTAACAACACTAACAATAATGTTCACTTAGGTAAATAATGAAAACAGCGCTTCGATTAGTAAAGCTCAGTCTTAGAGTAAAAGAGTTGCTGCGCACTCACAGTCAACCTATCATCTAATTAATTATACGATAACCATACTAATCATATTCATAACCTATCTAAGTCGCAAAGAACTTCTCGACGCGTGTGATGGGACACGGGAGATCGATTTTTCGTCTCTCGAACGACTGATCAGGTGGCTTGTTTTCAGGAATTTGAAGACCAGGGAGGTACTTCCTGGCTGAGATATTCTGTGAGCCATGTCCTTTTGTATTTTCGTAGTTCCCAAGGCAGTTTACTTCTTGCTCTGCTTGATCGGAATCAAGTCAAGCAGAATCATGCGCCTTTTCTGCTTTCGCAGATAGTGCCTGGCTGTTTTCCTCAAACGAGAAGAGCCGTTGCAAACAGACAGCCATCTTCGGGATACTCTGGTGACATTCAGCAGAGTATGAGGATCCAGCTTCAGCAGTACCAGTTCAGCTATTTCGTACGGCAGACTAGCAATGAAGTCAACGCCGCATTGGCGGGCACCCATGGTGTCCATCAGCTGAGCGAAAGTCTCCATGATGTTGCTGCTTGCTCGGAAGACAGCTGAATGGTGCTCCTCCGTCGGATCATGCCCTTATACTCGGGTGTTCACCGATCCGGATGACTGATCCTAATTATCTAATGAATCTAACAATAATAATATTAACTTACATAAATAATGGAAAAAGAGCTTCGATTAGAAAAGGTTGAGCTGAAGGACCAAGGTCGACGGCTCGTTAGCAAATATTGTCACCATTCAGTCATGTAATCACCAAGACATTTGTAACATACTTGAATGATCCAGAACCACTGTAACATCTTGGTAATAAATTACTTGTACTACTACTTAGAAAAGCTCCGTCATACAGTAAGAGAGTTACTGCGCAGCAACAGTTTTTCTTTCTATCTAACTACACGGCAGCAGTCAATCTATCTATCTAATTAATCTAACAACACTAACAATAATGTTCACTTAGGTAAATAATGAAAACAGCGCTTCGATTAGTAAAGCTCAGTCTTAGAGTAAAAGAGTTGCTGCGCACTCACAGTCAACCTATCATCTAATTAATTATACGATAACCATACTAATCATATTCATAACCTATCTAAGTCGCAAAGAACTTCTCGACGGGTGTGATGGGACACGGGAGATCGATTTTTTGTCTCTCGAACGACTGTTCAGGGGGCTTGTTTTCAGGACTTTGAAGACCAGGGAGGTACTTCCTGGCTGAGATATTCTCTGAGCCATGTCCTTTTGTATTTTCGTAGTTCCCAAGGCAGTTTGCTTCTTGCTCTGCTTGATCGGAATCAAGTCAAGCAGAATCATGCGCCTTTTCTGCTTTCGCAGATAGTGCCTGGCTGTTTTCCTCAAACGAGAAGAGCCGTTGCAAACAGACAGCCATCTTCGGGATACTCTGGCGACATTCAGCAGAGAACGAGGATCCAGCTTCAGCAGTACCAGTTCAGCTATTTCGTACGGCAGGCTTGCAATGAAGTCAACGCCGCATTGGCGGGCACCCATGGTGTCCATCAGCTGAGCGAAAGTCTCCATGATGTTGCTGCTTGCTCGGAAGACAGCTGAATGGTGCTCCTCCGTCGGATCATGCCCTTATACTCGGGTGTTCACCGATCCGGATGACTGATCCTAATTATCTAATGAATCTAACAATAATAATATTAACTTACATAAATAATGGAAAAAGAGCTTCGATTAGAAAAGGTTGAGCTGAAGGACCAAGGTCGACGGCTCGTTAGCAAATATTGTCACCATTCAGTCATGTAATCACCAAGACATTTGTAACATACTTGAATGATCCAGAACCACTGTAACATCTTGGTAATAAATTACTTGTACTACTACTTAGAAAAGCTCCGTCATACAGTAAGAGAGTTACTGCGCAGCAACAGTTTTTCTTTCTATCTAACTACACGGCAGCAGTCAATCTATCTATCTAATTAATCTAACAACACTAACAATAATGTTCACTTAGGTAAATAATGAAAACAGCGCTTCGATTAGTAAAGCTCAGTCTTAGAGTAAAAGAGTTGCTGCGCACTCACAGTCAACCTATCATCTAATTAATTATACGATAACCATACTAATCATATTCATAACCTATCTAAGTCGCAAAGAACTTCTCGACGGGTGTGATGGGACACGGGAGATCGATTTTTTGTCTCTCGAACGACTGTTCAGGGGGCTTGTTTTCAGGACTTTGAAGACCAGGGAGGTACTTCCTGGCTGAGATATTCTCTGAGCCATGTCCTTTTGTATTTTCGTAGTTCCCAAGGCAGTTTGCTTCTTGCTCTGCTTGATCGGAATCAAGTCAAGCAGAATCATGCGCCTTTTCTGCTTTCGCAGATAGTGCCTGGCTGTTTTCCTCAAACGAGAAGAGCCGTTGCAAACAGACAGCCATCTTCGGGATACTCTGGCGACATTCAGCAGAGAACGAGGATCCAGCTTCAGCAGTACCAGTTCAGCTATTTCGTACGGCAGGCTTGCAATGAAGTCAACGCCGCAATGGCGGGCACCCATGGTGTCCATCAGCTGAGCGAAAGTCTCCATGATGTTGCTGCTTGCTCGGAAGACAGCTGAATGGTGCTCCTAATGTTCACTTAGGTAAATAATGGAAACAGCGGTACGATTAGTAAAGCTCAGTCTTAGAGTAAAAGAGTTGCAGCGCACTCACAGTCAACCTATCATTTAATTAATCATACGATAACCATACTAATCATATTCATAACCTATCTAAGTCGCAAAGAACTTCTCGACGGTTGTGATGGGACACGGGAGATCGATTTTTTGTCTCTCGAACGACTGTTCAGGGGGCTTGTTTTCAGGACTTTGAAGATCAGGGAGGTACTTCCTGGCTGAGATATTCTCTAAGCCATGTCCTTTTGTATTTTCGTAGTTCCCAAGGCAGTTTACTTCTTGCTCTGCTTGATCGGAATCAAGTCAAGCAGAATCATGCGCCTTTTCTGCTTTCGCAGATAGTGCCTGGCTGTTTTCCTCAAACGAGAAGAGCCGTTGCAAACAGACAGCCATCTTCGGGATACTCTGGTGACATTCAGCAGAGAACGAGGATCCAGCTTCAGCAGTACCAGTTCAGCTATTTCGTACGGCAGACTAGCAATGAAGTCAACGCCGCATTGGCGGGCACCCATGGTGTCCATCAGCTGAGCGAAAGTCTCCATGATGTTGCTGCTTGCTCGGAAGACAGCTGAATGGTGCTCCTCCGTCGGATCATGCCCTTATACTCGGGTGTTCACCGATCCGGATGACTGATCCTAATTATCTAATGCATCTAACAATAATAATATTAACTTACATAAATAATGGAAAAAGAGCTTCGATTAGAAAAGCTTGAGCTGAAGGACCAAGGTCGACAGCTCGTCAGCAAATATTGTTACCATTCAGTTACGTAATGACCAAGACATTTGTAACATACTTGAATGATCCAGAACCACTGTAACATCTTGGTAATTAATTACTTGTACTACTACTTAGAAAAGCTCTGTCATACAGTAAGAGAGTTACTGCGCAGCAACAGTGTTTCTTTCTATCTCACTACGTGGCAGCACTCAATCTATCTATCTAATTAATCTAACAACACTAACAATAATGTTCACGTAGGTAAATGATGGAAACAGCGCTTCGATTAGTAAAGCTCAGTCTTAGAGTAAAAGAGTTGCTGCGCAGTCACAGCCAACCTATCACCTAATTAATCATACGATAACCATACTAATCATATTCATAACCTATCTAAGTCGCAGAGAACTTCTAGACGGTTGTGATGGGACACGGGAGATCGATTTTTTGTCTCTCGAACGACTGTTCAGGGGGCTTGTTTTCAGGACTTTGAAGACCAGGGAGGTACTTCCTGGCTGAGATATTCTCTAAGCCATGTCCTTTTGTATTTTCGTAGTTCCCAAGGCAGTTTACTTCTTGCTCTGCTTGATCGGAATCAAGTCAAGCAGAATCATGCGCCTTTTCTGCTTTCGCAGATAGTGCCTGGCTGTTTTCCTCAAACGAGAAGAGCCGTTGCAAACAGACAGCCATCTTCGGGATACTCTGGTGACATTCAGCAGAGAACGAGGATCCAGCTTCAGCAGTACCAGTTCAGCTATTTCGTACGGCAGACTAGCAATGAAGTCAACGCCGCATTGGCGGGCACCCATGGTTTCCATCAGCTGAGCGAAAGTCTCCATGATGTTGCTGCTTGCTCGGAAGACAGCTGAATGGTGCTCCTCCGTCGGATCATGCCCTTATACTCGGGTGTTCACCGATCCGGATGACTGATCCTAATTATCTAATGAATCTAACAATAATAATATTAACTTACATAAATAATGGAAAAAGAGCTTCGATTAGAAAAGGTTGAGCTGAAGGACCAAGGTCGACGGCTCGTTAGCAAATATTGTCACCATTCAGTCATGTAATCACCAAGACATTTGTAACATACTTGAATGATCCAGAACCACTGTAACATCTTGGTAATAAATTACTTGTACTACTACTTAGAAAAGCTCCGTCATACAGTAAGAGTGTTACTGCGCAGCAACAGTTTTTCTTTCTATCTAACTACACGGCAGCAGTCAATCTATCTATCTAATTAATCTAACAACACTAACAATAATGTTCACTTAGGTAAATAATGAAAACAGCGCTTCGATTAGTAAAGCTCAGTCTTAGAGTAAAAGAGTTGCTGCGCACTCACAGTCAACCTATCATCTAATTAATTATACGATAACCATACTAATCATATTCATAACCTATCTAAGTCGCAAAGAACTTCTCGACGCGTGTGATGGGACACGGGAGATCGATTTTTCGTCTCTCGAACGACTGATCAGGTGGCTTGTTTTCAGGAATTTGAAGACCAGGGAGGTACTTCCTGGCTGAGATATTCTGTGAGCCATGTCCTTTTGTATTTTCGTAGTTCCCAAGGCAGTTTACTTCTTGCTCTGCTTGATCGGAATCAAGTCAAGCAGAATCATGCGCCTTTTCTGCTTTCGCAGATAGTGCCTGGCTGTTTTCCTCAAACGAGAAGAGCCGTTGCAAACAGACAGCCATCTTCGGGATACTCTGGTGACATTCAGCAGAGTATGAGGATCCAGCTTCAGCAGTACCAGTTCAGCTATTTCGTACGGCAGACTAGCAATGAAGTCAACGCCGCATTGGCGGGCACCCATGGTGTCCATCAGCTGAGCGAAAGTCTCCATGATGTTGCTGCTTGCTCGGAAGACAGCTGAATGGTGCTCCTCCGTCGGATCATGCCCTTATACTCGGGTGTTCACCGATCCGGATGACTGATCCTAATTATCTAATGAATCTAACAATAATAATATTAACTTACATAAATAATGGAAAAAGAGCTTCGATTAGAAAAGGTTGAGCTGAAGGACCAAGGTCGACGGCTCGTTAGCAAATATTGTCACCATTCAGTCATGTAATCACCAAGACATTTGTAACATACTTGAATGATCCAGAACCACTGTAACATCTTGGTAATAAATTACTTGTACTACTACTTAGAAAAGCTCCGTCATACAGTAAGAGAGTTACTGCGCAGCAACAGTTTTTCTTTCTATCTAACTACACGGCAGCAGTCAATCTATCTATCTAATTAATCTAACAACACTAACAATAATGTTCACTTAGGTAAATAATGAAAACAGCGCTTCGATTAGTAAAGCTCAGTCTTAGAGTAAAAGAGTTGCTGCGCACTCACAGTCAACCTATCATCTAATTAATTATACGATAACCATACTAATCATATTCATAACCTATCTAAGTCGCAAAGAACTTCTCGACGGGTGTGATGGGACACGGGAGATCGATTTTTTGTCTCTCGAACGACTGTTCAGGGGGCTTGTTTTCAGGACTTTGAAGACCAGGGAGGTACTTCCTGGCTGAGATATTCTCTGAGCCATGTCCTTTTGTATTTTCGTAGTTCCCAAGGCAGTTTGCTTCTTGCTCTGCTTGATCGGAATCAAGTCAAGCAGAATCATGCGCCTTTTCTGCTTTCGCAGATAGTGCCTGGCTGTTTTCCTCAAACGAGAAGAGCCGTTGCAAACAGACAGCCATCTTCGGGATACTCTGGCGACATTCAGCAGAGAACGAGGATCCAGCTTCAGCAGTACCAGTTCAGCTATTTCGTACGGCAGGCTTGCAATGAAGTCAACGCCGCATTGGCGGGCACCCATGGTGTCCATCAGCTGAGCGAAAGTCTCCATGATGTTGCTGCTTGCTCGGAAGACAGCTGAATGGTGCTCCTCCGTCGGATCATGCCCTTATACTCGGGTGTTCACCGATCCGGATGACTGATCCTAATTATCTAATGAATCTAACAATAATAATATTAACTTACATAAATAATGGAAAAAGAGCTTCGATTAGAAAAGGTTGAGCTGAAGGACCAAGGTCGACGGCTCGTTAGCAAATATTGTCACCATTCAGTCATGTAATCACCAAGACATTTGTAACATACTTGAATGATCCAGAACCACTGTAACATCTTGGTAATAAATTACTTGTACTACTACTTAGAAAAGCTCCGTCATACAGTAAGAGAGTTACTGCGCAGCAACAGTTTTTCTTTCTATCTAACTACACGGCAGCAGTCAATCTATCTATCTAATTAATCTAACAACACTAACAATAATGTTCACTTAGGTAAATAATGAAAACAGCGCTTCGATTAGTAAAGCTCAGTCTTAGAGTAAAAGAGTTGCTGCGCACTCACAGTCAACCTATCATCTAATTAATTATACGATAACCATACTAATCATATTCATAACCTATCTAAGTCGCAAAGAACTTCTCGACGGGTGTGATGGGACACGGGAGATCGATTTTTTGTCTCTCGAACGACTGTTCAGGGGGCTTGTTTTCAGGACTTTGAAGACCAGGGAGGTACTTCCTGGCTGAGATATTCTCTGAGCCATGTCCTTTTGTATTTTCGTAGTTCCCAAGGCAGTTTGCTTCTTGCTCTGCTTGATCGGAATCAAGTCAAGCAGAATCATGCGCCTTTTCTGCTTTCGCAGATAGTGCCTGGCTGTTTTCCTCAAACGAGAAGAGCCGTTGCAAACAGACAGCCATCTTCGGGATACTCTGGCGACATTCAGCAGAGAACGAGGATCCAGCTTCAGCAGTACCAGTTCAGCTATTTCGTACGGCAGGCTTGCAATGAAGTCAACGCCGCATTGGCGGGCACCCATGGTGTCCATCAGCTGAGCGAAAGTCTCCATGATGTTGCTGCTTGCTCGGAAGACAGCTGAATGGTGCTCCTAATGTTCACTTAGGTAAATAATGGAAACAGCGGTACGATTAGTAAAGCTCAGTCTTAGAGTAAAAGAGTTGCAGCGCACTCACAGTCAACCTATCATTTAATTAATCATACGATAACCATACTAATCATATTCATAACCTATCTAAGTCGCAAAGAACTTCTCGACGGTTGTGATGGGACACGGGAGATCGATTTTTTGTCTCTCGAACGACTGTTCAGGGGGCTTGTTTTCAGGACTTTGAAGACCAGGGAGGTACTTCCTGGCTGAGATATTCTCTAAGCCATGTCCTTTTGTATTTTCGTAGTTCCCAAGGCAGTTTACTTCTTGCTCTGCTTGATCGGAATCAAGTCAAGCAGAATCATGCGCCTTTTCTGCTTTCGCAGATAGTGCCTGGCTGTTTTCCTCAAACGAGAAGAGCCGTTGCAAACAGACAGCCATCTTCGGGATACTCTGGTGACATTCAGCAGAGAACGAGGATCCAGCTTCAGCAGTACCAGTTCAGCTATTTCGTACGGCAGACTAGCAATGAAGTCAACGCCGCATTGGCGGGCACCCATGGTGTCCATCAGCTGAGCGAAAGTCTCCATGATGTTGCTGCTTGCTCGGAAGACAGCTGAATGGTGCTCCTCCGTCGGATCATGCCCTTATACTCGGGTATTCACCGATCCGGATGACTGATCCTAATTATCTAATGAATCTAACAATAATAATATTAACTTACATAAATAATGGAAAAAGAGCTTCGATTAGAAAAGCTTGAGCTGAAGGACCAAGGTCGACGGCTCGTTAGCAAATATTGTTACCATTCAGTCATGTGATCACCAAGACATTTGTAACATACTTGAATGATCCAGAACCACTGTAACATCTTGGTAATAAATTACTTGTACTACTACTTAGAAAAGCTCCGTCATACAGTAAGAGAGTTACTGCGCAGCAACAGTGTTTCTTTCAATCTAACTACGCGGCAGCATTCAATCTATCTATCTAATTAATCTAACAACACTAACAATAATGTTCACTTAGGTAAATAATGAAAACAGCGCTTCGATTAGTAAAGCTCAGTCTTAGAGTAAAAGAGTTGCTGCGCAGTCACAGTCAACCTATCATCTAATTAATCATACGATAACCTTACTAATCATAGCTATAACCTATCGAAGTCGCAACGAACTTCTCGACGGGTATGATGGGACACGGGAGATCGATTTTTTGTCTCTCGAACGACTGTTCAGGGGGCTTGTTTTCAGGATTTTGAAGACCAGGGAGATACTTCCTGGCTGAGATATTCTCTGAACCATGTCCTTTTGTATCTTCGTAGTTCCCAAGGCAGTTTGCTTCTTGCTCTGCTTGATCGGAATCAAGTCAAGCAGAATCATGCGCCTTTTCTGCTTTCGCAGATAGTGCCTGGCTGTTTTCCTCAAACGAGAAGAGCCGTTGCAAACAGACAGCCATCTTCGGGATACTCTGGCGACATTCAGCAGAGAACGAGGATCCAGCTTCAGCAGTACCAGTTCAGCTATTTCGTACGGCAGACTAGCAATGAAGTCAACGCCGCATTGGCGGGTACCCATGGTGTCCATCAGCTGAGCGAAAGTCTCCATGATGTTGCTGCTTGCTCGGAAGACAGCTGAATGGTGCTCCTCCGTCGGATCATGCCCTTATACTCGGGTATTCACCGATCCGGATGACTGATCCTAATTATCTAATGAATCTAACAATAATAATATTAACTTACATAAATAATGGAAAAAGAGCTTCGATTAGAAAAGCTTGAGCTGAAGGACCAAGGTCGACGGCTCGTTAGCAAATATTGTTACCATTCAGTCATGTGATCACCAAGACATTTGTAACATACTTGAATGATCCAGAACCACTGTAACATCTTGGTAATAAATTACTTGTACTACTACTTAGAAAAGCTCCGTCATACAGTAAGAGAGTTACTGCGCAGCAACAGTGTTTCTTTCAATCTAACTACGCGGCAGCAGTCAATCTATCTATCTAATTAATCTAACAACACTAACAATAATGTTCACTTAGGTAAATAATGAAAACAGCGCTTCGATTAGTAAAGCTCAGTCTTAGAGTAAAAGAGTTGCTGCGCAGTCACAGTCAACCTATCATCTAATTAATCATACGATAACCTTACTAATCATAGCTATAACCTATCGAAGTCGCAACGAACTTCTCGACGGGTATGATGGGACACGGGAGATCGATTTTTTGTCTCTCGAACGACTGTTCAGGGGGCTTGTTTTCAGGATTTTGAAGACCAGGGAGATACTTCCTGGCTGAGATATTCTCTGAACCATGTCCTTTTGTATCTTCGTAGTTCCCAAGGCAGTTTGCTTCTTGCTCTGCTTGATCGGAATCAAGTCAAGCAGAATCATGCGCCTTTTCTGCTTTCGCAGATAGTGCCTGGCTGTTTTCCTCAAACGAGAAGAGCCGTTGCAAACAGACAGCCATCTTCGGGATACTCTGGCGACATTCAGCAGAGAACGAGGATCCAGCTTCAGCAGTACCAGTTCAGCTATTTCGTACGGCAGACTAGCAATGAAGTCAACGCCGCATTGGCGGGCACCCATGGTGTCCATCAGCTGAGCGAAAGTCTCCATGATGTTGCTGCTTGCTCGGAAGACAGCTGAATGGTGCTCCTCCGTCGGATCATGCCCTTATACTCGGGTATTCACCGATCCGGATGACTGATCCTAATTATCTAATGAATCTAACAATAATAATATTAACTTACATAAATAATGGAAAAAGAGCTTCGATTAGAAAAGCTTGAGCTGAAGGACCAAGGTCGACGGCTCGTTAGCAAATATTGTTACCATTCAGTCATGTGATCACCAAGACATTTGTAACATACTTGAATGATCCAGAACCACTGTAACATCTTGGTAATAAATTACTTGTACTACTACTTAGAAAAGCTCCGTCATACAGTAAGAGAGTTACTGCGCAGCAACAGTGTTTCTTTCAATCTAACTACGCGGCAGCAGTCAATCTATCTATCTAATTAATCTAACAACACTAACAATAATGTTCACTTAGGTAAATAATGAAAACAGCGCTTCGATTAGTAAAGCTCAGTCTTAGAGTAAAATAGTTGCTGCGCAGTCACAGTCAACCTATCATCTAATTAATCATACGATAACCTTACTAATCATAGCTATAACCTATCGAAGTCGCAACGAACTTCTCGACGGGTATGATGGGACACGGGAGATCGATTTTTTGTCTCTCGAACGACTGTTCAGGGGGCTTGTTTTCAGGATTTTGAAGACCAGGGAGATACTTCCTGGCTGAGATATTCTCTGAACCATGTCCTTTTGTATTTTCGTAGTTCCCAAGGCAGTTTGCTTCTTGCTCTGCTTGATCGGAATCAAGTCAAGCAGAATCATGCGCCTTTTCTGCTTTCGCAGATAGTGCCTGGCTGTTTTCCTCAAACGAGAAGAGCCGTTGCAAATAGACAGCCATCTTCGGGATACTCTGGCGACATTCAGCAGAGAACGAGGATCCAGCTTCAGCAGTACCAGTTCAGCTATTTCGTACGGCAGACTAGCAATGAAGTCAACGCCGCATTGGCGGGCACCCATGGTGTCCATCAGCTGAGCGAAAGTCTCCATGATGTTGCTGCTTGCTCGGAAGACAGCTGAATGTTGCTACTCCGTCCTCCTCCGGATCATGCCCTTATACTCGGGTGTTCACCGATCCGGATGACTGATCCTAATTATCTAATGAATCTGACAATAATAATATTAACTTACATAAATAATGGAAAAAGAGCTTCGATTAGAAAAGCTTGAGCTGAAGGACCAAGGTCGACGGCTCGTTAGCAAATATTGTTACCATTCAGTCATGTGATCACCAAGACATTTGTAACATACTTGAATGATCCAGAACCACTGTAACATCTTGGTAATAAATTACTTGTACTACTACTTAGAAAAGCTCCGTCAAACAGTAAGAGAGTTACTGCGCAGCAACAGTGTTTCTTTCAATCTAACTACGCGGCAGCAGTCAATCTATCTATCTAATTAATCTAACAACACTAACAATAATGTTCACTTAGGTAAATAATGAAAACAGCGCTTCGATTAGTAAAGCTCAGTCTTAGAGTAAAAGAGTTGCTGCGCAGTCACAGTCAACCTATCATCTAATTAATCATACGATAACCTTACTAATCATAGCTATAACCTATCGAAGTCGCAACGAACTTCTCGACGGGTATGATGGGACACGGGAGATCGATTTTTTGTCTCTCGAACGACTGTTCAGGGGGCTTGTTTTCAGGATTTTGAAGACCAGGGAGATACTTCCTGGCTGAGATATTCTCTGAACCATGTCCTTTTGTATCTTCGTAGTTCCCAAGGCAGTTTGCTTCTTGCTCTGCTTGATCGGAATCAAGTCAAGCAGAATCATGCGCCTTTTCTGCTTTCGCAGATAGTGCCTGGCTGTTTTCCTCAAACGAGAAGAGCCGTTGCAAACAGACAGCCATCTTCGGGATACTCTGGCGACATTCAGCAGAGAACGAGGATCCAGCTTCAGCAGTACCAGTTCAGCTATTTCGTATGGCAGACTAGCAATGAAGTCAACGCCGCATTGGCGGACACCCATGGTGTCCATCAGCTGAGTGAAAGTCTCCATGATGTTGCTACTTGCTCGGAAGACAGCCGAATGGTGCTACTCCGTCCTCCTCCGGATCATGCCCTTATACTCGGGTATTCACCGATCCTGATGACTGATCCTAATTATCTAATGAATCTAACAATAATAATATTAACTTACATAAATAATGGAAAAAGAGCTTCGATTAGAAAAGCTTGAGCTGAAGGACCAAGGTCGACGGCTCGTTAGCAAATATTGTTACCATTCAGTCATGTGATCACCAAGACATTTGTAACATACTTGAATGATCCAGAACCACTGTAACATCTTGGTAATAAATTACTTGTACTACTACTTAGAAAAGCTCCGTCATACAGTAAGAGAGTTACTGCGCAGCAACAGTGTTTCTTTCAATCTAACTACGCGGCAGCAGTCAATCTATCTATCTAATTAATCTAACAACACTAACAATAATGTTCACTTAGGTAAATAATGAAAACAGCGCTTCGATTAGTAAAGCTCAGTCTTAGAGTAAAATAGTTGCTGCGCAGTCACAGTCAACCTATCATCTAATTAATCATACGATAACCTTACTAATCATAGCTATAACCTATCGAAGTCGCAACGAACTTCTCGACGGGTATGATGGGACACGGGAGATCGATTTTTTGTCTCTCGAACGACTGTTCAGGGGGCTTGTTTTCAGGATTTTGAAGACCAGGGAGATACTTCCTGGCTGAGATATTCTCTGAACCATGTCCTTTTGTATTTTCGTAGTTCCCAAGGCAGTTTGCTTCTTGCTCTGCTTGATCGGAATCAAGTCAAGCAGAATCATGCGCCTTTTCTGCTTTCGCAGATAGTGCCTGGCTGTTTTCCTCAAACGAGAAGAGCCGTTGCAAATAGACAGCCATCTTCGGGATACACTGGCAACTTTCAGCAGAGAACGAGGGTCCAACTTCAGCAGTACCAGTTCGGCTATTTCGTACGGCAGGCTTGCAATGAAGTCAACGCCGCATTGGCGGGCACCCATGGTGTCCATCAGCTGAGCGAAAGTCTCCATGATGTTGCTGCTTGCTCGGAAGACAGCTGAATGGTGCTCCTCCGTCGGATCATGCCCTTATACTCGGCTGTTCACCGATCCAGATGACTGATCCTAATTATCTAATTAATCTAACAATAATAATGTTAACTTACATAAATAATGGAAAAAGAGCTTCGATTAGAAAAGCTTGAGCTGAAGGACCAAGGTCGACGGCTCTTTAGCAAATATTGTTACCATTCAGTCATGTAATCACCAAGACATTTGTAACATACTTGAATGATCCAGAACCACTGTAACATCTTGGTAATAAATTACTTGTACTACTACTTAGAAAAGCTCCGTCATACAGTAAGAGAGTTACTGCGCAGCAACAGTGTTTCTTTCAATCTAACTACGCGGCAGCAGTCAATCTATCTATCTAATTAATCTAACAACACTAACAATAATGTTCACTTAGGTAAATAATGAAAACGGCGCTTCGATTAGTGAATCTCAGTCTTAGAGTAAAAGAGTTGCTGCGCACTCACAGTCAACCTATCATCTAATTAATTATACGATAACCATACTAATCATATTCATAACCTATCTAAGTCGGAGAGAACTTCTAGACGGGTGTGATGGGACACGGGAGATCAATTTTTTGTCTCTCGAACGACTGATCAGGCGCCTTTTCTGCTTTCGCAGATAGTGCCTGGCTGTTTTCCTCAAACGAGAAGAGCCGTTGCAAACAGACTGCCATCTTCGGCATACACTGGCAACTTTCAGCAGAGAACGAGGATCCAGCTTCAGCAGTACCAGTTCGGCTATTTCGAACGGTAGGCTAGCAATGAAGTCAACGCCGCATTGGCGAGCACCCATGGTATCCATCATCTGAGCGAAAGTCTCCATGATGTTGCTGCTTGCTTGGAAGACAGCTGAATGGTGCTCCTCCGTCGGATCATGCCCTTATACTCGGGTGTTCACCGATCCAGATGACTGATCCTAATTATCTAATTAATCTAACAATAATAATGTTAACTTACATAAATAATGGAAAAAGAGCTTCGATTAGAAAAGCTTGAGCTGAAGGACCAAGGTCGACGGCTCGTTAGCAAATATTGTTACCATTTAGTCATGTAATCACCAAGACATTTGTAACATACTTGAATGATCCAGAACCACTGTAACATCTTGGTAATAAATTACTTGTACTACTACTTAGAAAAGCTCCGTCATACAGTAAGAGAGTTACGGCGCAGCAACAGTGTTTCTTTCAATCTAACTACGCGGCAGCAGTCAATCTATCTATCTAATTAATCTAACAACACTAACAATAATGTTCACTTAGGTAAATAATGAAAACAGCGCTTCGATTAGTAAAGCTCAGTCTTAGAGTAAAAGAGTTGCTGCGCAGTCACAGTCAACCTATCACCTAATTAATCATACGATAACCATACTAATCATATTCATAACCTATCTAAGTCGGAGAGAACTTCTAGACGGGTGTGATGGGACACGGGAGATCGATTTTTTGTCTCTCGAACGACTGATCAGGCGCCTTTTCTGCTTTCGCAGATAGTGCTCGGAAGACAGCTGAATGGTGCTCCTCCGTCGGATCATGCCCTTATACTCGAGTGTTCACCGATCCAGATGACTGATCCTAATTATCTAATTAATCTAACAATAATAATGTTAACTTACATAAATAATGGAAAAAGAGCTTCGATTAGAAAAGCTTGAGCTAAAGGACCAAGGTCGACGGCTCGTTAGCAAATATTGTTACCATTTAGTCATGTAATCACCAAGACATTTGTAACATACTTGAATGATCCAGAACCACTGTAACATCTTGGTAATAAATTACTTGTACTACTACTTAGAAAAGCTCCGTCATACAGTAAGAGAGTTACTGCGCAGCAACAGTGTTTCTTTCAATCTAACTACGCGGCAGCAGTCAATCTATCTATCTAATTAATCTAACAACACTAACAATAATGTTCACTTAGGTAAATAATGAAAACAGCGCTTCGATTAGTAAAGCTCAGTCTTAGAGTAAAAGAGTTGCTGCGCAGTCACAGTCAACCTATCACCTAATTAATCATACGATAACCATACTAATCATATTCATAACCTATCTAAGTCGGAGAGAACTTCTAGACGGGTGTGATGGGACACGGGAGATCGATTTTTTGTCTCTCGAACGACTGATCAGGCGCCTTTTCTGCTTTCGCAGATAGTGCCTGGCTGTTTTCCTCAAACGAGAAGAGCCGTTGCAAACAGACAGCCATCTTCGGGATACTCTGGCGACATTCAGCAGAGAACGAGGATCCAGCTTCAGCAGTACCAGTTCAGCTATTTCGTACGGCAGACTAGCAATGAAGTCAACGCCGCATTGGCGGGCACCCATGGTGTCCATCAGCTGAGCGAAAGTCTCCATGATGTTGCTGCTTGCTCGGAAGACAGCTGAATGGTGCTCCTCCGTCGGATCATGCCCTTATACTCGGGTGTTCACCGATCCGGATGACTGATCCTAATTACCTAATTAATCTAACAATAATAATGTTAACTTACATAAATAATGGAAAAAGAGCTTCGATTAGAAAAGCTTGAGCTGAAGGACCAAGGTCGACGACTCGTTAGCAAATATTGTTACCATTCAGTCATGTAATGACCAAGACATTTGTAACATACTTGAATGATCCAGAACCACTGTAACATCTTGGTAATTAATTACTTGTACTACTACTTAGAAAAGCTCCGTCATACAGTAAGAGAGTTACTGCGCAGCAACAGTGTTTCTTTCAATCTAACTACGCGTGGCAGTCAATCTATCTATCTAATTAATCTAACAACACTAACAATAATGTTCACTTAGGTAAATAATGAAAACAGCGCTTCGATTAGTAAAGCTCAGTCTTAGAGTAAAAGAGTTGCTGCGCACTCACAGTCAACCTATCATCTAATCAATTATACGATAACCATACTAATCATATTCATAACCTATCTAAGTCGCAAAGAACTTCTCGACGCGTGTGATGGGACACGGGAGATCGATTTTTTGTCTCTCGAACGACTGTTCAGGGGGCTTGTTTTCAGGACTTTGAAGACCAGGGAGGTACTTCCTGGCTGAGATATTCTCTGAGCCATGTCCTTTTGTATTTTCGTAGTTCCCAAGGCAGTTTGCTTCTTGCTCTGCTTGATCGGAATCAATTCAAGCAGAATCATGCGCCTTTTCTGCTTTCGCAGATAGTGCCTGGCTGTTTTCCTCAAACGAGAAGAGCCGTTGCAAACAGACAGCCATCTTCGGGATACACTGGCAACTTTCAGCAGAGAACGAGGGTCCAACTTCAGCAGTACCAGTTCGGCTATTTAGTACGGCAGGCTTGCAATGAAGTCAACGCCGCATTGGCGGGCACCCATGGTGTCCATCAGCTGAGCGATAGTCTCCATGATGTTGCTGCTTGCTCGGAAGACAGCTGAATGGTGCTCCTCCGTCGGATCATGCCCTTATACTCGGCTGTTCACCGATCCAGATGACTGATCCTAATTATCTAATTAATCTAACAATAATAATGTTAACTTACATAAATAATGGAAAAAGAGCTTCGATTAGAAAAGCTTGAGCTGAAGGACCAAGGTCGACGGCTCTTTAGCAAATATTGTTACCATTCAGTCATGTAATCACCAAGACATTTGTAACATACTTGAATGATCCAGAACCACTGTAACATCTTGGTAATTAATTACTTGTACTACTACTTAGAAAAGCTCCGTCATACAGTAAGAGATTTACTGCGCAGCAACAGTGTTTCTTTCAATCTAACTACGCGGCAGCAGTCAATCTATCTATCTAATTAATCTAACAGCACTAACAATAATGTTCACGTAGGTAAATGATGGAAACAGCGCTTCGATTAGTAAAGCTCAGTCTTAGAGTAAAAGAGTTGCTGCGCAGTCACAGTCAACCTATCACCTAATTAATCATACGATAACCATACTAATCATATTCATAACCTATCTAAGTCGGAGAGAACTTCTAGACGGGTGTGATGGGACACGGGAGATCGATTTTTTGTCTCTCGAACGACTGATCAGGCGCCTTTTCTGCTTTCGCAGATAGTGCCTGGCTGTTTTCCTCAAACGAGAAGAGCCGTTGCAAACAGACAGCCATCTTCGGGATACACTGGCAACATTCAGCAGAGAACGAGGATCCAGCTTCAGCAGTACCAGTTCGGCTATTTCGAACGGTAGGCTAGCAATGAAGTCAACGCCGCATTGGCGAGCACCCATGGTATCCATCATCTGAGCGAAAGTCTCCATGATGTTGCTGCTTGCTCGGAAGACAGCTGAATGTTGCTCCTCCGTCGGATCATGCCCTTATACTCGGGTGTTCACCGATCCAGATGACTGATCCTAATTATCTAATGAATCTAACAATAATAATGTTAACTTACATAAATAAAGGAAAAAGAGCTTCGATTAGAAAAGCTTGAGCTGAAGGACGAAGGTCGACGACTCGTTAGCAAATATTGTTACCATTCAGTCATGTAATGACCAAGACATTTGTAACATACTTGAATGATCCAGAACCACTGTAACATCTTGGTAATTAATTACTTGTACTACTACTTAGAAAAGCTCCGTCATACAGTAAGAGAGTTACTGCGCAGCAACAGTGTTTCTTTCAATCTAACTACGCGGCAGCAGTCAATCTATCTATCTAATTAATCTAACAACACTAACAATAATGTTCACTTAGGTAAATAATGAAAACAGCGCTTCGATTAGTAAAGCTCAGTCTTAGAGTAAAAGAGTTGCTGCGCACTCACAGTCAACCTATCATCTAATTAATTATACGATAACCATACTAATCATATTCATAACCTATCTAAGTCGCAAAGAACTTCTCGACGGGTGTGATGGGACACGGGAGATCGATTTTTTGTCTCTCGAACGACAGTTCAGGGGGCTTGTTTTCAGGACTTTGAAGACCAGGGAGGTACTTCCTGGCTGAGATATTCTCTGAGCCATGTCCTTTTGTATTTTCGTAGTTCCCAAGGCAGTTTGCTTCTTGCTCTGCTTGATCGGAATCAAGTCAAGCAGAATCATGCGCCTTTTCTGCTTTCGCAGATAGTGCCTGGCTGTTTTCCTCAAACGAGAAGAGCCGTTGCAAACAGACAGCCATCTTCGGGATACTCTGGCGACATTCAGCAGAGAACGAGGATCCAGCTTCAGCAGTACCAGTTCAGCTATTTCGTACGGCAGACTAGCAATGAAGTCAACGCCGCATTGGCGGGCACCCATGGTGTCCATCAGCTGAGCGAAAGTCTCCATGATGTTGCTG
This sequence comes from Ichneumon xanthorius, assembly GCA_917499995.1. Taxonomy (NCBI): domain Eukaryota; kingdom Metazoa; phylum Arthropoda; class Insecta; order Hymenoptera; family Ichneumonidae; genus Ichneumon; species Ichneumon xanthorius. The sequence continues at coordinate 257,937 of CAKJTD010000093.1, read as the reverse complement.
CTTGCTCGGAAGACAGCTGAATGGTGCTCCTCCGTTGGATCATGCCCATATACTCGGGTGTTCACCGAACCGGATGACTGATCCTAATTATCTAATGAATCTAACAATAATAATATTAACTTACATAAATAAAGGAAAAAGAGCTTCGATTAGAAAAGCTTGATTTGAAGGACCAAGGTCGACGGCTCGTTAGCAAATATTGTTACCATTCAGTCATGTGATCACCAAGGCATTTGTAACATACATGAATGATCCAGAACCACTGCAACATCTTGGTAATAAATTACTTGTACTACTACTTAGAAAAGCTCCGTCTTCCAGTAAGAGAGTTACTGCGCAGCAACAGTGTTTCTTTCAATGTAACTACGCGGCAGCATTCAATCTATCTATCTAATTAATCTAACAACACTAACAATAATGTTCACTTAGGTAAATAATGAAAACAGCGCTTCGATTAGTAAAGCTCAGTCTTAGAGTAAAAGAGTTGCTGCGCACTCACAGTCAACCTATCATCTAATTAATTATACGATAACCATACTAATCATATTCATAACCTATCTAAGTCGCAAAGAACTTCTAGACGGGTGTGATGGGACACGGGAGATCGATTTTTTGTCTCTCGAACGACTGATCAGGTAGCTTGTTTTCAGGAATTTGAAGACCAGGGAGGTACTTCCTGGATGAGATATTCTGTGAGCCATGTCCTTTTGTATTTTCGTAGTTCCCAAGGCAGTTTGCTTCTTGCTCTGCTTGATCGGAATCAAGTCAAGCAGAATCATGCGCCTTTTCTGCTTTCGCAGATAGTGCCTGGCTGTTTTCCTCAAACGAGAAGAGCCGTTGCAAACAGACAGCCATCTTCGGGATACACTGGCAACTTTCAGCAGAGAACGAGGATCCAGCTTCAGCAGTACCAGTTCGGCTATTTCGAACGGTAGGCTAGCAATGAAGTCAACGCCGCATTGGCGGGCACCCATGGTGTCCATCAGCTGAGCGAAAGTCTCCATGATGTTGCTGCTTGCTCGGAAGACAGCTGAATGGTGCTCCTCCGTTGGATCATGCCCATATACTCGGGTCTTCACCGATCCGGATGACTGATCCTAATTATCTAATGAATCTAACAATAATAATATTAACTTACATAAATAATGGAAAAAGAGCTTCGATTAGAAAAGCTTGAGCTGAAGGACCAAGGTCGACGGCTCGTTAGCAAATATTGTTACCATTCAGTCATGTAATCACCAAGACATTTGTAACATACATGAATGATCCAGAACCACTGCAACATCTTGGTAATAAATTACTTGTACTACTACTTAGAAAAGCTCCGTCTTCCAGTAAGAGAGTTACTGCGCAGCAACAGTGTTTCTTTCAATCTAACTACGCGGCAGCAGTCAATCTATCTATCTAATTAATCTAACAACACTAACAATAATGTTCACTTAGGTAAATAATGAAAACAGCGCTTCGATTAGTAAAGCTCAGTCTTAGAGTAAAAGAGTTGCTGCGCACTCACAGTCAACCTATCATCTAATTAATTATACGATAACCATACTAATCATATTCATAACCTATCTAAGTCGCAAAGAACTTCTCGACGCGTGTGATGGCACACGGGAGATCGATTTTTTGTCTCTCGAACGACTGTTCAGGGGGCTTCTTTTCAGGTCTTTGAAGACCAGGGAGGTACTTCCTGGCTGAAATATTCTCTGAGCCATGTCCTTTTGTATTTTCGTAGTTCCCAAGGTAGTTTGCTTCTTGCTCTGCTTGATCGGAATCAAGTCAAGCAGAATCATGCGCCTTTTCTGCTTTCGCAGATAGTGCCTGGCTGTTTTCCTCAAACGGGAAGAGCCGTTGCAAACAGACAGCCATCTTCGGGATACTCTGGCGACATTCAGCAGAGAACGAGGATCCAGCTTCAGCAGTACCAGTTCAGCTATTTCGTACGGCAGACTAGCAATGAAGTCAACGCCGCATTGGCGGGCACCCATGGTGTCCATCAGCTGAGCGAAAGTCTCCATGATGTTGCTGCTTGCTCGGAAGACAGCTGAATGGTGCTCCTCCGTCGGATCATGCCCTTATACTGGGTGTTCACCGATCCGGATGACTGATCCTAATTACCTAATTAATCTAACAATAATAATGTTAACTTACATAAATAATGGAAAAAGAGCTTCGATTAGAAAAGCTTGAGCTGAAGGACCAAGGTCGACGACTCGTTAGCAAATATTGTTACCATTCAGTCATGTAATGACCAAGACATTTGTAACATACTTGAATGATCCAGAACCACTGTAACATCTTGGTAATTAATTACTTGTACTACTACTTAGAAAAGCTCCGTCATACAGTAAGAGAGTTACTGCGCAGCAACAGTGTTTCTTTCAATCTAACTACGCGGCAGCAGTCAATCTATCTATCTAATTAATCTAACAACACTAACAATAATGTTCACTTAGGTAAATAATGAAAACAGCGCTTCGATTAGTAAAGCTCAGTCTTAGAGTAAAAGAGTTGCTGCGCAGTCACAGTCAACCTATCATCTAATTAATCATACGATAACCTTACTAATCATAGCTATAACCTATCGAAGTCGCAACGAACTTCTCGACGGGTATGATGGGACACGGGAGATCGATTTTTTGTCTCTCGAACGACTGTTCAGGGGGCTTGTTTTCAGGATTTTGAAGACCAGGGAGATACTTCCTGGCTGAGATATTCTCTGAACCATGTCCTTTTGTATCTTCGTAGTTCCCAAGGCAGTTTGCTTCTTGCTCTGCTTGATCGGAATCAAGTCAAGCAGAATCATGCGCCTTTTCTGCTTTCGCAGATAGTGCCTGGCTGTTTTCCTCAAACGAGAAGAGCCGTTGCAAACAGACAGCCATCTTCGGGATACTCTGGCGACATTCAGCAGAGAACGAGGATCCAGCTTCAGCAGTACCAGTTCAGCTATTTCGTACGGCAGACTAGCAATGAAGTCAACGCCGCATTGGCGGGTACCCATGGTGTCCATCAGCTGAGCGAAAGTCTCCATGATGTTGCTGCTTGCTCGGAAGACAGCTGAATGGTGCTCCTCCGTCGGATCATGCCCTTATACTCGGGTATTCACCGATCCGGATGACTGATCCTAATTATCTAATGAATCTAACAATAATAATATTAACTTACATAAATAATGGAAAAAGAGCTTCGATTAGAAAAGCTTGAGCTGAAGGACCAAGGTCGACGGCTCGTTAGCAAATATTGTTACCATTCAGTCATGTGATCACCAAGACATTTGTAACATACTTGAATGATCCAGAACCACTGTAACATCTTGGTAATAAATTACTTGTACTACTACTTAGAAAAGCTCCGTCATACAGTAAGAGAGTTACTGCGCAGCAACAGTGTTTCTTTCAATCTAACTACGCGGCAGCAGTCAATCTATCTATCTAATTAATCTAACAACACTAACAATAATGTTCACTTAGGTAAATAATGAAAACAGCGCTTCGATTAGTAAAGCTCAGTCTTAGAGTAAAAGAGTTGCTGCGCAGTCACAGTCAACCTATCATCTAATTAATCATACGATAACCTTACTAATCATAGCTATAACCTATCGAAGTCGCAACGAACTTCTCGACGGGTATGATGGGACACGGGAGATCGATTTTTTGTCTCTCGAACGACTGTTCAGGGGGCTTGTTTTCAGGATTTTGAAGACCAGGGAGATACTTCCTGGCTGAGATATTCTCTGAACCATGTCCTTTTGTATCTTCGTAGTTCCCAAGGCAGTTTGCTTCTTGCTCTGCTTGATCGGAATCAAGTCAAGCAGAATCATGCGCCTTTTCTGCTTTCGCAGATAGTGCCTGGCTGTTTTCCTCAAACGAGAAGAGCCGTTGCAAACAGACAGCCATCTTCGGGATACTCTGGCGACATTCAGCAGAGAACGAGGATCCAGCTTCAGCAGTACCAGTTCAGCTATTTCGTATGGCAGACTAGCAATGAAGTCAACGCCGCATTGGCGGACACCCATGGTGTCCATCAGCTGAGTGAAAGTCTCCATGATGTTGCTACTTGCTCGGAAGACAGCCGAATGGTGCTACTCCGTCCTCCTCCGGATCATGCCCTTATACTCGGGTATTCACCGATCCGGATGACTGATCCTAATTATCTAATGAATCTAACAATAATAATATTAACTTACATAAATAATGGAAAAAGAGCTTCGATTAGAAAAGCTTGAGCTGAAGGACCAAGGTCGACGGCTCGTTAGCAAATATTGTTACCATTCAGTCATGTGATCACCAAGACATTTGTAACATACTTGAATGATCCAGAACCACTGTAACATCTTGGTAATAAATTACTTGTACTACTACTTAGAAAAGCTCCGTCATACAGTAAGAGAGTTACTGCGCAGCAACAGTGTTTCTTTCAATCTAACTACGCGGCAGCAGTCAATCTATCTATCTAATTAATCTAACAACACTAACAATAATGTTCACTTAGGTAAATAATGAAAACAGCGCTTCGATTAGTAAAGCTCAGTCTTAGAGTAAAATAGTTGCTGCGCAGTCACAGTCAACCTATCATCTAATTAATCATACGATAACCTTACTAATCATAGCTATAACCTATCGAAGTCGCAACGAACTTCTCGACGGGTATGATGGGACACGGGAGATCGATTTTTTGTCTCTCGAACGACTGTTCAGGGGGCTTGTTTTCAGGATTTTGAAGACCAGGGAGATACTTCCTGGCTGAGATATTCTCTGAACCATGTCCTTTTGTATTTTCGTAGTTCCCAAGGCAGTTTGCTTCTTGCTCTGCTTGATCGGAATCAAGTCAAGCAGAATCATGCGCCTTTTCTGCTTTCGCAGATAGTGCCTGGCTGTTTTCCTCAAACGAGAAGAGCCGTTGCAAATAGACAGCCATCTTCGGGATACACTGGCAACTTTCAGCAGAGAACGAGGGTCCAACTTCAGCAGTACCAGTTCGGCTATTTCGTACGGCAGGCTTGCAATGAAGTCAACGCCGCATTGGCGGGCACCCATGGTGTCCATCAGCTGAGCGAAAGTCTCCATGATGTTGCTGCTTGCTCGGAAGACAGCTGAATGGTGCTCCTCCGTCGGATCATGCCCTTATACTCGGCTGTTCACCGATCCAGATGACTGATCCTAATTATCTAATTAATCTAACAATAATAATGTTAACTTACATAAATAATGGAAAAAGAGCTTCGATTAGAAAAGCTTGAGCTGAAGGACCAAGGTCGACGGCTCTTTAGCAAATATTGTTACCATTCAGTCATGTAATCACCAAGACATTTGTAACATACTTGAATGATCCAGAACCACTGTAACATCTTGGTAATAAATTACTTGTACTACTACTTAGAAAAGCTCCGTCATACAGTAAGAGAGTTACTGCGCAGCAACAGTGTTTCTTTCAATCTAACTACGCGGCAGCAGTCAATCTATCTATCTAATTAATCTAACAACACTAACAATAATGTTCACTTAGGTAAATAATGAAAACGGCGCTTCGATTAGTGAATCTCAGTCTTAGAGTAAAAGAGTTGCTGCGCACTCACAGTCAACCTATCATCTAATTAATTATACGATAACCATACTAATCATATTCATAACCTATCTAAGTCGGAGAGAACTTCTAGACGGGTGTGATGGGACACGGGAGATCAATTTTTTGTCTCTCGAACGACTGATCAGGCGCCTTTTCTGCTTTCGCAGATAGTGCCTGGCTGTTTTCCTCAAACGAGAAGAGCCGTTGCAAACAGACTGCCATCTTCGGCATACACTGGCAACTTTCAGCAGAGAACGAGGATCCAGCTTCAGCAGTACCAGTTCGGCTATTTCGAACGGTAGGCTAGCAATGAAGTCAACGCCGCATTGGCGAGCACCCATGGTATCCATCATCTGAGCGAAAGTCTCCATGATGTTGCTGCTTGCTTGGAAGACAGCTGAATGGTGCTCCTCCGTCGGATCATGCCCTTATACTCGGGTGTTCACCGATCCAGATGACTGATCCTAATTATCTAATTAATCTAACAATAATAATGTTAACTTACATAAATAATGGAAAAAGAGCTTCGATTAGAAAAGCTTGAGCTGAAGGACCAAGGTCGACGGCTCGTTAGCAAATATTGTTACCATTTAGTCATGTAATCACCAAGACATTTGTAACATACTTGAATGATCCAGAACCACTGTAACATCTTGGTAATAAATTACTTGTACTACTACTTAGAAAAGCTCCGTCATACAGTAAGAGAGTTACGGCGCAGCAACAGTGTTTCTTTCAATCTAACTACGCGGCAGCAGTCAATCTATCTATCTAATTAATCTAACAACACTAACAATAATGTTCACTTAGGTAAATAATGAAAACAGCGCTTCGATTAGTAAAGCTCAGTCTTAGAGTAAAAGAGTTGCTGCGCAGTCACAGTCAACCTATCACCTAATTAATCATACGATAACCATACTAATCATATTCATAACCTATCTAAGTCGGAGAGAACTTCTAGACGGGTGTGATGGGACACGGGAGATCGATTTTTTGTCTCTCGAACGACTGATCAGGCGCCTTTTCTGCTTTCGCAGATAGTGCTCGGAAGACAGCTGAATGGTGCTCCTCCGTCGGATCATGCCCTTATACTCGAGTGTTCACCGATCCAGATGACTGATCCTAATTATCTAATTAATCTAACAATAATAATGTTAACTTACATAAATAATGGAAAAAGAGCTTCGATTAGAAAAGCTTGAGCTAAAGGACCAAGGTCGACGGCTCGTTAGCAAATATTGTTACCATTTAGTCATGTAATCACCAAGACATTTGTAACATACTTGAATGATCCAGAACCACTGTAACATCTTGGTAATAAATTACTTGTACTACTACTTAGAAAAGCTCCGTCATACAGTAAGAGAGTTACTGCGCAGCAACAGTGTTTCTTTCAATCTAACTACGCGGCAGCAGTCAATCTATCTATCTAATTAATCTAACAACACTAACAATAATGTTCACTTAGGTAAATAATGAAAACAGCGCTTCGATTAGTAAAGCTCAGTCTTAGAGTAAAAGAGTTGCTGCGCAGTCACAGTCAACCTATCACCTAATTAATCATACGATAACCATACTAATCATATTCATAACCTATCTAAGTCGGAGAGAACTTCTAGACGGGTGTGATGGGACACGGGAGATCGATTTTTTGTCTCTCGAACGACTGATCAGGCGCCTTTTCTGCTTTCGCAGATAGTGCCTGGCTGTTTTCCTCAAACGAGAAGAGCCGTTGCAAACAGACAGCCATCTTCGGGATACTCTGGCGACATTCAGCAGAGAACGAGGATCCAGCTTCAGCAGTACCAGTTCAGCTATTTCGTACGGCAGACTAGCAATGAAGTCAACGCCGCATTGGCGGGCACCCATGGTGTCCATCAGCTGAGCGAAAGTCTCCATGATGTTGCTGCTTGCTCGGAAGACAGCTGAATGGTGCTCCTCCGTCGGATCATGCCCTTATACTCGGGTGTTCACCGATCCGGATGACTGATCCTAATTACCTAATTAATCTAACAATAATAATGTTAACTTACATAAATAATGGAAAAAGAGCTTCGATTAGAAAAGCTTGAGCTGAAGGACCAAGGTCGACGACTCGTTAGCAAATATTGTTACCATTCAGTCATGTAATGACCAAGACATTTGTAACATACTTGAATGATCCAGAACCACTGTAACATCTTGGTAATTAATTACTTGTACTACTACTTAGAAAAGCTCCGTCATACAGTAAGAGAGTTACTGCGCAGCAACAGTGTTTCTTTCAATCTAACTACGCGTGGCAGTCAATCTATCTATCTAATTAATCTAACAACACTAACAATAATGTTGACTTAGGTAAATAATGAAAACAGCGCTTCGATTAGTAAAGCTCAGTCTTAGAGTAAAAGAGTTGCTGCGCACTCACAGTCAACCTATCATCTAATCAATTATACGATAACCATACTAATCATATTCATAACCTATCTAAGTCGCAAAGAACTTCTCGACGCGTGTGATGGGACACGGGAGATCGATTTTTTGTCTCTCGAACGACTGTTCAGGGGGCTTGTTTTCAGGACTTTGAAGACCAGGGAGGTACTTCCTGGCTGAGATATTCTCTGAGCCATGTCCTTTTGTATTTTCGTAGTTCCCAAGGCAGTTTGCTTCTTGCTCTGCTTGATCGGAATCAATTCAAGCAGAATCATGCGCCTTTTCTGCTTTCGCAGATAGTGCCTGGCTGTTTTCCTCAAACGAGAAGAGCCGTTGCAAACAGACAGCCATCTTCGGGATACACTGGCAACTTTCAGCAGAGAACGAGGGTCCAACTTCAGCAGTACCAGTTCGGCTATTTAGTACGGCAGGCTTGCAATGAAGTCAACGCCGCATTGGCGGGCACCCATGGTGTCCATCAGCTGAGCGATAGTCTCCATGATGTTGCTGCTTGCTCGGAAGACAGCTGAATGGTGCTCCTCCGTCGGATCATGCCCTTATACTCGGCTGTTCACCGATCCAGATGACTGATCCTAATTATCTAATTAATCTAACAATAATAATGTTAACTTACATAAATAATGGAAAAAGAGCTTCGATTAGAAAAGCTTGAGCTGAAGGACCAAGGTCGACGGCTCTTTAGCAAATATTGTTACCATTCAGTCATGTAATCACCAAGACATTTGTAACATACTTGAATGATCCAGAACCACTGTAACATCTTGGTAATTAATTACTTGTACTACTACTTAGAAAAGCTCCGTCATACAGTAAGAGATTTACTGCGCAGCAACAGTGTTTCTTTCAATCTAACTACGCGGCAGCAGTCAATCTATCTATCTAATTAATCTAACAGCACTAACAATAATGTTCACGTAGGTAAATGATGGAAACAGCGCTTCGATTAGTAAAGCTCAGTCTTAGAGTAAAAGAGTTGCTGCGCAGTCACAGTCAACCTATCACCTAATTAATCATACGATAACCATACTAATCATATTCAAAACCTATCTAAGTCGGAGAGAACTTCTAGACGGGTGTGATGGGACACGGGAGATCGATTTTTTGTCTCTCGAACGACTGATCAGGCGCCTTTTCTGCTTTCGCAGATAGTGCCTGGCTGTTTTCCTCAAACGAGAAGAGCCGTTGCAAACAGACAGCCATCTTCGGGATACACTGGCAACATTCAGCAGAGAACGAGGATCCAGCTTCAGCAGTACCAGTTCGGCTATTTCGAACGGTAGGCTAGCAATGAAGTCAACGCCGCATTGGCGAGCACCCATGGTATCCATCATCTGAGCGAAAGTCTCCATGATGTTGCTGCTTGCTCGGAAGACAGCTGAATGTTGCTCCTCCGTCGGATCATGCCCTTATACTCGGGTGTTCACCGATCCAGATGACTGATCCTAATTATCTAATGAATCTAACAATAATAATGTTAACTTACATAAATAAAGGAAAAAGAGCTTCGATTAGAAAAGCTTGAGCTGAAGGACCAAGGTCGACGACTCGTTAGCAAATATTGTTACCATTCAGTCATGTAATGACCAAGACATTTGTAACATACTTGAATGATCCAGAACCACTGTAACATCTTGGTAATTAATTACTTGTACTACTACTTAGAAAAGCTCCGTCATACAGTAAGAGAGTTACTGCGCAGCAACAGTGTTTCTTTCAATCTAACTACGCGGCAGCAGTCAATCTATCTATCTAATTAATCTAACAACACTAACAATAATGTTCACTTAGGTAAATAATGAAAACAGCGCTTCGATTAGTAAAGCTCAGTCTTAGAGTAAAAGAGTTGCTGCGCACTCACAGTCAACCTATCATCTAATTAATTATACGATAACCATACTAATCATATTCATAACCTATCTAAGTCGCAAAGAACTTCTCGACGGGTGTGATGGGACACGGGAGATCGATTTTTTGTCTCTCGAACGACTGTTCAGGGGGCTTGTTTTCAGGACTTTGAAGACCAGGGAGGTACTTCCTGGCTGAGATATTCTCTGAGCCATGTCCTTTTGTATTTTCGTAGTTCCCAAGGCAGTTTGCTTCTTGCTCTGCTTGATCGGAATCAAGTCAAGCAGAATCATGCGCCTTTTCTGCTTTCGCAGATAGTGCCTGGCTGTTTTCCTCAAACGAGAAGAGCCGTTGCAAACAGACAGCCATCTTCGGGATACTCTGGCGACATTCAGCAGAGAACGAGGATCCAGCTTCAGCAGTACCAGTTCAGCTATTTCGTACGGCAGACTAGCAATGAAGTCAACGCCGCATTGGCGGGCACCCATGGTGTCCATCAGCTGAGCGAAAGTCTCCATGATGTTGCTGCTTGCTCGGAAGACAGCTGAATGGTGCTCCTCCGTTGGATCATGCCCATATACTCGGGTGTTCACCGAACCGGATGACTGATCCTAATTATCTAATGAATCTAACAATAATAATATTAACTTACATAAATAAAGGAAAAAGAGCTTCGATTAGAAAAGCTTGATTTGAAGGACCAAGGTCGACGGCTCGTTAGCAAATATTGTTACCATTCAGTCATGTGATCACCAAGGCATTTGTAACATACATGAATGATCCAGAACCACTGCAACATCTTGGTAATAAATTACTTGTACTACTACTTAGAAAAGCTCCGTCTTCCAGTAAGAGAGTTACTGCGCAGCAACAGTGTTTCTTTCAATGTAACTACGCGGCAGCATTCAATCTATCTATCTAATTAATCTAACAACACTAACAATAATGTTCACTTAGGTAAATAATGAAAACAGCGCTTCGATTAGTAAAGCTCAGTCTTAGAGTAAAAGAGTTGCTGCGCACTCACAGTCAACCTATCATCTAATTAATTATACGATAACCATACTAATCATATTCATAACCTATCTAAGTCGCAAAGAACTTCTAGACGGGTGTGATGGGACACGGGAGATCGATTTTTTGTCTCTCGAACGACTGATCAGGTAGCTTGTTTTCAGGAATTTGAAGACCAGGGAGGTACTTCCTGGATGAGATATTCTGTGAGCCATGTCCTTTTGTATTTTCGTAGTTCCCAAGGCAGTTTGCTTCTTGCTCTGCTTGATCGGAATCAAGTCAAGCAGAATCATGCGCCTTTTCTGCTTTCGCAGATAGTGCCTGGCTGTTTTCCTCAAACGAGAAGAGCCGTTGCAAACAGACAGCCATCTTCGGGATACACTGGCAACTTTCAGCAGAGAACGAGGATCCAGCTTCAGCAGTACCAGTTCGGCTATTTCGAACGGTAGGCTAGCAATGAAGTCAACGCCGCATTGGCGGGCACCCATGGTGTCCATCAGCTGAGCGAAAGTCTCCATGATGTTGCTGCTTGCTCGGAAGACAGCTGAATGGTGCTCCTCCGTTGGATCATGCCCATATACTCGGGTCTTCACCGATCCGGATGACTGATCCTAATTATCTAATGAATCTAACAATAATAATATTAACTTACATAAATAATGGAAAAAGAGCTTCGATTAGAAAAGCTTGAGCTGAAGGACCAAGGTCGACGGCTCGTTAGCAAATATTGTTACCATTCAGTCATGTAATCACCAAGACATTTGTAACATACATGAATGATCCAGAACCACTGCAACATCTTGGTAATAAATTACTTGTACTACTACTTAGAAAAGCTCCGTCTTCCAGTAAGAGAGTTACTGCGCAGCAACAGTGTTTCTTTCAATCTAACTACGCGGCAGCAGTCAATCTATCTATCTAATTAATCTAACAACACTAACAATAATGTTCACTTAGGTAAATAATGAAAACAGCGCTTCGATTAGTAAAGCTCAGTCTTAGAGTAAAAGAGTTGCTGCGCACTCACAGTCAACCTATCATCTAATTAATTATACGATAACCATACTAATCATATTCATAACCTATCTAAGTCGCAAAGAACTTCTCGACGCGTGTGATGGCACACGGGAGATCGATTTTTTGTCTCTCGAACGACTGTTCAGGGGGCTTCTTTTCAGGTCTTTGAAGACCAGGGAGGTACTTCCTGGCTGAAATATTCTCTGAGCCATGTCCTTTTGTATTTTCGTAGTTCCCAAGGTAGTTTGCTTCTTGCTCTGCTTGATCGGAATCAAGTCAAGCAGAATCATGCGCCTTTTCTGCTTTCGCAGATAGTGCCTGGCTGTTTTCCTCAAACGGGAAGAGCCGTTGCAAACAGACAGCCATCTTCGGGATACTCTGGCGACATTCAGCAGAGAACGAGGATCCAGCTTCAGCAGTACCAGTTCAGCTATTTCGTACGGCAGACTAGCAATGAAGTCAACGCCGCATTGGCGGGCACCCATGGTGTCCATCAGCTGAGCGAAAGTCTCCATGATGTTGCTGCTTGCTCGGAAGACAGCTGAATGGTGCTCCTCCGTCGGATCATGCCCTTATACTGGGTGTTCACCGATCCGGATGACTGATCCTAATTACCTAATTAATCTAACAATAATAATGTTAACTTACATAAATAATGGAAAAAGAGCTTCGATTAGAAAAGCTTGAGCTGAAGGACCAAGGTCGACGACTCGTTAGCAAATATTGTTACCATTCAGTCATGTAATGACCAAGACATTTGTAACATACTTGAATGATCCAGAACCACTGTAACATCTTGGTAATTAATTACTTGTACTACTACTTAGAAAAGCTCCGTCATACAGTAAGAGAGTTACTGCGCAGCAACAGTGTTTCTTTCAATCTAACTACGCGGCAGCAGTCAATCTATCTATCTAATTAATCTAACAACACTAACAATAATGTTCACTTAGGTAAATAATGAAAACAGCGCTTCGATTAGTAAAGCTCAGTCTTAGAGTAAAAGAGTTGCTGCGCAGTCACAGTCAACCTATCATCTAATTAATCATACGATAACCTTACTAATCATAGCTATAACCTATCGAAGTCGCAACGAACTTCTCGACGGGTATGATGGGACACGGGAGATCGATTTTTTGTCTCTCGAACGACTGTTCAGGGGGCTTGTTTTCAGGATTTTGAAGACCAGGGAGATACTTCCTGGCTGAGATATTCTCTGAACCATGTCCTTTTGTATCTTCGTAGTTCCCAAGGCAGTTTGCTTCTTGCTCTGCTTGATCGGAATCAAGTCAAGCAGAATCATGCGCCTTTTCTGCTTTCGCAGATAGTGCCTGGCTGTTTTCCTCAAACGAGAAGAGCCGTTGCAAACAGACAGCCATCTTCGGGATACTCTGGCGACATTCAGCAGAGAACGAGGATCCAGCTTCAGCAGTACCAGTTCAGCTATTTCGTACGGCAGACTAGCAATGAAGTCAACGCCGCATTGGCGGGTACCCATGGTGTCCATCAGCTGAGCGAAAGTCTCCATGATGTTGCTGCTTGCTCGGAAGACAGCTGAATGGTGCTCCTCCGTCGGATCATGCCCTTATACTCGGGTATTCACCGATCCGGATGACTGATCCTAATTATCTAATGAATCTAACAATAATAATATTAACTTACATAAATAATGGAAAAAGAGCTTCGATTAGAAAAGCTTGAGCTGAAGGACCAAGGTCGACGGCTCGTTAGCAAATATTGTTACCATTCAGTCATGTAATCACCAAGACATTTGTAACATACATGAATGATCCAGAACCACTGTAACATCTTGGTAATAAATTACTTGTACTACTACTTAGAAAAGCTCCGTCTTCCAGTAAGAGAGTTACTGCGCAGCAACAGTGTTTCTTTCAATCTAACTACGCGTGGCAGTCAATCTATCTATCTAATTAATCTAACAACACTAACAATAATGTTCACTTAGGTAAATAATGAAAACAGCGCTTCGATTAGTAAAGCTCAGTCTTAGAGTAAAAGAGTTGCTGCGCAGTCACAGTCAACCTATCATCTAATTAATCATACGATAACCTTACTAATCATAGCTATAACCTATCGAAGTCGCAACGAACTTCTCGACGGGTATGATGGGACACGGGAGATCGATTTTTTGTCTCTCGAACGACTGTTCAGGGGGCTTGTTTTCAGGATTTTGAAGACCAGGGAGATACTTCCTGGCTGAGATATTCTCTGAACCATGTCCTTTTGTATCTTCGTAGTTCCCAAGGCAGTTTGCTTCTTGCTCTGCTTGATCGGAATCAAGTCAAGCAGAATCATGCGCCTTTTCTGCTTTCGCAGATAGTGCCTGGCTGTTTTCCTCAAACGGGAAGAGCCGTTGCAAACAGACAGCCATCTTCGGGATACTCTGGCGACATTCAGCAGAGAACGAGGATCCAGCTTCAGCAGTACCAGTTCAGCTATTTCGTACGGCAGACTAGCAATGAAGTCAACGCCGCATTGGCGGGCACCCATGGTGTCCATCAGCTGAGCGAAAGTCTCCATGATGTTGCTGCTTGCTCGGAAGACAGCTGAATGGTGCTCCTCCGTCGGATCATGCCCTTATACTGGGTGTTCACCGATCCGGATGACTGATCCTAATTACCTAATTAATCTAACAATAATAATGTTAACTTACATAAATAATGGAAAAAGAGCTTCGATTAGAAAAGCTTGAGCTGAAGGACCAAGGTCGACGACTCGTTAGCAAATATTGTTACCATTCAGTCATGTAATGACCAAGACATTTGTAACATACTTGAATGATCCAGAACCACTGTAACATCTTGGTAATTAATTACTTGTACTACTACTTAGAAAAGCTCCGTCATACAGTAAGAGAGTTACTGCGCAGCAACAGTGTTTCTTTCAATCTAACTACGCGGCAGCAGTCAATCTATCTATCTAATTAATCTAACAACACTAACAATAATGTTCACTTAGGTAAATAATGAAAACAGCGCTTCGATTAGTAAAGTTCAGTCTTAGAGTAAAAGAGTTGCTGCGCACTCACAGTCAACCTATCATCTAATTAATTATACGATAACCATACTAATCATATTCATAACCTATCTAAGTCGCAAAGAACTTCTCGACGCGTGTGATGGGACACGGGAGATCGATTTTTTGTCTCTCGAACGACTGTTCAGGGGGCTTGTTTTCAGGACTTTGAAGACCAGGGAGGTACTTCCTGGCTGAGATATTCTCTAAGCCATGTCCTTTTGTATTTTCGTAGTTCCCAAGGCAGTTTACTTCTTGCTCTGCTTGATCGGAATCAAGTCAAGCAGAATCATGCGCCTTTTCTGCTTTCGCAGATAGTGCCTGGCTGTTTTCCTCAAACGAGAAGAGCCGTTGCAAACAGACAGCCATCTTCGGGATACTCTGGCGACATTCAGCAGAGAACGAGGATCCAGCTTCAGCAGTACCAGTTCAGCTATTTCGTACGGCAGGCTTGCAATGAAGTCAACGCCGCATTGGCGGGCACCCATGGTGTCCATCAGCTGAGCGAAAGTCTCCATGATGTTGCTGCTTGCTCGGAAGACAGCTGAATGGTGCTACTCCGTCCTCCTCCGGATCATGCCCTTATACTCGGGTGTTCACCGAACCGGATGACTGATCCTAATTATCTAATGAATCTAACAATAATAATGTTAACTTACATAAATAAAGGAAAAAGAGCTTCGATTAGAAAAGCTTGATTTGAAGGACCAAGGTCGACGGCTCGTTAGCAAATATTGTTACCATTCAGTCATGTAATCACCAAGACATTTGTAACATACATGAATGATCCAGAACCACTGTAACATCTTGGTAATAAATTACTTGTACTACTACTTAGAAAAGCTACGTCATCCAGTAAGAGAGTTACTGCGCAGCAACAGTTTTTCTTTCTATCTAACTACACGGTAGAAGTCAATCTATCTATCTAATTAATCTAACAACACTAACAATAATGTTCACTTAGGTAAATAATGGAAACAGCGGTACGATTAGTAAAGCTCAGTCTTAGAGTAAAAGAGTTGCTGCGCACTCACAGTCAACCTATCATCTAATTAATTATACGATAACCATACTAATCATATTCATAACCTATCTAAGTCGCAAAGAACTTCTCGACGCGTGTGATGGGACACGGGAGATCGATTTTTCGTCTCTCGAACGACTGATCAGGTGGATTGTTTTCAGGAATTTGAAGACCAGGGAGGTACTTCCTGGCTGAGATATTCTGTGAGCCATGTCCTTTTGTATTTTCGTAGTTCCCAAGGCAGTTTAGTTCTTGCTCTGCTTGATCGGAATCAAGTCAAGCAGAATCATGCGCCTTTTCTGCTTTCGCAGATAGTGCCTGGCTGTTTTCCTCAAACGAGAAGAGCCGTTGCAAACAGACAGCCATCTTCGGGATACACTGGCAACATTCAGCAGAGAACGAGGATCCAGCTTCAGCAGTACCAGTTCGGCTATTTCGAACGGTAGGCTAGCAATGAAGTCAACGCCGCATTGGCGAGCACCCATGGATCCATCATCTGAGCGAAAGTCTCCATGATGTTGCTGCTTGCGCGGAAGACAGCTGAATGGTGCTCCTCCGTCGGATCATGCCCTTATACTCGGGTGTTCACCGATCCGGATGACTGATCCTAATTATCTAATGAATCTAACAATAATAATGTTAACTTACATAAATAAAGGAAAAAGAGCTTCGATTAGAAAAGCTTGATTTGAAGGACCAAGGTCGATGGCTCGTTAGCAAATATTGTTACCATTCAGTCATGTAATCACCAAGACATTTGTAACATACATGAATGATCCAGAACCACTGTAACATCTTGGTAATAAATTACTTGTACTACTACTTAGAAAAGCTCCGTCTTCCAGTAAGAGAGTTACTGCGCAGCAACAGTGTTTCTTTCAATCTAACTACGCGTGGCAGTCAATCTATCTATCTAATTAATCTAACAACACTAACAATAATGTTCACTTAGGTAAATAATGAAAACAGCGCTTCGATTAGTAAAGCTCAGTCTTAGAGTAAAAGAGTTGCTGCGCACTCACAGTCAACCTATCATCTAATTAATTATACGATAACCATACTAATCATATTCATAACCTATCTAAGTCGCAAAGAACTTCTCGACGCGTGTGATGGCACACGGGAGATCGATTTTTTGTCTCTCGAACGACTGTTCAGGGGGCTTCTTTTCAGGTCTTTGAAGACCAGGGAGGTACTTCCTGGCTGAAATATTCTCTGAGCCATGTCCTTTTGTATTTTCGTAGTTCCCAAGGTAGTTTGCTTCTTGCTCTGCTTGATCGGAATCAAGTCAAGCAGAATCATGCGCCTTTTCTGCTTTCGCAGATAGTGCCTGGCTGTTTTCCTCAAACGGGAAGAGCCGTTGCAAACAGACAGCCATCTTCGGGATACTCTGGCGACATTCAGCAGAGAACGAGGATCCAGCTTCAGCAGTACCAGTTCAGCTATTTCGTACGGCAGACTAGCAATGAAGTCAACGCCGCATTGGCGGGCACCCATGGTGTCCATCAGCTGAGCGAAAGTCTCCATGATGTTGCTGCTTGCTCGGAAGACAGCTGAATGGTGCTCCTCCGTCGGATCATGCCCTTATACTGGGTGTTCACCGATCCGGATGACTGATCCTAATTACCTAATTAATCTAACAATAATAATGTTAACTTACATAAATAATGGAAAAAGAGCTTCGATTAGAAAAGCTTGAGCTGAAGGACCAAGGTCGACGACTCGTTAGCAAATATTGTTACCATTCAGTCATGTAATGACCAAGACATTTGTAACATACTTGAATGATCCAGAACCACTGTAACATCTTGGTAATTAATTACTTGTACTACTACTTAGAAAAGCTCCGTCATACAGTAAGAGAGTTACTGCGCAGCAACAGTGTTTCTTTCAATCTAACTACGCGGCAGCAGTCAATCTATCTATCTAATTAATCTAACAACACTAACAATAATGTTCACTTAGGTAAATAATGAAAACAGCGCTTCGATTAGTAAAGTTCAGTCTTAGAGTAAAAGAGTTGCTGCGCACTCACAGTCAACCTATCATCTAATTAATTATACGATAACCATACTAATCATATTCATAACCTATCTAAGTCGCAAAGAACTTCTCGACGCGTGTGATGGGACACGGGAGATCGATTTTTTGTCTCTCGAACGACTGTTCAGGGGGCTTGTTTTCAGGACTTTGAAGACCAGGGAGGTACTTCCTGGCTGAGATATTCTCTAAGCCATGTCCTTTTGTATTTTCGTAGTTCCCAAGGCAGTTTACTTCTTGCTCTGCTTGATCGGAATCAAGTCAAGCAGAATCATGCGCCTTTTCTGCTTTCGCAGATAGTGCCTGGCTGTTTTCCTCAAACGAGAAGAGCCGTTGCAAACAGACAGCCATCTTCGGGATACTCTGGCGACATTCAGCAGAGAACGAGGATCCAGCTTCAGCAGTACCAGTTCAGCTATTTCGTACGGCAGGCTTGCAATGAAGTCAACGCCGCATTGGCGGGCACCCATGGTGTCCATCAGCTGAGCGATAGTCTCCATGATGTTGCTTCTTGCTCGGAAGACAGCTGAATGGTGCTACTCCGTCCTCCTCCGGATCATGCCCTTATACTCGGGTGTTCACCGATCCGGATGACTGATCCTAATTATCTAATGAATCTAACAATAATAATGTTAACTTACATAAATAAAGGAAAAAGAGCTTCGATTAGAAAAGCTTGATTTGAAGGACCAAGGTCGACGGCTCGTTAGCAAATATTGTTACCATTCAGTCATGTAATCACCAAGACATTTGTAACATACATGAATGATCCAGAACCACTGTAACATCTTGGTAATAAATTACTTGTACTACTACTTAGAAAAGCTCCGTCTTCCAGTAAGAGAGTTACTGCGCAGCAACAGTGTTTCTTTCAATCTAACTACGCGGCAGCAGTCAATCTATCTATCTAATTAATCTAACAACACTAACAATAATGTTCACTTAGGTAAATAATGAAAACAGCGCTTCGATTAGTAAAGCTCAGTCTTAGAGTAAAAGAGTTGCTGCGCACTCACAGTCAACCTATCATCTAATTAATTATACGATAACCATACTAATCATATTCATGACCTATCTAAGTCGCAAAGAACTTCTCGACGCGTGTGATGGGACACGGGAGATCGATTTTTTGTCTCTCGAACGACTGTTCAGGGGGCTTGTTTTCAGGACTTTGAAGACCAGGGAGGTACTTCCTGGCTGAGATATTCTCTAAGCCATGTCCTTTTGTATTTTCGTAGTTCCCAAGGCAGTTTACTTCTTGCTCTGCTTGATCGGAATCAAGTCAAGCAGAATCATGCGCCTTTTCTGCTTTCGCAGATAGTGCCTGGCTGTTTTCCTCAAACGAGAAGAGCCGTTGCAAACAGACAGCCATCTTCGGGATACTCTGGTGACATTCGGCAGAGAACGAGGATCCAGCTTCAGCAGTACCAGTTCAGCTATTTCGTACGGCAGACTAGCAATGAAGTCAACGCCGCATTGGCGGGCACCCATGGTGTCCATCAGCTGAGCGAAAGTCTCCATGATGTTGCTGCTTGCTCGGAAGACAGCTGAATGGTGCTACTCCGTCCTCCTCCGGATCATGCCCTTATACTCGGGTGTTCACCGAACCGGATGACTGATCCTAATTATCTAATGAATCTAACAATAATAATGTTAACTTACATAAATAAAGGAAAAAGAGCTTCGATTAGAAAAGCTTGATTTGAAGGACCAAGGTCGACGGCTCGTTAGCAAATATTGTTACCATTCAGTCATGTAATCACCAAGACATTTGTAACATACATGAATGATCCAGAACCACTGTAACATCTTGGTAATAAATTACTTGTACTACTACTTAGAAAAGCTACGTCATCCAGTAAGAGAGTTACTGCGCAGCAACAGTTTTTCTTTCTATCTAACTACACGGTAGAAGTCAATCTATCTATCTAATTAATCTAACAACACTAACAATAATGTTCACTTAGGTAAATAATGGAAACAGCGGTACGATTAGTAAAGCTCAGTCTTAGAGTAAAAGAGTTGCTGCGCAGTCACAGTCAACCTATCATCTAATTAATCATACGATAACCTTACTAATCATAGCTATAACCTATCGAAGTCGCAAAGAACTTCTCGACGCGTGTGATGGGACACGGGAGATCGATTTTTTGTCTCTCGAACGACTGTTCAGGGGGCTTGTTTTCAGGACTTTGAAGACCAGGGAGGTACTTCCTGGCTGAGATATTCTCTGAGCCATGTCCTTTTGTATTTTCGTAGTTCCCAAGGCAGTTTGCTTCTTGCTCTGCTTGATCGGAATCAATTCAAGCAGAATCATGCGCCTTTTCTGCTTTCGCAGATAGTGCCTGGCTGTTTTCCTCAAACGAGAAGAGCCGTTGCAAACAGACAGCCATCTTCGGGATATTCTGGCGACATTCAGCAGAGAACGAGGATCCAGCTTCAGCAATACCAGTTCAGCTATTTCGTACGGCAGACTAGCAATGAAGTCAACGCCGCATTGGCGGGCACCCATGGTGTCCATCAGCTGAGTGAAAGTCTCCATGACGTTGCTTCTTGCTCGGAAGACAGCTGAATGGTGCTACTCCGTCCTCCTCCGGATCATGCCCTTATACTCGGGTGTTCACCGATCCGGATGACTGATCCTAATTATCTAATGAATCTAACAATAATAATGTTAACTTACATAAATAAAGGAAAAAGAGCTTCGATTAGAAAAGCTTGAGCTGAAGGACCAAGGTCGACGGCTCGTTAGCAAATATTGTTACCATTCAGTCATGTAATCACCAAGACATTTGTAACATACATGAATGATCCAGAACCACTGCAACATCTTGGTAATAAATTACTTGTACTACTACTTAGAAAAGCTCTGTCTTCCAGAAAGAGAGTTACTGCGCAGCAACAGTGTTTCTTTCAATCTAACTACGCGGCAGCAGTCAATCTATCTATCTAATTAATCTAACAACACTAACAATAATGTTCACTTAGGTAAATAATGAAAACAGCGCTTCGATTAGTAAAGCTCAGTCTTAGAGTAAAAGAGTTGCTGCGCACTCACAGTCAACCTATCATCTAATTAATTATACGATAACCATACTAATCATATTCATGACCTATCTAAGTCGCAAAGAACTTCTCGACGCGTGTGATGGGACACGGGAGATCGATTTTTTGTCTCTCGAACGACTGTTCAGGGGGCTTGTTTTCAGGACTTTGAAGACCAGGGAGGTACTTCCTGGCTGAGATATTCTCTAAGCCATGTCCTTTTGTATTTTCGTAGTTCCCAAGGCAGTTTACTTCTTGCTCTGCTTGATCGGAATCAAGTCAAGCAGAATCATGCGCCTTTTCTGCTTTCGCAGATAGTGCCTGGCTGTTTTCCTCAAACGAGAAGAGCCGTTGCAAACAGACAGCCATCTTCGGGATACTCTGGTGACATTCGGCAGAGAACGAGGATCCAGCTTCAGCAGTACCAGTTCAGCTATTTCGTACGGCAGACTAGCAATGAAGTCAACGCCGCATTGGCGGGCACCCATGGTGTCCATCAGCTGAGCGAAAGTCTCCATGATGTTGCTGCTTGCTCGGAAGACAGCTGAATGGTGCTACTCCGTCCTCCTCCGGATCATGCCCTTATACTCGGGTGTTCACCGATCCGGATGACTGATCCTAATTATCTAATGAATCTAACAATAATAATGTTAACTTACATAAATAAAGGAAAAAGAGCTTCGATTAGAAAAGCTTGATTTGAAGGACCAAGGTCGATGGCTCGTTAGCAAATATTGTTACCATTCAGTCATGTAATCACCAAGACATTTGTAACATACATGAATGATCCAGAACCACTGTAACATCTTGGTAATAAATTACTTGTACTACTACTTAGAAAAGCTCCGTCTTCCAGTAAGAGAGTTACTGCGCAGCAACAGTGTTTCTTTCAATCTAACTACGCGTGGCAGTCAATCTATCTATCTAATTAATCTAACAACACTAACAATAATGTTCACTTAGGTAAATAATGAAAACAGCGCTTCGATTAGTAAAGCTCAGTCTTAGAGTAAAAGAGTTGCTGCGCACTCACAGTCAACCTATCATCTAATTAATTATACGATAACCATACTAATCATATTCATAACCTATCTAAGTCGCAAAGAACTTCTCGACGCGTGTGATGGCACACGGGAGATCGATTTTTTGTCTCTCGAACGACTGTTCAGGGGGCTTCTTTTCAGGTCTTTGAAGACCAGGGAGGTACTTCCTGGCTGAAATATTCTCTGAGCCATGTCCTTTTGTATTTTCGTAGTTCCCAAGGTAGTTTGCTTCTTGCTCTGCTTGATCGGAATCAAGTCAAGCAGAATCATGCGCCTTTTCTGCTTTCGCAGATAGTGCCTGGCTGTTTTCCTCAAACGGGAAGAGCCGTTGCAAACAGACAGCCATCTTCGGGATACTCTGGCGACATTCAGCAGAGAACGAGGATCCAGCTTCAGCAGTACCAGTTCAGCTATTTCGTACGGCAGACTAGCAATGAAGTCAACGCCGCATTGGCGGGCACCCATGGTGTCCATCAGCTGAGCGAAAGTCTCCATGATGTTGCTGCTTGCTCGGAAGACAGCTGAATGGTGCTCCTCCGTCGGATCATGCCCTTATACTGGGTGTTCACCGATCCGGATGACTGATCCTAATTACCTAATTAATCTAACAATAATAATGTTAACTTACATAAATAATGGAAAAAGAGCTTCGATTAGAAAAGCTTGAGCTGAAGGACCAAGGTCGACGACTCGTTAGCAAATATTGTTACCATTCAGTCATGTAATGACCAAGACATTTGTAACATACTTGAATGATCCAGAACCACTGTAACATCTTGGTAATTAATTACTTGTACTACTACTTAGAAAAGCTCCGTCATACAGTAAGAGAGTTACTGCGCAGCAACAGTGTTTCTTTCAATCTAACTACGCGGCAGCAGTCAATCTATCTATCTAATTAATCTAACAACACTAACAATAATGTTCACTTAGGTAAATAATGAAAACAGCGCTTCGATTAGTAAAGTTCAGTCTTAGAGTAAAAGAGTTGCTGCGCACTCACAGTCAACCTATCATCTAATTAATTATACGATAACCATACTAATCATATTCATAACCTATCTAAGTCGCAAAGAACTTCTCGACGCGTGTGATGGGACACGGGAGATCGATTTTTTGTCTCTCGAACGACTGTTCAGGGGGCTTGTTTTCAGGACTTTGAAGACCAGGGAGGTACTTCCTGGCTGAGATATTCTCTAAGCCATGTCCTTTTGTATTTTCGTAGTTCCCAAGGCAGTTTACTTCTTGCTCTGCTTGATCGGAATCAAGTCAAGCAGAATCATGCGCCTTTTCTGCTTTCGCAGATAGTGCCTGGCTGTTTTCCTCAAACGAGAAGAGCCGTTGCAAACAGACAGCCATCTTCGGGATACTCTGGCGACATTCAGCAGAGAACGAGGATCCAGCTTCAGCAGTACCAGTTCAGCTATTTCGTACGGCAGGCTTGCAATGAAGTCAACGCCGCATTGGCGGGCACCCATGGTGTCCATCAGCTGAGCGATAGTCTCCATGATGTTGCTTCTTGCTCGGAAGACAGCTGAATGGTGCTACTCCGTCCTCCTCCGGATCATGCCCTTATACTCGGGTGTTCACCGATCCGGATGACTGATCCTAATTATCTAATGAATCTAACAATAATAATGTTAACTTACATAAATAAAGGAAAAAGAGCTTCGATTAGAAAAGCTTGATTTGAAGGACCAAGGTCGACGGCTCGTTAGCAAATATTGTTACCATTCAGTCATGTAATCACCAAGACATTTGTAACATACATGAATGATCCAGAACCACTGTAACATCTTGGTAATAAATTACTTGTACTACTACTTAGAAAAGCTCCGTCTTCCAGTAAGAGAGTTACTGCGCAGCAACAGTGTTTCTTTCAATCTAACTACGCGGCAGCAGTCAATCTATCTATCTAATTAATCTAACAACACTAACAATAATGTTCACTTAGGTAAATAATGAAAACAGCGCTTCGATTAGTAAAGCTCAGTCTTAGAGTAAAAGAGTTGCTGCGCACTCACAGTCAACCTATCATCTAATTAATTATACGATAACCATACTAATCATATTCATGACCTATCTAAGTCGCAAAGAACTTCTCGACGCGTGTGATGGGACACGGGAGATCGATTTTTTGTCTCTCGAACGACTGTTCAGGGGGCTTGTTTTCAGGACTTTGAAGACCAGGGAGGTACTTCCTGGCTGAGATATTCTCTAAGCCATGTCCTTTTGTATTTTCGTAGTTCCCAAGGCAGTTTACTTCTTGCTCTGCTTGATCGGAATCAAGTCAAGCAGAATCATGCGCCTTTTCTGCTTTCGCAGATAGTGCCTGGCTGTTTTCCTCAAACGAGAAGAGCCGTTGCAAACAGACAGCCATCTTCGGGATACTCTGGTGACATTCGGCAGAGAACGAGGATCCAGCTTCAGCAGTACCAGTTCAGCTATTTCGTACGGCAGACTAGCAATGAAGTCAACGCCGCATTGGCGGGCACCCATGGTGTCCATCAGCTGAGCGAAAGTCTCCATGATGTTGCTGCTTGCTCGGAAGACAGCTGAATGGTGCTACTCCGTCCTCCTCCGGATCATGCCCTTATACTCGGGTGTTCACCGAACCGGATGACTGATCCTAATTATCTAATGAATCTAACAATAATAATGTTAACTTACATAAATAAAGGAAAAAGAGCTTCGATTAGAAAAGCTTGATTTGAAGGACCAAGGTCGACGGCTCGTTAGCAAATATTGTTACCATTCAGTCATGTAATCACCAAGACATTTGTAACATACATGAATGATCCAGAACCACTGTAACATCTTGGTAATAAATTACTTGTACTACTACTTAGAAAAGCTACGTCATCCAGTAAGAGAGTTACTGCGCAGCAACAGTTTTTCTTTCTATCTAACTACACGGTAGAAGTCAATCTATCTATCTAATTAATCTAACAACACTAACAATAATGTTCACTTAGGTAAATAATGGAAACAGCGGTACGATTAGTAAAGCTCAGTCTTAGAGTAAAAGAGTTGCTGCGCAGTCACAGTCAACCTATCATCTAATTAATCATACGATAACCTTACTAATCATAGCTATAACCTATCGAAGTCGCAAAGAACTTCTCGACGCGTGTGATGGGACACGGGAGATCGATTTTTTGTCTCTCGAACGACTGTTCAGGGGGCTTGTTTTCAGGACTTTGAAGACCAGGGAGGTACTTCCTGGCTGAGATATTCTCTGAGCCATGTCCTTTTGTATTTTCGTAGTTCCCAAGGCAGTTTGCTTCTTGCTCTGCTTGATCGGAATCAATTCAAGCAGAATCATGCGCCTTTTCTGCTTTCGCAGATAGTGCCTGGCTGTTTTCCTCAAACGAGAAGAGCCGTTGCAAACAGACAGCCATCTTCGGGATATTCTGGCGACATTCAGCAGAGAACGAGGATCCAGCTTCAGCAATACCAGTTCAGCTATTTCGTACGGCAGACTAGCAATGAAGTCAACGCCGCATTGGCGGGCACCCATGGTGTCCATCAGCTGAGTGAAAGTCTCCATGACGTTGCTTCTTGCTCGGAAGACAGCTGAATGGTGCTACTCCGTCCTCCTCCGGATCATGCCCTTATACTCGGGTGTTCACCGATCCGGATGACTGATCCTAATTATCTAATGAATCTAACAATAATAATGTTAACTTACATAAATAAAGGAAAAAGAGCTTCGATTAGAAAAGCTTGAGCTGAAGGACCAAGGTCGACGGCTCGTTAGCAAATATTGTTACCATTCAGTCATGTAATCACCAAGACATTTGTAACATACATGAATGATCCAGAACCACTGCAACATCTTGGTAATAAATTACTTGTACTACTACTTAGAAAAGCTCTGTCTTCCAGAAAGAGAGTTACTGCGCAGCAACAGTGTTTCTTTCAATCTAACTACGCGGCAGCAGTCAATCTATCTATCTAATTAATCTAACAACACTAACAATAATGTTCACTTAGGTAAATAATGAAAACAGCGCTTCGATTAGTAAAGCTCAGTCTTAGAGTAAAAGAGTTGCTGCGCACTCACAGTCAACCTATCATCTAATTAATTATACGATAACCATACTAATCATATTCATGACCTATCTAAGTCGCAAAGAACTTCTCGACGCGTGTGATGGGACACGGGAGATCGATTTTTTGTCTCTCGAACGACTGTTCAGGGGGCTTGTTTTCAGGACTTTGAAGACCAGGGAGGTACTTCCTGGCTGAGATATTCTCTAAGCCATGTCCTTTTGTATTTTCGTAGTTCCCAAGGCAGTTTACTTCTTGCTCTGCTTGATCGGAATCAAGTCAAGCAGAATCATGCGCCTTTTCTGCTTTCGCAGATAGTGCCTGGCTGTTTTCCTCAAACGAGAAGAGCCGTTGCAAACAGACAGCCATCTTCGGGATACTCTGGTGACATTCGGCAGAGAACGAGGATCCAGCTTCAGCAGTACCAGTTCAGCTATTTCGTACGGCAGACTAGCAATGAAGTCAACGCCGCATTGGCGGGCACCCATGGTGTCCATCAGCTGAGCGAAAGTCTCCATGATGTTGCTGCTTGCTCGGAAGACAGCTGAATGGTGCTACTCCGTCCTCCTCCGGATCATGCCCTTATACTCGGGTGTTCACCGAACCGGATGACTGATCCTAATTATCTAATGAATCTAACAATAATAATGTTAACTTACATAAATAAAGGAAAAAGAGCTTCGATTAGAAAAGCTTGATTTGAAGGACCAAGGTCGACGGCTCGTTAGCAAATATTGTTACCATTCAGTCATGTAATCACCAAGACATTTGTAACATACATGAATGATCCAGAACCACTGTAACATCTTGGTAATAAATTACTTGTACTACTACTTAGAAAAGCTACGTCATCCAGTAAGAGAGTTACTGCGCAGCAACAGTTTTTCTTTCTATCTAACTACACGGTAGAAGTCAATCTATCTATCTAATTAATCTAACAACACTAACAATAATGTTCACTTAGGTAAATAATGGAAACAGCGGTACGATTAGTAAAGCTCAGTCTTAGAGTAAAAGAGTTGCTGCGCACTCACAGTCAACCTATCATCTAATTAATCATACGATAACCTTACTAATCATAGCTATAACCTATCGAAGTCGCAACGAACTTCTCGACGGGTATGATGGGACACGGGAGATCGATTTTTTGTCTCTCGAACGACTGTTCAGGGGGCTTGTTTTCAGGACTTTGAAGACCAGGGAGATACTTCCTGGCTGAGATATTCTCTGAACCATGTCCTTTTGTATTCTCGTAGTTCCCAAGGCAGTTTGCTTCTTGCTCTGCTTGATCGGAATCAAGTCAAGCAGAATCATGCGCCTTTTCTGCTTTCGCAGATAGTGCCTGGCTGTTTTCCTCAAACGAGAAGAGCCGTTGCAAACAGACAGCCATCTTCGGGATACACTGGCAACTTTCAGCAGAGAACGAGGGTCCAACTTCAGCAGTACCAGTTCGGCTATTTCGTACGGCAGGCTTGCAATGAAGTCAACGCCGCATTGGCGGGCACCCATGGTGTCCATCAGCTGAGCGATAGTCTCCATGATGTTGCTGCTTGCTCGGAAGACAGCTGAATGGTGCTCCTCCGTCGGATCATGTCCTTATACTCGGCTGTTCACCGATCCAGATGACTGATCCTAATTATCTAATTAATCTAACAATAATAATGTTAACTTACATAAATAATGGAAAAAGAGCTTCGATTAGAAAAGCTTGAGCTGAAGGACCAAGGTCGACGGCTCTTTAGCAAATATTGTTACCATTCCGTCATGTAATCACCAAGACATTTGTAACATACTTGAATGATCCAGAACCACTGTAACATCTTGGTAATTAATTACTTGTACTACTACTTAGAAAAGCTCCGTCATACAGTAAGAGAGTTACTGCGCAGCAACAGTGTTTCTTTCAATCTAACTACGCGTGGCAGTCAATCTATCTATCTAATTAATCTAACAACACTAACAATAATGTTCACTTAGGTAAATAATGAAAACAGCGCTTCGATTAGTAAAGCTCAGTCTTAGAGTAAAAGAGTTGCTGCGCACTCACAGTCAACCTATCATCTAATCAATTATACGATAACCATACTAATCATATTCATAACCTATCTAAGTCGCAAAGAACTTCTCGACGCGTGTGATGGGACACGGGAGATCGATTTTTTGTCTCTCGAACGACTGTTCAGGGGGCTTGTTTTCAGGACTTTGAAGACCAGGGAGGTACTTCCTGGCTGAGATATTCTCTGAGCCATGTCCTTTTGTATTTTCGTAGTTCCCAAGGCTTCTTGCTCTGCTTGATCGGAATCAATTCAAGCAGAATCATGCGCCTTTTCTGCTTTCGCAGATAGTGCCTGGCTGTTTTCCTCAAACGAGAAGAGCCGTTGCAAACAGACAGCCATCTTCGGGATACACTGGCAACTTTCAGCAGAGAACGAGGGTCCAACTTCAGCAGTACCAGTTCGGCTATTTAGTACGGCAGGCTTGCAATGAAGTCAACGCCGCATTGGCGGGCACCCATGGTGTCCATCAGCTGAGCGAAAGTCTCCATGATGTTGCTGCTTGCTCGGAAGACAGCTGAATGGTGCTCCTCCGTCGGATCATGCCCTTATACTGGGTGTTCACCGATCCGGATGACTGATCCTAATTACCTAATTAATCTAACAATAATAATGTTAACTTACATAAATAATGGAAAAAGAGCTTCGATTAGAAAAGCTTGAGCTGAAGGACCAAGGTCGATGGCTCGTTAGCAAATATTGTTACCATTCAGTCATGTAATCACCAAGACATTTGTAACATACATGAATGATCCAGAACCACTGTAACATCTTGGTAATAAATTACTTGTACTACTACTTAGAAAAGCTCCGTCTTCCAGTAAGAGAGTTACTGCGCAGCAACAGTGTTTCTTTCAATCTAACTACGCGTGGCAGTCAATCTATCTATCTAATTAATCTAACAACACTAACAATAATGTTCACTTAGGTAAATAATGAAAACAGCGCTTCGATTAGTAAAGCTCAGTCTTAGAGTAAAAGAGTTGCTGCGCACTCACAGTCAACCTATCATCTAATCAATTATACGATAACCATACTAATCAGATTCATAACCTATCTAAGTCGCAAAGAACTTCTCGACGCGTGTGATGGGACACGGGAGATCGATTTTTTGTCTCTCGAACGACTGTTCAGGGGGCTTGTTTTCAGGACTTTGAAGACCAGGGAGGTACTTCCTGGCTGAGATATTCTCTGAGCCATGTCCTTTTGTATTTTCGTAGTTCCCAAGGCAGTTTGCTTCTTGCTCTGCTTGATCGGAATCAATTCAAGCAGAATCATGCGCCTTTTCTGCTTTCGCAGATAGTGCCTGGCTGTTTTCCTCAAACGAGAAGAGCCGTTGCAAACAGACAGCCATCTTCGGGATATTCTGGCGACATTCAGCAGAGAACGAGGATCCAGCTTCAGCAGTACCAGTTCAGCTATTTCGTACGGCAGACTAGCAATGAAGTCAACGCCGCATTGGCGGGCACCCATGGTGTCCATCAGCTGAGTGAAAGTCTCCATGACGTTGCTGCTTGCTCGGAAGACAGCTGAATGGTGCTACTCCGTCCTCCTCCGGATCATGCCCTTATACTCGGGTGTTCACCGATCCGGATGACTGATCCTAATTATCTAATGAATCTAACAATAATAATGTTAACTTACCTAAATAAAGGAAAAAGAGCTTCGATTAGAAAAGCTTGAGCTGAAGGACCAAGGTCGACGGCTCGTTAGCAAATATTGTTACCATTCAGTCATGTAATCACCAAGACATTTGTAACATACATGAATGATCCAGAACCACTGCAACATCTTGGTAATAAATTACTTGTACTACTACTTAGAAAAGCTCCGTCTTCCAGTAAGAGAGTTACTGCGCAGCAACAGTGTTTCTTTCAATCTAACTACGCGGCAGCAGTCAATCTATCTATCTAATTAATCTAACAACACTAACAATAATGTTCACTTAGGTAAATAATGAAAACAGCGCTTCGATTAGTAAAGCTCAGTCTTAGAGTAAAAGAGTTGCTGCGCACTCACAGTCAACCTATCATCTAATTAATTATACGATAACCATACTAATCATATTCATGACCTATCGAAGTCGCAACGAACTTCTCGACGGGTATGATGGGACACGGGAGATCGATTTTTTGTCTCTCGAACGACTGTTCAGGGGGCTTGTTTTCAGGACTTTGAAGACCAGGGAGATACTTCCTGGCTGAGATATTCTCTGAACCATGTCCTTTGTATTCTCGTAGTTCCCAAGGCAGTTTGCTTCTTGCTCTGCTTGATCGGAATCAAGTCAAGCAGAATCATGCGCCTTTTCTGCTTTCGCAGATAGTGCCTGGCTGTTTTCCTCAAACGAGAAGAGCCGTTGCAAACAGACAGCCATCTTCGGGATACACTGGCAACTTTCAGCAGAGAACGAGGGTCCAACTTCAGCAGTACCAGTTCGGCTATTTAGTACGGCAGGCTTGCAATAAAGTCAACGCCGCATTGGCGGGCACCCATGGTGTCCATCAGCTGAGCGATAGTCTCCATGATGTTGCTGCTTGCTCGGAAGACAGCTGAATGGTGCTCCTCCGTCGGATCATGCCCTTATACTCGGCTGTTCACCGATCCAGATGACTGATCCTAATTATCTAATTAATCTAACAATAATAATGTTAACTTACATAAATAATGGAAAAAGAGCTTCGATTAGAAAAGCTTGAGCTGAAGGACCAAGGTCGACGGCTCTTTAGCAAATATTGTTACCATTCAGTCATGTAATCACCAAGACATTTGTAACATACTTGAATGATCCAGAACCACTGTAACATCTTGGTAATTAATTACTTGTACTACTACTTAGAAAAGCTCCGTCATACAGTAAGAGATTTACTGCGCAGCAACAGTGTTTCTTTCAATCTAACTACGCGGCAGCAGTCAATCTATCTATCTAATTAATCTAACAACACTAACAATAATGTTCACTTAGGTAAATAATGAAAACAGCGCTTCGATTAGTAAAGCTCAGTCTTAGAGTAAAAGAGTTGCTGCGCACTCACAGTCAACCTATCATCTAATCAATTATACGATAACCATACTAATCATATTCATAACCTATCTAAGTCGCAAAGAACTTCTCGACGCGTGTGATGGGACACGGGAGATCGATTTTTTGTCTCTCGAACGACTGTTCAGGGGGCTTGTTTTCAGGACTTTGAAGACCAGGGAGGTACTTCCTGGCTGAGATATTCTCTGAGCCATGTCCTTTTGTATTTTCGTAGTTCCCAAGGCAGTTTGCTTCTTGCTCTGCTTGATCGGAATCAATTCAAGCAGAATCATGCGCCTTTTCTGCTTTCGCAGATAGTGCCTGGCTGTTTTCCTCAAACGAGAAGAGCCGTTGCAAACAGACAGCCATCTTCGGGATACACTGGCAACTTTCAGCAGAGAACGAGGGTCCAACTTCAGCAGTACCAGTTCGGCTATTTAGTACGGCAGGCTTGCAATGAAGTCAACGCCGCATTGGCGGGCACCCATGGTGTCCATCAGCTGAGCGAAAGTCTCCATGATGTTGCTGCTTGCTCGGAAGACAGCTGAATGGTGCTCCTCCGTCGGATCATGCCCTTATACTGGGTGTTCACCGATCCGGATGACTGATCCTAATTACCTAATTAATCTAACAATAATAATGTTAACTTACATAAATAATGGAAAAAGAGCTTCGATTAGAAAAGCTTGAGCTGAAGGACCAAGGTCGACGACTCGTTAGCAAATATTGTTACCATTCAGTCATGTAATGACCAAGACATTTGTAACATACTTGAATGATCCAGAACCACTGTAACATCTTGGTAATTAATTACTTGTACTACTACTTAGAAAAGCTCCGTCTTCCAGTAAGAGAGTTACTGCGCAGCAACAGTGTTTCTTTCAATCTAACTACGCGGCAGCAGTCAATCTATCTATCTAATTAATCTAACAACACTAACAATAATGTTCACTTAGGTAAATAATGAAAACAGCGCTTCGATTAGTAAAGCTCAGTCTTAGAGTAAAAGAGTTGCTGCGCACTCACAGTCAACCTATCATCTAATTAATTATACGATAACCATACTAATCATATTCATAACCTATCTAAGTCGCAAAGAACTTCTCGACGCGTGTGATGGGACACGGGAGATCGATTTTTTGTCTCTCGAACGACTGTTCAGGGGGCTTGTTTTCAGGACTTTGAAGACCAGGGAGGTACTTCCTGGCTGAGATATTCTGTGAGCCATGTCCTTTTGTATTTTCGTAGTTCCCAAGGCAGTTTGCTTCTTGCTCTGCTTGATCGGAATCAAGTCAAGCAGAATCATGCGCCTTTTCTGCTTTCGCAGATAGTGCCTGGCTGTTTTCCTCAAACGAGAAGAGCCGTTGCAAACAGACAGCCATCTTCGGGATACTCTGGCGACATTCAGCAGAGAACGAGGATCCAGCTTCAGCAGTACCAGTTCAGCTATTTCGTACGGCAGACTAGCAATGAAGTCAACGCCGCATTGGCGGGCACCCATGGTGTCCATCAGCTGAGCGAAAGTCTCCATGATGTTGCTGCTTGCTCGGAAGACAGCTGAATGGTGCTCCTCCGTTGGATCATGCCCATATACTCGGGTGTTCACCGATCCGGATGACTGATCCTAATTATCTAATGAATCTAACAATAATAATATTAACTTACATAAATAAAGGAAAAAGAGCTTCGATTAGAAAAGCTTGATTTGAAGGACCAAGGTCGACGGCTCGTTAGCAAATATTGTTACCATTCAGTCATGTGATCACCAAGGCATTTGTAACATACATGAATGATCCAGAACCACTGCAACATCTTGGTAATAAATTACTTGTACTACTACTTAGAAAAGCTCCGTCTTCCAGTAAGAGAGTTACTGCGCAGCAACAGTGTTTCTTTCAATGTAACTACGCGGCAGCAGTCAATCTATCTATCTAATTAATCTAACAACACTAACAATAATGTTCACTTAGGTAAATAATGAAAACAGCGCTTCGATTAGTAAAGCTCAGTCTTAGAGTAAAAGAGTTGCTGCGCACTCACAGTCAACCTATCATCTAATTAATTATACGATAACCATACTAATCATATTCATAACCTATCTAAGTCGCAAAGAACTTCTAGACGGGTGTGATGGGACACGGGAGATCGATTTTTTGTCTCTCGAACGACTGATCAGGTAGCTTGTTTTCAGGAATTTGAAGACCAGGGAGGTACTTCCTGGATGAGATATTCTGTGAGCCATGTCCTTTTGTATTTTCGTAGTTCCCAAGGCAGTTTGCTTCTTGCTCTGCTTGATCGGAATCAAGTCAAGCAGAATCATGCGCCTTTTCTGCTTTCGCAGATAGTGCCTGGCTGTTTTCCTCAAACGAGAAGAGCCGTTGCAAACAGACAGCCATCTTCGGGATACTCTGGCGACATTCAGCAGAGAACGAGGATCCAGCTTCAGCAGTACCAGTTCAGCTATTTCGTACGGCAGACTAGCAATGAAGTCAACGCCGCATTGGCGGGCACCCATGGTGTCCATCAGCTGAGCGAAAGTCTCCATGATGTTGCTGCTTGCTCGGAAGACAGCTGAATGGTGCTCCTCCGTTGGATCATGCCCATATACTCGGGTGTTCACCGATCCGGATGACTGATCCTAATTATCTAATGAATCTAACAATAATAATATTAACTTACATAAATAAAGGAAAAAGAGCTTCGATTAGAAAAGCTTGATTTGAAGGACCAAGGTCGACGGCTCGTTAGCAAATATTGTTACCATTCAGTCATGTGATCACCAAGGCATTTGTAACATACATGAATGATCCAGAACCACTGCAACATCTTGGTAATAAATTACTTGTACTACTACTTAGAAAAGCTCCGTCTTCCAGTAAGAGAGTTACTGCGCAGCAACAGTGTTTCTTTCAATGTAACTACGCGGCAGCAGTCAATCTATCTATCTAATTAATCTAACAACACTAACAATAATGTTCACTTAGGTAAATAATGAAAACAGCGCTTCGATTAGTAAAGCTCAGTCTTAGAGTAAAAGAGTTGCTGCGCACTCACAGTCAACCTATCATCTAATTAATTATACGATAACCATACTAATCATATTCATAACCTATCTAAGTCGCAAAGAACTTCTAGACGGGTGTGATGGGACACGGGAGATCGATTTTTTGTCTCTCGAACGACTGATCAGGTAGCTTGTTTTCAGGAATTTGAAGACCAGGGAGGACTTCCTGGATGAGATATTCTGTGAGCCATGTCCTTTTGTATTTTCGTAGTTCCCAAGGCAGTTTGCTTCTTGCTCTGCTTGATCGGAATCAACTCAAGCAGAATCATGCGCCTTTTCTGCTTTCGCAGATAGTGCCTGGCTGTTTTCCTCAAACGAGAAGAGCCGTTGCAAACAGACAGCCATCTTCGGGATACACTGACAACTTTCAGCAGAGAACGAGGATCCACCTTCAGCAGTACCAGTTCGGCTATTTCGAACGGTAGGCTAGCAATGAAGTCAACGCCGCATTGGCGGGCACCCATGGTGTCCATCAGCTGAGCGAAAGTCTCCATGATGTTGCTGCTTGCTCGGAAGACAGCTGAATGGTGCTCCTCCGTTGGATCATGCCCATATACTCGGGTGTTCACCGATCCGGATGACTGATCCTAATTATCTAATGAATCTAACAATAATAATATTAACTTACATAAATAATGGAAAAAGAGCTTCGATTAGAAAAGCTTGAGCTGAAGGACCAAGGTCGACGGCTCGTTAGCAAATATTGTTACCATTCAGTCATGTAATCACCAAGACATTTGTAACATACATGAATGATCCAGAACCACTGCAACATCTTGGTAATAAATTACTTGTACTACTACTTAGAAAAGCTCCGTCTTCCAGTAAGAGAGTTACTGCGCAGCAACAGTGTTTCTTTCAATGTAACTACGCGGCAGCAGTCAATCTATCTATCTAATTAATCTAACAACACTAACAATAATGTTCACTTAGGTAAATAATGAAAACAGCGCTTCGATTAGTAAAGCTCAGTCTTAGAGTAAAAGAGTTGCTGCGCACTCACAGTCAACCTATCATCTAATTAATTATACGATAACCATACTAATCATATTCATGACCTATCGAAGTCGCAACGAACTTCTCGACGGGTATGATGGGACACGGGAGATCGATTTTTTGTCTCTCGAACGACTGTTCAGGGGGCTTGTTTTCAGGACTTTGAAGACCAGGGAGATACTTCCTGGCTGAGATATTCTCTGAACCATGTCCTTTTGTATTCTCGTAGTTCCCAAGGCAGTTTGCTTCTTGCTCTGCTTGATCGGAATCAAGTCAAGCAGAATCATGCGCCTTTTCTGCTTTCGCAGATAGTGCCTGGCTGTTTTCCTCAAACGAGAAGAGCCGTTGCAAACAGACAGCCATCTTCGGGATACACTGGCAACTTTCAGCAGAGAACGAGGGTCCAACTTCAGCAGTACCAGTTCGGCTATTTAGTACGGCAGGCTTGCAATAAAGTCAACGCCGCATTGGCGGGCACCCATGGTGTCCATCAGCTGAGCGATAGTCTCCATGATGTTGCTGCTTGCTCGGAAGACAGCTGAATGGTGCTCCTCCGTCGGATCATGCCCTTATACTCGGCTGTTCACCGATCCAGATGACTGATCCTAATTATCTAATTAATCTAACAATAATAATGTTAACTTACATAAATAATGGAAAAAGAGCTTCGATTAGAAAAGCTTGAGCTGAAGGACCAAGGTCGACGGCTCTTTAGCAAATATTGTTACCATTCAGTCATGTAATCACCAAGACATTTGTAACATACTTGAATGATCCAGAACCACTGTAACATCTTGGTAATTAATTACTTGTACTACTACTTAGAAAAGCTCCGTCATACAGTAAGAGATTTACTGCGCAGCAACAGTGTTTCTTTCAATCTAACTACGCGGCAGCAGTCAATCTATCTATCTAATTAATCTAACAACACTAACAATAATGTTCACTTAGGTAAATAATGAAAACAGCGCTTCGATTAGTAAAGCTCAGTCTTAGAGTAAAAGAGTTGCTGCGCACTCACAGTCAACCTATCATCTAATCAATTATACGATAACCATACTAATCATATTCATAACCTATCTAAATCGCAAAGAACTTCTCGACGCGTGTGATGGGACACGGGAGATCGATTTTTTGTCTCTCGAACGACTGTTCAGGGGGCTTGTTTTCAGGACTTTGAAGACCAGGGAGGTACTTCCTGGCTGAGATATTCTCTGAGCCATGTCCTTTTGTATTTTCGTAGTTCCCAAGGCAGTTTGCTTCTTGCTCTGCTTGATCGGTATCAAGTCAAGCAGAATCATGCGCCTTTTCTGCTTTCGCAGATAGTGCCTGGCTGTTTTCCTCAAACGAGAAGAGCCGTTGCAAACAGACAGCCATCTTCGGGATATTCTGGCGACATTCAGCAGAGAACGAGGATCCAGCTTCAGCAATACCAGTTCAGCTATTTCGTA
This sequence comes from Ichneumon xanthorius, assembly GCA_917499995.1. Taxonomy (NCBI): domain Eukaryota; kingdom Metazoa; phylum Arthropoda; class Insecta; order Hymenoptera; family Ichneumonidae; genus Ichneumon; species Ichneumon xanthorius. The sequence goes on along the minus strand of CAKJTD010000093.1, from coordinate 221,238 downwards.
CGGCAGACTAGCAATGAAGTCAACGCCGCATTGGCGGGCACCCATGGTGTCCATCAGCTGAGTGAAAGTCTCCATGACGTTGCTGCTTGCTCGGAAGACAGCTGAATGGTGCTACTCCGTCCTCCTCCGGATCATGCCCTTATACTCGGGTGTTCACCGATCCGGATGACTGATCCTAATTATCTAATGAATCTAACAATAATAATGTTAACTTACATAAATAAAGGAAAAAGAGCTTCGATTAGAAAAGCTTGATTTGAAGGACCAAGGTCGACGGCTCGTTAGCAAATATTGTTACCATTCACTCATGTGATCACCAAGGCATTTGTAACATACATGAATGATCCAGAACCACTGCAACATCTTGGTAATAAATTACTTGTACTACTACTTAGAAAAGCTCCGTCTTCCAGTAAGAGAGTTACTGCGCAGCAACAGTGTTTCTTTCAATGTAACTACGCGGCAGCAGTCAATCTATCTATCTAATTAATCTAACAACACTAACAATAATGTTCACTTAGGTAAATAATGAAAACAGCGCTTCGATTAGTAAAGCTCAGTCTTAGAGTAAAAGAGTTGCTGCGCACTCACAGTCAACCTATCATCTAATTAATTATACGATAACCATACTAATCATATTCATAACCTATCTAAGTCGCAAAGAACTTCTAGACGGGTGTGATGGGACACGGGAGATCGATTTTTTGTCTCTCGAACGACTGATCAGGTAGCTTGTTTTCAGGAATTTGAAGACCAGGGAGGTACTTCCTGGATGAGATATTCTGTGAGCCATGTCCTTTTGTATTTTCGTAGTTCCCAAGGCAGTTTGCTTCTTGCTCTGCTTGATCGGAATCAAGTCAAGCAGAATCATGCGCCTTTTCTGCTTTCGCAGATAGTGCCTGGCTGTTTTCCTCAAACGAGAAGAGCCGTTGCAAACAGACAGCCATCTTCGGGATACTCTGGCGACATTCAGCAGAGAACGAGGATCCAGCTTCAGCAGTACCAGTTCAGCTATTTCGTACGGCAGACTAGCAATGAAGTCAACGCCGCATTGGCGGGCACCCATGGTGTCCATCAGCTGAGCGAAAGTCTCCATGATGTTGCTGCTTGCTCGGAAGACAGCTGAATGGTGCTCCTCCGTTGGATCATGCCCATATACTCGGGTGTTCACCGATCCGGATGACTGATCCTAATTATCTAATGAATCTAACAATAATAATATTAACTTACATAAATAAAGGAAAAAGAGCTTCGATTAGAAAAGCTTGATTTGAAGGACCAAGGTCGACGGCTCGTTAGCAAATATTGTTACCATTCAGTCATGTGATCACCAAGGCATTTGTAACATACATGAATGATCCAGAACCACTGCAACATCTTGGTAATAAATTACTTGTACTACTACTTAGAAAAGCTCCGTCTTCCAGTAAGAGAGTTACTGCGCAGCAACAGTGTTTCTTTCAATGTAACTACGCGGCAGCAGTCAATCTATCTATCTAATTAATCTAACAACACTAACAATAATGTTCACTTAGGTAAATAATGAAAACAGCGCTTCGATTAGTAAAGCTCAGTCTTAGAGTAAAAGAGTTGCTGCGCACTCACAGTCAACCTATCATCTAATTAATTATACGATAACCATACTAATCATATTCATAACCTATCTAAGTCGCAAAGAACTTCTAGACGGGTGTGATGGGACACGGGAGATCGATTTTTTGTCTCTCGAACGACTGATCAGGTAGCTTGTTTTCAGGAATTTGAAGACCAGGGAGGACTTCCTGGATGAGATATTCTGTGAGCCATGTCCTTTTGTATTTTCGTAGTTCCCAAGGCAGTTTGCTTCTTGCTCTGCTTGATCGGAATCAACTCAAGCAGAATCATGCGCCTTTTCTGCTTTCGCAGATAGTGCCTGGCTGTTTTCCTCAAACGAGAAGAGCCGTTGCAAACAGACAGCCATCTTCGGGATACACTGACAACTTTCAGCAGAGAACGAGGATCCACCTTCAGCAGTACCAGTTCGGCTATTTCGAACGGTAGGCTAGCAATGAAGTCAACGCCGCATTGGCGGGCACCCATGGTGTCCATCAGCTGAGCGAAAGTCTCCATGATGTTGCTGCTTGCTCGGAAGACAGCTGAATGGTGCTCCTCCGTTGGATCATGCCCATATACTCGGGTGTTCACCGATCCGGATGACTGATCCTAATTATCTAATGAATCTAACAATAATAATATTAACTTACATAAATAATGGAAAAAGAGCTTCGATTAGAAAAGCTTGAGCTGAAGGACCAAGGTCGACGGCTCGTTAGCAAATATTGTTACCATTCAGTCATGTAATCACCAAGACATTTGTAACATACATGAATGATCCAGAACCACTGCAACATCTTGGTAATAAATTACTTGTACTACTACTTAGAAAAGCTCCGTCTTCCAGTAAGAGAGTTACTGCGCAGCAACAGTGTTTCTTTCAATGTAACTACGCGGCAGCAGTCAATCTATCTATCTAATTAATCTAACAACACTAACAATAATGTTCACTTAGGTAAATAATGAAAACAGCGCTTCGATTAGTAAAGCTCAGTCTTAGAGTAAAAGAGTTGCTGCGCACTCACAGTCAACCTATCATCTAATTAATTATACGATAACCATACTAATCATATTCATGACCTATCGAAGTCGCAACGAACTTCTCGACGGGTATGATGGGACACGGGAGATCGATTTTTTGTCTCTCGAACGACTGTTCAGGGGGCTTGTTTTCAGGACTTTGAAGACCAGGGAGATACTTCCTGGCTGAGATATTCTCTGAACCATGTCCTTTTGTATTCTCGTAGTTCCCAAGGCAGTTTGCTTCTTGCTCTGCTTGATCGGAATCAAGTCAAGCAGAATCATGCGCCTTTTCTGCTTTCGCAGATAGTGCCTGGCTGTTTTCCTCAAACGAGAAGAGCCGTTGCAAACAGACAGCCATCTTCGGGATACACTGGCAACTTTCAGCAGAGAACGAGGGTCCAACTTCAGCAGTACCAGTTCGGCTATTTAGTACGGCAGGCTTGCAATAAAGTCAACGCCGCATTGGCGGGCACCCATGGTGTCCATCAGCTGAGCGATAGTCTCCATGATGTTGCTGCTTGCTCGGAAGACAGCTGAATGGTGCTCCTCCGTCGGATCATGCCCTTATACTCGGCTGTTCACCGATCCAGATGACTGATCCTAATTATCTAATTAATCTAACAATAATAATGTTAACTTACATAAATAATGGAAAAAGAGCTTCGATTAGAAAAGCTTGAGCTGAAGGACCAAGGTCGACGGCTCTTTAGCAAATATTGTTACCATTCAGTCATGTAATCACCAAGACATTTGTAACATACTTGAATGATCCAGAACCACTGTAACATCTTGGTAATTAATTACTTGTACTACTACTTAGAAAAGCTCCGTCATACAGTAAGAGATTTACTGCGCAGCAACAGTGTTTCTTTCAATCTAACTACGCGGCAGCAGTCAATCTATCTATCTAATTAATCTAACAACACTAACAATAATGTTCACTTAGGTAAATAATGAAAACAGCGCTTCGATTAGTAAAGCTCAGTCTTAGAGTAAAAGAGTTGCTGCGCACTCACAGTCAACCTATCATCTAATCAATTATACGATAACCATACTAATCATATTCATAACCTATCTAAATCGCAAAGAACTTCTCGACGCGTGTGATGGGACACGGGAGATCGATTTTTTGTCTCTCGAACGACTGTTCAGGGGGCTTGTTTTCAGGACTTTGAAGACCAGGGAGGTACTTCCTGGCTGAGATATTCTCTGAGCCATGTCCTTTTGTATTTTCGTAGTTCCCAAGGCAGTTTGCTTCTTGCTCTGCTTGATCGGTATCAAGTCAAGCAGAATCATGCGCCTTTTCTGCTTTCGCAGATAGTGCCTGGCTGTTTTCCTCAAACGAGAAGAGCCGTTGCAAACAGACAGCCATCTTCGGGATATTCTGGCGACATTCAGCAGAGAACGAGGATCCAGCTTCAGCAATACCAGTTCAGCTATTTCGTACGGCAGACTAGCAATGAAGTCAACGCCGCATTGGCGGGCACCCATGGTGTCCGCCAGCTGAGTGAAAGTCTCCATGACGTTGCTGCTTGCTCGGAAGACAGCTGAATGGTGCTACTCCGTCCTCCTCCGGATCATGCCCTTATACTCGGGTGTTCACCGATCCGGATGACTGATCCTAATTATCTAATGAATCTAACAATAATAATGTTAACTTACATAAATAAAGGAAAAAGAGCTTCGATTAGAAAAGCTTGATTTGAAGGACCAAGGTCGACGGCTCGTTAGCAAATATTGTTACCATTCACTCATGTGATCACCAAGGCATTTGTAACATACATGAATGATCCAGAACCACTGCAACATCTTGGTAATAAATTACTTGTACTACTACTTAGAAAAGCTCCGTCTTCCAGTAAGAGAGTTACTGCGCAGCAACAGTGTTTCTTTCAATGTAACTACGCGGCAGCAGTCAATCTATCTATCTAATTAATCTAACAACACTAACAATAATGTTCACTTAGGTAAATAATTAAAACAGCGCTTCGATTAGTAAAGCTCAGTCTTAGAGTAAAAGAGTTGCTGCGCACTCACAGTCAACCTATCATCTAATTAATTATACGATAACCATACTAATCATATTCATAACCTATCTAAGTCGCAAAGAACTTCTAGACGGGTGTGAAGGGACACGGGAGATCGATTTTTTGTCTCTCGAACGACTGATCAGGTAGCTTGTTTTCAGGAATTTGAAGACCAGGGAGGTACTTCCTGGATGAGATATTCTGTGAGCCATGTCCTTTTGTATTTTCGTAGTTCCCAAGGCAGTTTGCTTCTTGCTCTGCTTGATCGGAATCAAGTCAAGCAGAATCATGCGCCTTTTCTGCTTTCGCAGATAGTGCCTGGCTGTTTTCCTCAAACGAGAAGAGCCGTTGCAAACAGACAGCCATCTTCGGGATACACTGACAACTTTCAGCAGAGAACGAGGATCCAGCTTCAGCAGTACCAGTTCGGCTATTTCGAACGGTAGGCTAGCAATGAAGTCAACGCCGCATTGGCGGGCACCCATGGTGTCCATCAGCTGAGCGAAAGTCTCCATGATGTTGCTGCTTGCTCGGAAGACAGCTGAATGGTGCTCCTCCGTTGGATCATGCCCATATACTCGGGTGTTCACCGATCCGGATGACTGATCCTAATTATCTAATGAATCTAACAATAATAATATTAACTTACATAAATAATGGAAAAAGAGCTTCGATTAGAAAAGCTTGAGCTGAAGGACCAAGGTCGACGGCTCGTTAGCAAATATTGTTACCATTCAGTCATGTAATCACCAAGACATTTGTAACATACATGAATGATCCAGAACCACTGCAACATCTTGGTAATAAATTACTTGTACTACTACTTAGAAAAGCTCCGTCTTCCAGTAAGAGAGTTACTGCGCAGCAACAGTGTTTATTTAAATCTAACTACGCGGCAGCAGTCAATCTATCTATCTAATTAATCTAACAACACTAACAATAATGTTCACTTAGGTAAATAATGAAAACAGCGCTTCGATTAGTAAAGCTCAGTCTTAGAGTAAAAGAGTTGCTGCGCACTCACAGTCAACCTATCATCTAATTAATTATACGATAACCATACTAATCATATTCATAACCTATCTAAGTCGCAAAGAACTTCTCGACGCGTGTGATGGGACACGGGAGATCGATTTTTTGTCTCTCGAACGACTGTTCAGGGGGCTTGTTTTCAGGACTTTGAAGACCAGGGAGGTACTTCCTGGCTGAGATATTCTCTGAGCCATGTCCTTTTGTATTTTCGTAGTTCCCAAGGCAGTTTGCTTCTTGCTCTGCTTGATCGGAATCAAGTCAAGCAGAATCATGCGCCTTTTCTGCTTTCGCAGATAGTGCCTGGCTGTTTTCCTCAAACGAGAAGAGCCGTTGCAAACAGACAGCCATCTTCGGGATACTCTGGCGACATTCAGCAGAGAACGAGGATCCAGCTTCAGCAGTACCAGTTCAGCTATTTCGTACGGCAGACTAGCAATGAAGTCAACGCCGCATTGGCGGGCACCCATGGTGTCCATCAGCTGAGCGAAAGTCTCCATGATGTTGCTGCTTGCTCGGAAGACAGCTGAATGGTGCTCCTCCGTTGGATCATGCCCATATACTCGGGTGTTCACCGATCCGGATGACTGATCCTAATTATCTAATGAATCTAACAATAATAATATTAACTTACATAAATAATGGAAAAAGAGCTTCGATTAGAAAAGCTTGAGCTGAAGGACCAAGGTCGACGGCTCGTTAGCAAATATTGTTACCATTCAGTCATGTAATCACCAAGACATTTGTAACATACATGAATGATCCAGAACCACTGCAACATCTTGGTAATAAATTACTTGTACTACTACTTAGAAAAGCTCCGTCTTCCAGTAAGAGAGTTACTGCGCAGCAACAGTGTTTCTTTCAATCTAACTACGCGGCAGCAGTCAATCTATCTATCTAATTAATCTAACAACACTAACAATAATGTTCACTTAGGTAAATAATGAAAACAGCGCTTCGATTAGTAAAGCTCAGTCTTAGAGTAAAAGAGTTGCTGCGCACTCACAGTCAACCTATCATCTAATTAATTATACGATAACCATACTAATCATATTCATAACCTATCTAAGTCGCAAAGAACTTCTCGACGCGTGTGATGGGACACGGGAGATCGATTTTTTGTCTCTCGAACGACTGTTCAGGGGGCTTGTTTTCAGGACTTTGAAGACCAGGGAGGTACTTCCTGGCTGAGATATTCTCTGAGCCATGTCCTTTTGTATTTTCGTAGTTCCCAAGGTAGTTTGCTTCTTGCTCTGCTTGATCGGAATCAAGTCAAGCAGAATCATGCGCCTTTTCTGCTTTCGCAGATAGTGCCTGGCTGTTTTCCTCAAACGGGAAGAGCCGTTGCAAACAGACAGCCATCTTCGGGATACTCTGGCGACATTCAGCAGAGAACGAGGATCCAGCTTCAGCAGTACCAGTTCAGCTATTTCGTACGGCAGGCTTGCAATGAAGTCAACGCCGCATTGGCGGGCACCCATGGTGTCCATCAGCTGAGCGAAAGTCTCCATGATGTTGCTGCTTGCTCGGAAGACAGCTGAATGGTGCTCCTCCGTCGGATCATGCCCTTATACTGGGTGTTCACCGATCCGGATGACTGATCCTAATTACCTAATTAATCTAACAATAATAATGTTAACTTACATAAATAATGGAAAAAGAGCTTCGATTAGAAAAGCTTGAGCTGAAGGACCAAGGTCGACGACTCGTTAGCAAATATTGTTACCATTCAGTCATGTAATGACCAAGACATTTGTAACATACTTGAATGATCCAGAACCACTGTAACATCTTGGTAATTAATTACTTGTACTACTACTTAGAAAAGCTCCGTCATACAGTAAGAGATTTACTGCGCAGCAACAGTGTTTCTTTCAATCTAACTACGCGGCAGCAGTCAATCTATCTATCTAATTAATCTAACAACACTAACAATAATGTTCACTTAGGTAAATAATGAAAACAGCGCTTCGATTAGTAAAGCTCAGTCTTAGAGTAAAAGAGTTGCTGCGCAGTCACAGTCAACCTATCACCTAATTAATCATACGATAACCATACTAATCATATTCATAACCTATCTAAGTCGGAGAGAACTTCTAGACGGGTGTGATGGGACACGGGAGATCGATTTTTTGTCTCTCGAACGACTGATCAGGCGCCTTTTCTGCTTTCGCAGATAGTGCCTGGCTGTTTTCCTCAAACGAGAAGAGCCGTTGCAAACAGACAGCCATCTTCGGGATACACTGGCAACATTCAGCAGAGAACGAGGATCCAGCTTCAGCAGTACCAGTTCGGCTATTTCGAACGGTAGGCTAGCAATGAAGTCAACGCCGCATTGGCGAGCACCCATGGTATCCATCATCTGCGCGAAAGTCTCCATGATGTTGCTGCTTGCTCGGAAGACAGCTGAATGTTGCTCCTCCGTCGGATCATGCCCTTATACGCGGGTGTTCACCGATCCAGATGACTGATCCTAATTATCTAATGAATCTAACAATAATAATGTTAACTTACATAAATAAAGGAAAAAGAGCTTCGATTAGAAAAGCTTGATTTGAAGGACCAAGGTCGACGGCTCGTTAGCAAATATTGTTACCATTCAGTCATGTGATCACCAAGGCATTTGTAACATACATGAATGATCCAGAACCACTGCAACATCTTGGTAATAAATTACTTGTACTACTACTTAGAAAAGCTCCGTCTTCCAGTAAGAGAGTTACTGCGCAGCAACAGTGTTTCTTTCAATGTAACTACGCGGCAGCAGTCAATCTATCTATCTAATTAATCTAACAACACTAACAATAATGTTCACTTAGGTAAATAATGAAAACAGCGCTTCGATTAGTAAAGCTCAGTCTTAGAGTAAAAGAGTTGCTGCGCACTCACAGTCAACCTATCATCTAATTAATTATACGATAACCATACTAATCATATTCATAACCTATCTAAGTCGCAAAGAACTTCTAGACGGGTGTGAAGGGACACGGGAGATCGATTTTTTGTCTCTCGAACGACTGATCAGGTAGCTTGTTTTCAGGAATTTGAAGACCAGGGAGGTACTTCCTGGATGAGATATTCTGTGAGCCATGTCCTTTTGTATTTTCGTAGTTCCCAAGGCAGTTTGCTTCTTGCTCTGCTTGATCGGAATCAAGTCAAGCAGAATCATGCGCCTTTTCTGCTTTCGCAGATAGTGCCTGGCTGTTTTCCTCAAACGAGAAGAGCCGTTGCAAACAGACAGCCATCTTCGGGATACTCTGGCGACATTCAGCAGAGAACGAGGATCCAGCTTCAGCAGTACCAGTTCAGCTATTTCGTACGGCAGACTAGCAATGAAGTCAACGCCGCATTGGCGGGCACCCATGGTGTCCATCAGCTGAGCGAAAGTCTCCATGATGTTGCTGCTTGCTCGGAAGACAGCTGAATGGTGCTCCTCCGTTGGATCATGCCCATATACTCGGGTGTTCACCGATCCGGATGACTGATCCTAATTATCTAATGAATCTAACAATAATAATATTAACTTACATAAATAAAGGAAAAAGAGCTTCGATTAGAAAAGCTTGATTTGAAGGACCAAGGTCGACGGCTCGTTAGCAAATATTGTTACCATTCAGTCATGTGATCACCAAGGCATTTGTAACATACATGAATGATCCAGAACCACTGCAACATCTTGGTAATAAATTACTTGTACTACTACTTAGAAAAGCTCCGTCTTCCAGTAAGAGAGTTACTGCGCAGCAACAGTGTTTCTTTCAATGTAACTACGCGGCAGCAGTCAATCTATCTATCTAATTAATCTAACAACACTAACAATAATGTTCACTTAGGTAAATAATGAAAACAGCGCTTCGATTAGTAATGCTCAGTCTTAGAGTAAAAGAGTTGCTGCGCACTCACAGTCAACCTATCATCTAATTAATTATACGATAACCATACTAATCATATTCATAACCTATCTAAGTCGCAAAGAACTTCTAGACGGGTGTGATGGGACACGGGAGATCGATTTTTTGTCTCTCGAACGACTGATCAGGTAGCTTGTTTTCAGGAATTTGAAGACCAGGGAGGTACTTCCTGGATGAGATATTCTGTGAGCCATGTCCTTTTGTATTTTCGTAGTTCCCAAGGCAGTTTGCTTCTTGCTCTGCTTGATCGGAATCAAGTCAAGCAGAATCATGCGCCTTTTCTGCTTTCGCAGATAGTGCCTGGCTGTTTTCCTCAAACGAGAAGAGCCGTTGCAAACAGACAGCCATCTTCGGGATACTCTGGCGACATTCAGCAGAGAACGAGGATCCAGCTTCAGCAGTACCAGTTCAGCTATTTCGTACGGCAGACTAGCAATGAAGTCAACGCCGCATTGGCGGGCACCCATGGTGTCCATCAGCTGAGCGAAAGTCTCCATGATGTTGCTGCTTGCTCGGAAGACAGCTGAATGGTGCTCCTCCGTTGGATCATGCCCATATACTCGGGTGTTCACCGATCCGGATGACTGATCCTAATTATCTAATGAATCTAACAATAATAATATTAACTTACATAAATAAAGGAAAAAGAGCTTCGATTAGAAAAGCTTGATTTGAAGGACCAAGGTCGACGGCTCGTTAGCAAATATTGTTACCATTCAGTCATGTGATCACCAAGGCATTTGTAACATACATGAATGATCCAGAACCACTGCAACATCTTGGTAATAAATTACTTGTACTACTACTTAGAAAAGCTCCGTCTTCCAGTAAGAGAGTTACTGCGCAGCAACAGTGTTTCTTTCAATGTAACTACGCGGCAGCAGTCAATCTATCTATCTAATTAATCTAACAACACTAACAATAATGTTCACTTAGGTAAATAATGAAAACAGCGCTTCGATTAGTAAAGCTCAGTCTTAGAGTAAAAGAGTTGCTGCGCACTCACAGTCAACCTATCATCTAATTAATTATACGATAACCATACTAATCATATTCATAACCTATCTAAGTCGCAAAGAACTTCTAGACGGGTGTGATGGGACACGGGAGATCGATTTTTTGTCTCTCGAACGACTGATCAGGTAGCTTGTTTTCAGGAATTTGAAGACCAGGGAGGACTTCCTGGATGAGATATTCTGTGAGCCATGTCCTTTTGTATTTTCGTAGTTCCCAAGGCAGTTTGCTTCTTGCTCTGCTTGATCGGAATCAACTCAAGCAGAATCATGCGCCTTTTCTGCTTTCGCAGATAGTGCCTGGCTGTTTTCCTCAAACGAGAAGAGCCGTTGCAAACAGACAGCCATCTTCGGGATACACTGACAACTTTCAGCAGAGAACGAGGATCCACCTTCAGCAGTACCAGTTCGGCTATTTCGAACGGTAGGCTAGCAATGAAGTCAACGCCGCATTGGCGGGCACCCATGGTGTCCATCAGCTGAGCGAAAGTCTCCATGATGTTGCTGCTTGCTCGGAAGACAGCTGAATGGTGCTCCTCCGTTGGATCATGCCCATATACTCGGGTGTTCACCGATCCGGATGACTGATCCTAATTATCTAATGAATCTAACAATAATAATATTAACTTACATAAATAATGGAAAAAGAGCTTCGATTAGAAAAGCTTGAGCTGAAGGACCAAGGTCGACGGCTCGTTAGCAAATATTGTTACCATTCAGTCATGTAATCACCAAGACATTTGTAACATACATGAATGATCCAGAACCACTGCAACATCTTGGTAATAAATTACTTGTACTACTACTTAGAAAAGCTCCGTCTTCCAGTAAGAGAGTTACTGCGCAGCAACAGTGTTTCTTTCAATGTAACTACGCGGCAGCAGTCAATCTATCTATCTAATTAATCTAACAACACTAACAATAATGTTCACTTAGGTAAATAATGAAAACAGCGCTTCGATTAGTAAAGCTCAGTCTTAGAGTAAAAGAGTTGCTGCGCACTCACAGTCAACCTATCATCTAATTAATTATACGATAACCATACTAATCATATTCATGACCTATCGAAGTCGCAACGAACTTCTCGACGGGTATGATGGGACACGGGAGATCGATTTTTTGTCTCTCGAACGACTGTTCAGGGGGCTTGTTTTCAGGACTTTGAAGACCAGGGAGATACTTCCTGGCTGAGATATTCTCTGAACCATGTCCTTTTGTATTCTCGTAGTTCCCAAGGCAGTTTGCTTCTTGCTCTGCTTGATCGGAATCAAGTCAAGCAGAATCATGCGCCTTTTCTGCTTTCGCAGATAGTGCCTGGCTGTTTTCCTCAAACGAGAAGAGCCGTTGCAAACAGACAGCCATCTTCGGGATACACTGGCAACTTTCAGCAGAGAACGAGGGTCCAACTTCAGCAGTACCAGTTCGGCTATTTAGTACGGCAGGCTTGCAATAAAGCCTGCGCCGCATTGGCGGGCACCCATGGTGTCCATCAGCTGAGCGATAGTCTCCATGATGTTGCTGCTTGCTCGGAAGACAGCTGAATGGTGCTCCTCCGTCGGATCATGCCCTTATACTCGGCTGTTCACCGATCCAGATGACTGATCCTAATTATCTAATTAATCTAACAATAATAATGTTAACTTACATAAATAATGGAAAAAGATCTTCGATTAGAAAAGCTTGAGCTGAAGGACCAAGGTCGACGGCTCTTTAGCAAATATTGTTACCATTCAGTCATGTAATCACCAAGACATTTGTAACATACTTGAATGATCCAGAACCACTGTAACATCTTGGTAATTAATTACTTGTACTACTACTTAGAAAAGCTCCGTCATACAGTAAGAGATTTACTGCGCAGCAACAGTGTTTCTTGCAATCTAACTACGCGGCAGCAGTCAATCTATCTATCTAATTAATCTAACAACACTAACAATAATGTTCACTTAGGTAAATAATGAAAACAGCGCTTCGATTAGTAAAGCTCAGTCTTAGAGTAAAAGAGTTGCTGCGCACTCACAGTCAACCTATCATCTAATCAATTATACGATAAACATACTAATCATATTCATAACCTATCTAAATCGCAAAGAACTTCTCGACGCGTGTGATGGGACACGGGAGATCGATTTTTTGTCTCTCGAACGACTGTTCAGGGGGCTTGTTTTCAGGACTTTGAAGACCAGGGAGGTACTTCCTGGCTGAGATATTCTCTGAGCCATGTCCTTTTGTATTTTCGTAGTTCCCAAGGCAGTTTGCTTCTTGCTCTGCTTGATCGGTATCAAGTCAAGCAGAATCATGCGCCTTTTCTGCTTTCGCAGATAGTGCCTGGCTGTTTTCCTCAAACGAGAAGAGCCGTTGCAAACAGACAGCCATCTTCGGGATATTCTGGCGACATTCAGCAGAGAACGAGGATCCAGCTTCAGCAATACCAGTTCAGCTATTTCGTACGGCAGACTAGCAATGAAGTCAACGCCGCATTGGCGGGCACCCATGGTGTCCATCAGCTGAGTGAAAGTCTCCATGACGTTGCTGCTTGCTCGGAAGACAGCTGAATGGTGCTACTCCGTCCTCCTCCGGATCATGCCCTTATACTCGGGTGTTCACCGATCCGGATGACTGATCCTAATTATCTAATGAATCTAACAATAATAATGTTAACTTACATAAATAAAGGAAAAAGAGCTTCGATTAGAAAAGCTTGATTTGAAGGACCAAGGTCGACGGCTCGTTAGCAAATATTGTTACCATTCACTCATGTGATCACCAAGGCATTTGTAACATACATGAATGATCCAGAACCACTGCAACATCTTGGTAATAAATTACTTGTACTACTACTTAGAAAAGCTCCGTCTTCCAGTAAGAGAGTTACTGCGCAGCAACAGTGTTTCTTTCAATCTAACTACGCGGCAGCAGTCAATCTATCTATCTAATTAATCTAACAACACTAACAATAATGTTCACTTAGGTAAATAATGAAAACAGCGCTTCGATTAGTAAAGCTCAGTCTTAGAGTAAAAGAGTTGCTGCGCACTCACAGTCAACCTATCATCTAATTAATTATACGATAACCATACTAATCATATTCATAACCTATCTAAGTCGCAAAGAACTTCTCGACGCGTGTGATGGGACACGGGAGATCGATTTTTTGTCTCTCGAACGACTGTTCAGGGGGCTTGTTTTCAGGACTTTGAAGACCAGGGAGGTACTTCCTGGATGAGATATTCTCTGAGCCATGTCCTTTTGTATTTTCGTAGTTCCCAAGGCAGTTTGCTTCTTGCTCTGCTTGATCGGAATCAAGTCAAGCAGAATCATGCGCCTTTTCTGCTTTCGCAGATAGTGCCTGGCTGTTTTCCTCAAACGAGAAGAGCCGTTGCAAACAGACAGCCATCTTCGGGATACTCTGGCGACATTCAGCAGAGAACGAGGATCCAGCTTCAGCAGTACCAGTTCAGCTATTTCGTACGGCAGACTAGCAATGAAGTCAACGCCGCATTGGCGGGCACCCATGGTGTCCATCAGCTGAGCGAAAGTCTCCATGATGTTGCTGCTTGCTCGGAAGACAGCTGAATGGTGCTCCTCCGTTGGATCATGCCCATATACTCGGGTGTTCACCGATCCGGATGACTGATCCTAATTATCTAATGAATCTAACAATAATAATATTAACTTACATAAATAATGGAAAAAGAGCTTCGATTAGAAAAGGTTGAGCTGAAGGACCAAGGTCGACGGCTCGTTAGCAAATATTGTTACTATTCAGTCATGTAATGACCAAGACATTTGTAACATACATGAATGATCCAGAACCACTGCAACATCTTGGTAATAAATTACTTGTACTACTACTTAGAAAAGCTCCGTCTTCCAGTAAGAGAGTTACTGCGCAGCAACAGTGTTTCTTTCAATCTAACTACGCGGCAGCAGTCAATCTATCTATCTAATTAATCTAACAACACTAACAATAATGTTCACTTAGGTAAATAATGGAAACAGCGGTACGATTAGTAAAGCTCAGTCTTAGAGTAAAAGAGTTGCTGCGCACTCACAGTCAACCTATCATCTAATCAATTATACGATAACCATACTAATCATATTCATAACCTATCTAAGTCGCAAAGAACTTCTCGACGCGTGTGATGGGACACGGGAGATCGATTTTTTGTCTCTCGAACGACTGTTCAGGGGGCTTGTTTTCAGGACTTTGAAGACCAGGGAGGTACTTCCTGGCTGAGATATTCTCTGAGCCATGTCCTTTTGTATTTTCGTAGTTCCCAAGGCAGTTTGCTTCTTGCTCTGCTTGATCGGAATCAATTCAAGCAGAATCATGCGCCTTTTCTGCTTTCGCAGATAGTGCCTGGCTGTTTTCCTCAAACGAGAAGAGCCGTTGCAAACAGACAGCCATCTTCGGGATATTCTGGCGACATTCAGCAGAGAACGAGGATCCAGCTTCAGCAGTACCAGTTCAGCTATTTCGTACGGCAGACTAGCAATGAAGTCAACGCCGCATTGGCGGGCACCCATGGTGTCCATCAGCTGAGTGAAAGTCTCCATGACGTTGCTGCTTGCTCGGAAGACAGCTGAATGGTGCTACTCCGTCCTCCTCCGGATCATGCCCTTATACTCGGGTGTTCACCGATCCGGATGACTGATCCTAATTATCTAATGAATCTAACAATAATAATGTTTACTTACCTAAATAAAGGAAAAAGAGCTTCGATTAGAAAAGCTTGAGCTGAAGGACCAAGGTCGACGGCTCGTTAGCAAATATTGTTACCATTCAGTCATGTAATCACCAAGACATTTGTAACATACATGAATGATCCAGAACCACTGCAACATCTTGGTAATAAATTACTTGTACTACTACTTAGAAAAGCTCCGTCTTCCAGTAAGAGAGTTACTGCGCAGCAACAGTGTTTCTTTCAATCTAACTACGCGGCAGCAGTCAATCTATCTATCTAATTAATCTAACAACACTAACAATAATGTTCACTTAGGTAAATAATGAAAACAGCGCTTCGATTAGTAAAGCTCAGTCTTAGAGTAAAAGAGTTGCTGCGCAGTCACAGTCAACCTATCACCTAATTAATCATACGATAACCATACTAATCATATTCATAACCTATCTAAGTCGGAGAGAACTTCTAGACGGGTGTGATGGGACACGGGAGATCGATTTTTTGTCTCTCGAACGACTGATCAGGCGCCTTTTCTGCTTTCGCAGATAGTGCCTGGCTGTTTTCCTCAAACGAGAAGAGCCGTTGCAAACAGACAGCCATCTTCGGGATACTCTGGCGACATTCAGCAGAGAACGAGGATCCAGCTTCAGCAGTACCAGTTCAGCTATTTCGTACGGCAGGCTTGCAATGAAGTCAACGCCGCATTGGCGGGCACCCATGGTGTCCATCAGCTGAGCGAAAGTCTCCATGATGTTGCTGCTTGCTCGGAAGACAGCTGAATGGTGCTCCTCCGTCGGATCATGCCCTTATACTGGGTGTTCACCGATCCGGATGACTGATCCTAATTACCTAATTAATCTAACAATAATAATGTTAACTTACATAAATAATGGAAAAAGAGCTTCGATTAGAAAAGCTTGAGCTGAAGGACCAAGGTCGACGACTCGTTAGCAAATATTGTTACCATTCAGTCATGTAATGACCAAGACATTTGTAACATACTTGAATGATCCAGAACCACTGTAACATCTTGGTAATTAATTACTTGTACTACTACTTAGAAAAGCTCCGTCATACAGTAAGAGATTTACTGCGCAGCAACAGTGTTTCTTTCAATCTAACTACGCGGCAGCAGTCAATCTATCTATCTAATTAATCTAACAACACTAACAATAATGTTCACTTAGGTAAATAATGAAAACAGCGCTTCGATTAGTAAAGCTCAGTCTTAGAGTAAAAGAGTTGCTGCGCAGTCACAGTCAACCTATCACCTAATTAATCATACGATAACCATACTAATCATATTCATAACCTATCTAAGTCGGAGAGAACTTCTAGACGGGTGTGATGGGACACGGGAGATCGATTTTTTGTCTCTCGAACGACTGATCAGGCGCCTTTTCTGCTTTCGCAGATAGTGCCTGGCTGTTTTCCTCAAACGAGAAGAGCCGTTGCAAACAGACAGCCATCTTCGGGATACACTGGCAACATTCAGCAGAGAACGAGGATCCAGCTTCAGCAGTACCAGTTCGGCTATTTCGAACGGTAGGCTAGCAATGAAGTCAACGCCGCATTGGCGAGCACCCATGGTATCCATCATCTGCGCGAAAGTCTCCATGATGTTGCTGCTTGCTCGGAAGACAGCTGAATGTTGCTCCTCCGTCGGATCATGCCCTTATACGCGGGTGTTCACCGATCCAGATGACTGATCCTAATTATCTAATGAATCTAACAATAATAATGTTAACTTACATAAATAAAGGAAAAAGAGCTTCGATTAGAAAAGCTTGATTTGAAGGACCAAGGTCGACGGCTCGTTAGCAAATATTGTTACCATTCAGTCATGTGATCACCAAGGCATTTGTAACATACATGAATGATCCAGAACCACTGCAACATCTTGGTAATAAATTACTTGTACTACTACTTAGAAAAGCTCCGTCTTCCAGTAAGAGAGTTACTGCGCAGCAACAGTGTTTCTTTCAATGTAACTACGCGGCAGCAGTCAATCTATCTATCTAATTAATCTAACAACACTAACAATAATGTTCACTTAGGTAAATAATGAAAACAGCGCTTCGATTAGTAAAGCTCAGTCTTAGAGTAAAAGAGTTGCTGCGCACTCACAGTCAACCTATCATCTAATTAATTATACGATAACCATACTAATCATATTCATAACCTATCTAAGTCGCAAAGAACTTCTAGACGGGTGTGAAGGGACACGGGAGATCGATTTTTTGTCTCTCGAACGACTGATCAGGTAGCTTGTTTTCAGGAATTTGAAGACCAGGGAGGTACTTCCTGGATGAGATATTCTGTGAGCCATGTCCTTTTGTATTTTCGTAGTTCCCAAGGCAGTTTGCTTCTTGCTCTGCTTGATCGGAATCAAGTCAAGCAGAATCATGCGCCTTTTCTGCTTTCGCAGATAGTGCCTGGCTGTTTTCCTCAAACGAGAAGAGCCGTTGCAAACAGACAGCCATCTTCGGGATACTCTGGCGACATTCAGCAGAGAACGAGGATCCAGCTTCAGCAGTACCAGTTCAGCTATTTCGTACGGCAGACTAGCAATGAAGTCAACGCCGCATTGGCGGGCACCCATGGTGTCCATCAGCTGAGCGAAAGTCTCCATGATGTTGCTGCTTGCTCGGAAGACAGCTGAATGGTGCTCCTCCGTTGGATCATGCCCATATACTCGGGTGTTCACCGATCCGGATGACTGATCCTAATTATCTAATGAATCTAACAATAATAATATTAACTTACATAAATAAAGGAAAAAGAGCTTCGATTAGAAAAGCTTGATTTGAAGGACCAAGGTCGACGGCTCGTTAGCAAATATTGTTACCATTCAGTCATGTGATCACCAAGGCATTTGTAACATACATGAATGATCCAGAACCACTGCAACATCTTGGTAATAAATTACTTGTACTACTACTTAGAAAAGCTCCGTCTTCCAGTAAGAGAGTTACTGCGCAGCAACAGTGTTTCTTTCAATGTAACTACGCGGCAGCAGTCAATCTATCTATCTAATTAATCTAACAACACTAACAATAATGTTCACTTAGGTAAATAATGAAAACAGCGCTTCGATTAGTAAAGCTCAGTCTTAGAGTAAAAGAGTTGCTGCGCACTCACAGTCAACCTATCATCTAATTAATTATACGATAACCATACTAATCATATTCATAACCTATCTAAGTCGCAAAGAACTTCTAGACGGGTGTGATGGGACACGGGAGATCGATTTTTTGTCTCTCGAACGACTGATCAGGTAGCTTGTTTTCAGGAATTTGAAGACCAGGGAGGTACTTCCTGGATGAGATATTCTGTGAGCCATGTCCTTTTGTATTTTCGTAGTTCCCAAGGCAGTTTGCTTCTTGCTCTGCTTGATCGGAATCAAGTCAAGCAGAATCATGCGCCTTTTCTGCTTTCGCAGATAGTGCCTGGCTGTTTTCCTCAAACGAGAAGAGCCGTTGCAAACAGACAGCCATCTTCGGGATACTCTGGCGACATTCAGCAGAGAACGAGGATCCAGCTTCAGCAGTACCAGTTCAGCTATTTCGTACGGCAGACTAGCAATGAAGTCAACGCCGCATTGGCGGGCACCCATGGTGTCCATCAGCTGAGCGAAAGTCTCCATGATGTTGCTGCTTGCTCGGAAGACAGCTGAATGGTGCTCCTCCGTTGGATCATGCCCATATACTCGGGTGTTCACCGATCCGGATGACTGATCCTAATTATCTAATGAATCTAACAATAATAATATTAACTTACATAAATAAAGGAAAAAGAGCTTCGATTAGAAAAGCTTGATTTGAAGGACCAAGGTCGACGGCTCGTTAGCAAATATTGTTACCATTCAGTCATGTGATCACCAAGGCATTTGTAACATACATGAATGATCCAGAACCACTGCAACATCTTGGTAATAAATTACTTGTACTACTACTTAGAAAAGCTCCGTCTTCCAGTAAGAGAGTTACTGCGCAGCAACAGTGTTTCTTTCAATGTAACTACGCGGCAGCAGTCAATCTATCTATCTAATTAATCTAACAACACTAACAATAATGTTCACTTAGGTAAATAATGAAAACAGCGCTTCGATTAGTAAAGCTCAGTCTTAGAGTAAAAGAGTTGCTGCGCACTCACAGTCAACCTATCATCTAATTAATTATACGATAACCATACTAATCATATTCATAACCTATCTAAGTCGCAAAGAACTTCTAGACGGGTGTGATGGGACACGGGAGATCGATTTTTTGTCTCTCGAACGACTGATCAGGTAGCTTGTTTTCAGGAATTTGAAGACCAGGGAGGACTTCCTGGATGAGATATTCTGTGAGCCATGTCCTTTTGTATTTTCGTAGTTCCCAAGGCAGTTTGCTTCTTGCTCTGCTTGATCGGAATCAACTCAAGCAGAATCATGCGCCTTTTCTGCTTTCGCAGATAGTGCCTGGCTGTTTTCCTCAAACGAGAAGAGCCGTTGCAAACAGACAGCCATCTTCGGGATACACTGACAACTTTCAGCAGAGAACGAGGATCCAGCTTCAGCAGTACCAGTTCGGCTATTTCGAACGGTAGGCTAGCAATGAAGTCAACGCCGCATTGGCGGGCACCCATGGTGTCCATCAGCTGAGCGAAAGTCTCCATGATGTTGCTGCTTGCTCGGAAGACAGCTGAATGGTGCTCCTCCGTTGGATCATGCCCATATACTCGGGTGTTCACCGATCCGGATGACTGATCCTAATTATCTAATGAATCTAACAATAATAATATTAACTTACATAAATAATGGAAAAAGAGCTTCGATTAGAAAAGCTTGAGCTGAAGGACCAAGGTCGACGGCTCGTTAGCAAATATTGTTACCATTCAGTCATGTAATCACCAAGACATTTGTAACATACATGAATGATCCAGAACCACTGCAACATCTTGGTAATAAATTACTTGTACTACTACTTAGAAAAGCTCCGTCTTCCAGTAAGAGAGTTACTGCGCAGCAACAGTGTTTCTTTCAATGTAACTACGCGGCAGCAGTCAATCTATCTATCTAATTAATCTAACAACACTAACAATAATGTTCACTTAGGTAAATAATGAAAACAGCGCTTCGATTAGTAAAGCTCAGTCTTAGAGTAAAAGAGTTGCTGCGCACTCACAGTCAACCTATCATCTAATTAATTATACGATAACCATACTAATCATATTCATGACCTATCGAAGTCGCAACGAACTTCTCGACGGGTATGATGGGACACGGGAGATCGATTTTTTGTCTCTCGAACGACTGTTCAGGGGGCTTGTTTTCAGGACTTTGAAGACCAGGGAGATACTTCCTGGCTGAGATATTCTCTGAACCATGTCCTTTTGTATTCTCGTAGTTCCCAAGGCAGTTTGCTTCTTGCTCTGCTTGATCGGAATCAAGTCAAGCAGAATCATGCGCCTTTTCTGCTTTCGCAGATAGTGCCTGGCTGTTTTCCTCAAACGAGAAGAGCCGTTGCAAACAGACAGCCATCTTCGGGATACACTGGCAACTTTCAGCAGAGAACGAGGGTCCAACTTCAGCAGTACCAGTTCGGCTATTTAGTACGGCAGGCTTGCAATAAAGTCAACGCCGCATTGGCGGGCACCCATGGTGTCCATCAGCTGAGCGATAGTCTCCATGATGTTGCTGCTTGCTCGGAAGACAGCTGAATGGTGCTCCTCCGTCGGATCATGCCCTTATACTCGGCTGTTCACCGATCCAGATGACTGATCCTAATTATCTAATTAATCTAACAATAATAATGTTAACTTACATAAATAATGGAAAAAGAGCTTCGATTAGAAAAGCTTGAGCTGAAGGACCAAGGTCGACGGCTCTTTAGCAAATATTGTTACCATTCAGTCATGTAATCACCAAGACATTTGTAACATACTTGAATGATCCAGAACCACTGTAACATCTTGGTAATTAATTACTTGTACTACTACTTAGAAAAGCTCCGTCATACAGTAAGAGATTTACTGCGCAGCAACAGTGTTTCTTTCAATCTAACTACGCGGCAGCAGTCAATCTATCTATCTAATTAATCTAACAACACTAACAATAATGTTCACTTAGGTAAATAATGAAAACAGCGCTTCGATTAGTAAAGCTCAGTCTTAGAGTAAAAGAGTTGCTGCGCACTCACAGTCAACCTATCATCTAATCAATTATACGATAACCATACTAATCATATTCATAACCTATCTAAATCGCAAAGAACTTCTCGACGCGTGTGATGGGACACGGGAGATCGATTTTTTGTCTCTCGAACGACTGTTCAGGGGGCTTGTTTTCAGGACTTTGAAGACCAGGGAGGTACTTCCTGGCTGAGATATTCTCTGAGCCATGTCCTTTTGTATTTTCGTAGTTCCCAAGGCAGTTTGCTTCTTGCTCTGCTTGATCGGTATCAAGTCAAGCAGAATCATGCGCCTTTTCTGCTTTCGCAGATAGTGCCTGGCTGTTTTCCTCAAACGAGAAGAGCCGTTGCAAACAGACAGCCATCTTCGGGATATTCTGGCGACATTCAGCAGAGAACGAGGATCCAGCTTCAGCAATACCAGTTCAGCTATTTCGTACGGCAGACTAGCAATGAAGTCAACGCCGCATTGGCGGGCACCCATGGTGTCCATCAGCTGAGTGAAAGTCTCCATGACGTTGCTGCTTGCTCGGAAGACAGCTGAATGGTGCTACTCCGTCCTCCTCCGGATCATGCCCTTATACTCGGGTGTTCACCGATCCGGATGACTGATCCTAATTATCTAATGAATCTAACAATAATAATGTTAACTTACATAAATAAAGGAAAAAGAGCTTCGATTAGAAAAGCTTGATTTGAAGGACCAAGGTCGACGGCTCGTTAGCAAATATTGTTACCATTCACTCATGTGATCACCAAGGCATTTGTAACATACATGAATGATCCAGAACCACTGCAACATCTTGGTAATAAATTACTTGTACTACTACTTAGAAAAGCTCCGTCTTCCAGTAAGAGAGTTACTGCGCAGCAACAGTGTTTCTTTCAATGTAACTACGCGGCAGCAGTCAATCTATCTATCTAATTAATCTAACAACACTAACAATAATGTTCACTTAGGTAAATAATGAAAACAGCGCTTCGATTAGTAAAGCTCAGTCTTAGAGTAAAAGAGTTGCTGCGCACTCACAGTCAACCTATCATCTAATTAATTATACGATAACCATACTAATCATATTCATAACCTATCTAAGTCGCAAAGAACTTCTAGACGGGTGTGAAGGGACACGGGAGATCGATTTTTTGTCTCTCGAACGACTGATCAGGTAGCTTGTTTTCAGGAATTTGAAGACCAGGGAGGTACTTCCTGGATGAGATATTCTGTGAGCCATGTCCTTTTGTATTTTCGTAGTTCCCAAGGCAGTTTGCTTCTTGCTCTGCTTGATCGGAATCAAGTCAAGCAGAATCATGCGCCTTTTCTGCTTTCGCAGATAGTGCCTGGCTGTTTTCCTCAAACGAGAAGAGCCGTTGCAAACAGACAGCCATCTTCGGGATACACTGACAACTTTCAGCAGAGAACGAGGATCCAGCTTCAGCAGTACCAGTTCGGCTATTTCGAACGGTAGGCTAGCAATGAAGTCAACGCCGCATTGGCGGGCACCCATGGTGTCCATCAGCTGAGCGAAAGTCTCCATGATGTTGCTGCTTGCTCGGAAGACAGCTGAATGGTGCTCCTCCGTTGGATCATGCCCATATACTCGGGTGTTCACCGATCCGGATGACTGATCCTAATTATCTAATGAATCTAACAATAATAATATTAACTTACATAAATAATGGAAAAAGAGCTTCGATTAGAAAAGCTTGAGCTGAAGGACCAAGGTCGACGGCTCGTTAGCAAATATTGTTACCATTCAGTCATGTAATCACCAAGACATTTGTAACATACATGAATGATCCAGAACCACTGCAACATCTTGGTAATAAATTACTTGTACTACTACTTAGAAAAGCTCCGTCTTCCAGTAAGAGAGTTACTGCGCAGCAACAGTGTTTCTTTCAATCTAACTACGCGGCAGCAGTCAATCTATCTATCTAATTAATCTAACAACACTAACAATAATGTTCACTTAGGTAAATAATGAAAACAGCGCTTCGATTAGTAAAGCTCAGTCTTAGAGTAAAAGAGTTGCTGCGCACTCACAGTCAACCTATCATCTAATTAATTATACGATAACCATACTAATCATATTCATAACCTATCTAAGTCGCAAAGAACTTCTCGACGCGTGTGATGGGACACGGGAGATCGATTTTTTGTCTCTCGAACGACTGTTCAGGGGGCTTGTTTTCAGGACTTTGAAGACCAGGGAGGTACTTCCTGGCTGAGATATTCTCTGAGCCATGTCCTTTTGTATTTTCGTAGTTCCCAAGGCAGTTTGCTTCTTGCTCTGCTTGATCGGAATCAAGTCAAGCAGAATCATGCGCCTTTTCTGCTTTCGCAGATAGTGCCTGGCTGTTTTCCTCAAACGAGAAGAGCCGTTGCAAACAGACAGCCATCTTCGGGATACTCTGGCGACATTCAGCAGAGAACGAGGATCCAGCTTCAGCAGTACCAGTTCAGCTATTTCGTACGGCAGACTAGCAATGAAGTCAACGCCGCATTGGCGGGCACCCATGGTGTCCATCAGCTGAGCGAAAGTCTCCATGATGTTGCTGCTTGCTCGGAAGACAGCTGAATGGTGCTCCTCCGTTGGATCATGCCCATATACTCGGGTGTTCACCGATCCGGATGACTGATCCTAATTATCTAATGAATCTAACAATAATAATATTAACTTACATAAATAATGGAAAAAGAGCTTCGATTAGAAAAGCTTGAGCTGAAGGACCAAGGTCGACGGCTCGTTAGCAAATATTGTTACCATTCAGTCATGTAATCACCAAGACATTTGTAACATACATGAATGATCCAGAACCACTGCAACATCTTGGTAATAAATTACTTGTACTACTACTTAGAAAAGCTCCGTCTTCCAGTAAGAGAGTTACTGCGCAGCAACAGTGTTTCTTTCAATCTAACTACGCGGCAGCAGTCAATCTATCTATCTAATTAATCTAACAACACTAACAATAATGTTCACTTAGGTAAATAATGAAAACAGCGCTTCGATTAGTAAAGCTCAGTCTTAGAGTAAAAGAGTTGCTGCGCACTCACAGTCAACCTATCATCTAATTAATTATACGATAACCATACTAATCATATTCATAACCTATCTAAGTCGCAAAGAACTTCTCGACGCGTGTGATGGGACACGGGAGATCGATTTTTTGTCTCTCGAACGACTGTTCAGGGGGCTTGTTTTCAGGACTTTGAAGACCAGGGAGGTACTTCCTGGCTGAGATATTCTCTGAGCCATGTCCTTTTGTATTTTCGTAGTTCCCAAGGTAGTTTGCTTCTTGCTCTGCTTGATCGGAATCAAGTCAAGCAGAATCATGCGCCTTTTCTGCTTTCGCAGATAGTGCCTGGCTGTTTTCCTCAAACGGGAAGAGCCGTTGCAAACAGACAGCCATCTTCGGGATACTCTGGCGACATTCAGCAGAGAACGAGGATCCAGCTTCAGCAGTACCAGTTCAGCTATTTCGTACGGCAGGCTTGCAATGAAGTCAACGCCGCATTGGCGGGCACCCATGGTGTCCATCAGCTGAGCGAAAGTCTCCATGATGTTGCTGCTTGCTCGGAAGACAGCTGAATGGTGCTCCTCCGTCGGATCATGCCCTTATACTGGGTGTTCACCGATCCGGATGACTGATCCTAATTACCTAATTAATCTAACAATAATAATGTTAACTTACATAAATAATGGAAAAAGAGCTTCGATTAGAAAAGCTTGAGCTGAAGGACCAAGGTCGACGACTCGTTAGCAAATATTGTTACCATTCAGTCATGTAATGACCAAGACATTTGTAACATACTTGAATGATCCAGAACCACTGTAACATCTTGGTAATTAATTACTTGTACTACTACTTAGAAAAGCTCCGTCATACAGTAAGAGATTTACTGCGCAGCAACAGTGTTTCTTTCAATCTAACTACGCGGCAGCAGTCAATCTATCTATCTAATTAATCTAACAACACTAACAATAATGTTCACTTAGGTAAATAATGAAAACAGCGCTTCGATTAGTAAAGCTCAGTCTTAGAGTAAAAGAGTTGCTGCGCAGTCACAGTCAACCTATCACCTAATTAATCATACGATAACCATACTAATCATATTCATAACCTATCTAAGTCGGAGAGAACTTCTAGACGGGTGTGATGGGACACGGGAGATCGATTTTTTGTCTCTCGAACGACTGATCAGGCGCCTTTTCTGCTTTCGCAGATAGTGCCTGGCTGTTTTCCTCAAACGAGAAGAGCCGTTGCAAACAGACAGCCATCTTCGGGATACACTGGCAACATTCAGCAGAGAACGAGGATCCAGCTTCAGCAGTACCAGTTCGGCTATTTCGAACGGTAGGCTAGCAATGAAGTCAACGCCGCATTGGCGAGCACCCATGGTATCCATCATCTGCGCGAAAGTCTCCATGATGTTGCTGCTTGCTCGGAAGACAGCTGAATGTTGCTCCTCCGTCGGATCATGCCCTTATACGCGGGTGTTCACCGATCCAGATGACTGATCCTAATTATCTAATGAATCTAACAATAATAATGTTAACTTACATAAATAAAGGAAAAAGAGCTTCGATTAGAAAAGCTTGATTTGAAGGACCAAGGTCGACGGCTCGTTAGCAAATATTGTTACCATTCAGTCATGTGATCACCAAGGCATTTGTAACATACATGAATGATCCAGAACCACTGCAACATCTTGGTAATAAATTACTTGTACTACTACTTAGAAAAGCTCCGTCTTCCAGTAAGAGAGTTACTGCGCAGCAACAGTGTTTCTTTCAATGTAACTACGCGGCAGCAGTCAATCTATCTATCTAATTAATCTAACAACACTAACAATAATGTTCACTTAGGTAAATAATGAAAACAGCGCTTCGATTAGTAAAGCTCAGTCTTAGAGTAAAAGAGTTGCTGCGCACTCACAGTCAACCTATCATCTAATTAATTATACGATAACCATACTAATCATATTCATAACCTATCTAAGTCGCAAAGAACTTCTAGACGGGTGTGAAGGGACACGGGAGATCGATTTTTTGTCTCTCGAACGACTGATCAGGTAGCTTGTTTTCAGGAATTTGAAGACCAGGGAGGTACTTCCTGGATGAGATATTCTGTGAGCCATGTCCTTTTGTATTTTCGTAGTTCCCAAGGCAGTTTGCTTCTTGCTCTGCTTGATCGGAATCAAGTCAAGCAGAATCATGCGCCTTTTCTGCTTTCGCAGATAGTGCCTGGCTGTTTTCCTCAAACGAGAAGAGCCGTTGCAAACAGACAGCCATCTTCGGGATACTCTGGCGACATTCAGCAGAGAACGAGGATCCAGCTTCAGCAGTACCAGTTCAGCTATTTCGTACGGCAGACTAGCAATGAAGTCAACGCCGCATTGGCGGGCACCCATGGTGTCCATCAGCTGAGCGAAAGTCTCCATGATGTTGCTGCTTGCTCGGAAGACAGCTGAATGGTGCTCCTCCGTTGGATCATGCCCATATACTCGGGTGTTCACCGATCCGGATGACTGATCCTAATTATCTAATGAATCTAACAATAATAATATTAACTTACATAAATAAAGGAAAAAGAGCTTCGATTAGAAAAGCTTGATTTGAAGGACCAAGGTCGACGGCTCGTTAGCAAATATTGTTACCATTCAGTCATGTGATCACCAAGGCATTTGTAACATACATGAATGATCCAGAACCACTGCAACATCTTGGTAATAAATTACTTGTACTACTACTTAGAAAAGCTCCGTCTTCCAGTAAGAGAGTTACTGCGCAGCAACAGTGTTTCTTTCAATGTAACTACGCGGCAGCAGTCAATCTATCTATCTAATTAATCTAACAACACTAACAATAATGTTCACTTAGGTAAATAATGAAAACAGCGCTTCGATTAGTAATGCTCAGTCTTAGAGTAAAAGAGTTGCTGCGCACTCACAGTCAACCTATCATCTAATTAATTATACGATAACCATACTAATCATATTCATAACCTATCTAAGTCGCAAAGAACTTCTAGACGGGTGTGATGGGACACGGGAGATCGATTTTTTGTCTCTCGAACGACTGATCAGGTAGCTTGTTTTCAGGAATTTGAAGACCAGGGAGGTACTTCCTGGATGAGATATTCTGTGAGCCATGTCCTTTTGTATTTTCGTAGTTCCCAAGGCAGTTTGCTTCTTGCTCTGCTTGATCGGAATCAAGTCAAGCAGAATCATGCGCCTTTTCTGCTTTCGCAGATAGTGCCTGGCTGTTTTCCTCAAACGAGAAGAGCCGTTGCAAACAGACAGCCATCTTCGGGATACTCTGGCGACATTCAGCAGAGAACGAGGATCCAGCTTCAGCAGTACCAGTTCAGCTATTTCGTACGGCAGACTAGCAATGAAGTCAACGCCGCATTGGCGGGCACCCATGGTGTCCATCAGCTGAGCGAAAGTCTCCATGATGTTGCTGCTTGCTCGGAAGACAGCTGAATGGTGCTCCTCCGTTGGATCATGCCCATATACTCGGGTGTTCACCGATCCGGATGACTGATCCTAATTATCTAATGAATCTAACAATAATAATATTAACTTACATAAATAAAGGAAAAAGAGCTTCGATTAGAAAAGCTTGATTTGAAGGACCAAGGTCGACGGCTCGTTAGCAAATATTGTTACCATTCAGTCATGTGATCACCAAGGCATTTGTAACATACATGAATGATCCAGAACCACTGCAACATCTTGGTAATAAATTACTTGTACTACTACTTAGAAAAGCTCCGTCTTCCAGTAAGAGAGTTACTGCGCAGCAACAGTGTTTCTTTCAATGTAACTACGCGGCAGCAGTCAATCTATCTATCTAATTAATCTAACAACACTAACAATAATGTTCACTTAGGTAAATAATGAAAACAGCGCTTCGATTAGTAAAGCTCAGTCTTAGAGTAAAAGAGTTGCTGCGCACTCACAGTCAACCTATCATCTAATTAATTATACGATAACCATACTAATCATATTCATAACCTATCTAAGTCGCAAAGAACTTCTAGACGGGTGTGATGGGACACGGGAGATCGATTTTTTGTCTCTCGAACGACTGATCAGGTAGCTTGTTTTCAGGAATTTGAAGACCAGGGAGGACTTCCTGGATGAGATATTCTGTGAGCCATGTCCTTTTGTATTTTCGTAGTTCCCAAGGCAGTTTGCTTCTTGCTCTGCTTGATCGGAATCAACTCAAGCAGAATCATGCGCCTTTTCTGCTTTCGCAGATAGTGCCTGGCTGTTTTCCTCAAACGAGAAGAGCCGTTGCAAACAGACAGCCATCTTCGGGATACACTGACAACTTTCAGCAGAGAACGAGGATCCAGCTTCAGCAGTACCAGTTCGGCTATTTCGAACGGTAGGCTAGCAATGAAGTCAACGCCGCATTGGCGGGCACCCATGGTGTCCATCAGCTGAGCGAAAGTCTCCATGATGTTGCTGCTTGCTCGGAAGACAGCTGAATGGTGCTCCTCCGTTGGATCATGCCCATATACTCGGGTGTTCACCGATCCGGATGACTGATCCTAATTATCTAATGAATCTAACAATAATAATATTAACTTACATAAATAATGGAAAAAGAGCTTCGATTAGAAAAGCTTGAGCTGAAGGACCAAGGTCGACGGCTCGTTAGCAAATATTGTTACCATTCAGTCATGTAATCACCAAGACATTTGTAACATACATGAATGATCCAGAACCACTGCAACATCTTGGTAATAAATTACTTGTACTACTACTTAGAAAAGCTCCGTCTTCCAGTAAGAGAGTTACTGCGCAGCAACAGTGTTTCTTTCAATGTAACTACGCGGCAGCAGTCAATCTATCTATCTAATTAATCTAACAACACTAACAATAATGTTCACTTAGGTAAATAATGAAAACAGCGCTTCGATTAGTAAAGCTCAGTCTTAGAGTAAAAGAGTTGCTGCGCACTCACAGTCAACCTATCATCTAATTAATTATACGATAACCATACTAATCATATTCATAACCTATCTAAGTCGCAAAGAACTTCTCGACGCGTGTGATGGGACACGGGAGATCGATTTTTTGTCCCTCGAACGACTGTTCAGGGGGCTTGTTTTCAGGACTTTGAAGACCAGGGAGGTACTTCCTGGCTGAGATATTCTCTGAGCCATGTCCTTTTGTATTTTCGTAGTTTCCAAGGCAGTTTGCTTCTTGCTCTGCTTGATCGGAATCAAGTCAAGCAGAATCATGCGCCTTTTCTGCTTTCGCAGATAGTGCCTGGCTGTTTTCCTCAAACGAGAAGAGCCGTTGCAAACAGACAGCCATCTTCGGGATACTCTGGCGACATTCAGCAGAGAACGAGGATCCAGCTTCAGCAGTACCAGTTCAGCTATTTCGTACGGCAGACTAGCAATGAAGTCAACGCCGCATTGGCGGGCACCCATGGTGTCCATCAGCTGAGCGAAAGTCTCCATGATGTTGCTGCTTGCTCGGAAGACAGCTGAATGGTGCTCCTCCGTTGGATCATGCCCATATACTCGGGTGTTCACCGATCCGGATGACTGATCCTAATTATCTAATGAATCTAACAATAATAATATTAACTTACATAAATAATGGAAAAAGAGCTTCGATTAGAAAAGCTTGAGCTGAAGGACCAAGGTCGACGGCTCGTTAGCAAATATTGTTACCATTCAGTCATGTAATCACCAAGACATTTGTAACATACATGAATGATCCAGAACCACTGCAACATCTTGGTAATAAATTACTTGTACTACTACTTAGAAAAGCTCCGTCTTCCAGTAAGAGAGTTACTGCGCAGCAACAGTGTTTCTTTCAATCTAACTACGCGGCAGCAGTCAATCTATCTATCTAATTAATCTAACAACACTAACAATAATGTTCACTTAGGTAAATAATGGAAACAGCGGTACGATTAGTAAAGCTCAGTCTTAGAGTAAAAGAGTTGCTGCGCACTCACAGTCAACCTATCATCTAATTAATCATACGATAACCTTACTAATCATAGCTATAACCTATCGAAGTCGCAACGAACTTCTCGACGGGTATGATGGGACACGGGAGATCGATTTTTTGTCTCTCGAACGACTGATCAGGTAGCTTGTTTTCAGGAATTTGAAGACCAGGGAGGTACTTCCTGGATGAGATATTCTGTGAGCCATGTCCTTTTGTATTTTCGTAGTTCCCAAGGCAGTTTGCTTCTTGCTCTGCTTGATCGGAATCAAGTCAAGCAGAATCATGCGCCTTTTCTGCTTTCGCAGATAGTGCCTGGCTGTTTTCCTCAAACGAGAAGAGCCGTTGCAAACAGACAGCCATCTTCGGGATACTCTGGCGACATTCAGCAGAGAACGAGGATCCAGCTTCAGCAGTACCAGTTCAGCTATTTCGTACGGCAGACTAGCAATGAAGTCAACGCCGCATTGGCGGGCACCCATGGTGTCCATCAGCTGAGCGAAAGTCTCCATGATGTTGCTGCTTGCTCGGAAGACAGCTGAATGGTGCTCCTCCGTTGGATCATGCCCATATACTCGGGTGTTCACCGATCCGGATGACTGATCCTAATTATCTAATGAATCTAACAATAATAATATTAACTTACATAAATAAAGGAAAAAGAGCTTCGATTAGAAAAGCTTGATTTGAAGGACCAAGGTCGACGGCTCGTTAGCAAATATTGTTACCATTCAGTCATGTGATCACCAAGGCATTTGTAACATACATGAATGATCCAGAACCACTGCAACATCTTGGTAATAAATTACTTGTACTACTACTTAGAAAAGCTCCGTCTTCCAGTAAGAGAGTTACTGCGCAGCAACAGTGTTTCTTTCAATGTAACTACGCGGCAGCAGTCAATCTATCTATCTAATTAATCTAACAACACTAACAATAATGTTCACTTAGGTAAATAATGAAAACAGCGCTTCGATTAGTAAAGCTCAGTCTTAGAGTAAAAGAGTTGCTGCGCACTCACAGTCAACCTATCATCTAATTAATTATACGATAACCATACTAATCATATTCATAACCTATCTAAGTCGCAAAGAACTTCTAGACGGGTGTGATGGGACACGGGAGATCGATTTTTTGTCTCTCGAACGACTGATCAGGTAGCTTGTTTTCAGGAATTTGAAGACCAGGGAGGACTTCCTGGATGAGATATTCTGTGAGCCATGTCCTTTTGTATTTTCGTAGTTCCCAAGGCAGTTTGCTTCTTGCTCTGCTTGATCGGAATCAACTCAAGCAGAATCATGCGCCTTTTCTGCTTTCGCAGATAGTGCCTGGCTGTTTTCCTCAAACGAGAAGAGCCGTTGCAAACAGACAGCCATCTTCGGGATACACTGACAACTTTCAGCAGAGAACGAGGATCCAGCTTCAGCAGTACCAGTTCGGCTATTTCGAACGGTAGGCTAGCAATGAAGTCAACGCCGCATTGGCGGGCACCCATGGTGTCCATCAGCTGAGTGAAAGTCTCCATGACGTTGCTGCTTGCTCGGAAGACAGCTGAATGGTGCTACTCCGTCCTCCTCCGGATCATGCCCTTATACTCGGGTGTTCACCGATCCGGATGACTGATCCTAATTATCTAATGAATCTAACAATAATAATGTTTACTTACCTAAATAAAGGAAAAAGAGCTTCGATTAGAAAAGCTTGAGCTGAAGGACCAAGGTCGACGGCTCGTTAGCAAATATTGTTACCATTCAGTCATGTAATCACCAAGACATTTGTAACATACATGAATGATCCAGAACCACTGCAACATCTTGGTAATAAATTACTTGTACTACTACTTAGAAAAGCTCCGTCTTCCAGTAAGAGAGTTACTGCGCAGCAACAGTGTTTCTTTCAATCTAACTACGCGGCAGCAGTCAATCTATCTATCTAATTAATCTAACAACACTAACAATAATGTTCACTTAGGTAAATAATGAAAACAGCGCTTCGATTAGTAAAGCTCAGTCTTAGAGTAAAAGAGTTGCTGCGCACTCACAGTCAACCTATCATCTAATTAATTATACGATAACCATACTAATCATATTCATGACCTATCGAAGTCGCAACGAACTTCTCGACGGGTATGATGGGACACGGGAGATCGATTTTTTGTCTCTCGAACGACTGTTCAGGGGGCTTGTTTTCAGGACTTTGAAGACCAGGGAGATACTTCCTGGCTGAGATATTCTCTGAACCATGTCCTTTTGTATTCTCGTAGTTCCCAAGGCAGTTTGCTTCTTGCTCTGCTTGATCGGAATCAAGTCAAGCAGAATCATGCGCCTTTTCTGCTTTCGCAGATAGTGCCTGGCTGTTTTCCTCAAACGAGAAGAGCCGTTGCAAACAGACAGCCATCTTCGGGATACACTGGCAACTTTCAGCAGAGAACGAGGGTCCAACTTCAGCAGTACCAGTTCGGCTATTTAGTACGGCAGGCTTGCAATAAAGTCAACGCCGCATTGGCGGGCACCCATGGTGTCCATCAGCTGAGCGATAGTCTCCATGATGTTGCTGCTTGCTCGGAAGACAGCTGAATGGTGCTCCTCCGTCGGATCATGCCCTTATACTCGGCTGTTCACCGATCCAGATGACTGATCCTAATTATCTAATTAATCTAACAATAATAATGTTAACTTACATAAATAATGGAAAAAGAGCTTCGATTAGAAAAGCTTGAGCTGAAGGACCAAGGTCGACGGCTCTTTAGCAAATATTGTTACCATTCAGTCATGTAATCACCAAGACATTTGTAACATACTTGAATGATCCAGAACCACTGTAACATCTTGGTAATTAATTACTTGTACTACTACTTAGAAAAGCTCCGTCATACAGTAAGAGATTTACTGCGCAGCAACAGTGTTTCTTTCAATCTAACTACGCGGCAGCAGTCAATCTATCTATCTAATTAATCTAACAACACTAACAATAATGTTCACTTAGGTAAATAATGAAAACAGCGCTTCGATTAGTAAAGCTCAGTCTTAGAGTAAAAGAGTTGCTGCGCACTCACAGTCAACCTATCATCTAATCAATTATACGATAACCATACTAATCATATTCATAACCTATCTAAATCGCAAAGAACTTCTCGACGCGTGTGATGGGACACGGGAGATCGATTTTTTGTCTCTCGAACGACTGTTCAGGGGGCTTGTTTTCAGGACTTTGAAGACCAGGGAGGTACTTCCTGGCTGAGATATTCTCTGAGCCATGTCCTTTTGTATTTTCGTAGTTCCCAAGGCAGTTTGCTTCTTGCTCTGCTTGATCGGAATCAAGTCAAGCAGAATCATGCGCCTTTTCTGCTTTCGCAGATAGTGCCTGGCTGTTTTCCTCAAACGAGAAGAGCCGTTGCAAACAGACAGCCATCTTCGGGATATTCTGGCGACATTCAGCAGAGAACGAGGATCCAGCTTCAGCAATACCAGTTCAGCTATTTCGTACGGCAGACTAGCAATGAAGTCAACGCCGCATTGGCGGGCACCCATGGTGTCCATCAGCTGAGCGAAAGTCTCCATGATGTTGCTGCTTGCTCGGAAGACAGCTGAATGGTGCTCCTCCGTTGGATCATGCCCATATACTCGGGTGTTCACCGATCCGGATGACTGATCCTAATTATCTAATGAATCTAACAATAATAATATTAACTTACATAAATAATGGAAAAAGAGCTTCGATTAGAAAAGCTTGATTTGAAGGACCAAGGTCGACGGCTCGTTAGCAAATATTGTTACCATTCAGTCATGTGATCACCAAGGCATTTGTAACATACATGAATGATCCAGAACCACTGCAACATCTTGGTAATAAATTACTTGTACTACTACTTAGAAAAGCTCCGTCTTCCAGTAAGAGAGTTACTGCGCAGCAACAGTGTTTCTTTCAATGTAACTACGCGGCAGCAGTCAATCTATCTATCTAATTAATCTAACAACACTAACAATAATGTTCACTTAGGTAAATAATGAAAACAGCGCTTCGATTAGTAAAGCTCAGTCTTAGAGTAAAAGAGTTGCTGCGCACTCACAGTCAACCTATCATCTAATTAATTATACGATAACCATACTAATCATATTCATAACCTATCTAAGTCGCAAAGAACTTCTAGACGGGTGTGAAGGGACACGGGAGATCGATTTTTTGTCTCTCGAACGACTGATCAGGTAGCTTGTTTTCAGGAATTTGAAGACCAGGGAGGTACTTCCTGGATGAGATATTCTGTGAGCCATGTCCTTTTGTATTTTCGTAGTTCCCAAGGCAGTTTGCTTCTTGCTCTGCTTGATCGGAATCAAGTCAAGCAGAATCATGCGCCTTTTCTGCTTTCGCAGATAGTGCCTGGCTGTTTTCCTCAAACGAGAAGAGCCGTTGCAAACAGACAGCCATCTTCGGGATACTCTGGCGACATTCAGCAGAGAACGAGGATCCAGCTTCAGCAGTACCAGTTCAGCTATTTCGTACGGCAGACTAGCAATGAAGTCAACGCCGCATTGGCGGGCACCCATGGTGTCCATCAGCTGAGCGAAAGTCTCCATGATGTTGCTGCTTGCTCGGAAGACAGCTGAATGGTGCTCCTCCGTTGGATCATGCCCATATACTCGGGTGTTCACCGATCCGGATGACTGATCCTAATTATCTAATGAATCTAACAATAATAATATTAACTTACATAAATAAAGGAAAAAGAGCTTCGATTAGAAAAGCTTGATTTGAAGGACCAAGGTCGACGGCTCGTTAGCAAATATTGTTACCATTCAGTCATGTGATCACCAAGGCATTTGTAACATACATGAATGATCCAGAACCACTGCAACATCTTGGTAATAAATTACTTGTACTACTACTTAGAAAAGCTCCGTCTTCCAGTAAGAGAGTTACTGCGCAGCAACAGTGTTTCTTTCAATGTAACTACGCGGCAGCAGTCAATCTATCTATCTAATTAATCTAACAACACTAACAATAATGTTCACTTAGGTAAATAATGAAAACAGCGCTTCGATTAGTAAAGCTCAGTCTTAGAGTAAAAGAGTTGCTGCGCACTCACAGTCAACCTATCATCTAATTAATTATACGATAACCATACTAATCATATTCATAACCTATCTAAGTCGCAAAGAACTTCTAGACGGGTGTGATGGGACACGGGAGATCGATTTTTTGTCTCTCGAACGACTGATCAGGTAGCTTGTTTTCAGGAATTTGAAGACCAGGGAGGACTTCCTGGATGAGATATTCTGTGAGCCATGTCCTTTTGTATTTTCGTAGTTCCCAAGGCAGTTTGCTTCTTGCTCTGCTTGATCGGAATCAACTCAAGCAGAATCATGCGCCTTTTCTGCTTTCGCAGATAGTGCCTGGCTGTTTTCCTCAAACGAGAAGAGCCGTTGCAAACAGACAGCCATCTTCGGGATACACTGACAACTTTCAGCAGAGAACGAGGATCCACCTTCAGCAGTACCAGTTCGGCTATTTCGAACGGTAGGCTAGCAATGAAGTCAACGCCGCATTGGCGGGCACCCATGGTGTCCATCAGCTGAGCGAAAGTCTCCATGATGTTGCTGCTTGCTCGGAAGACAGCTGAATGGTGCTCCTCCGTTGGATCATGCCCATATACTCGGGTGTTCACCGATCCGGATGACTGATCCTAATTATCTAATGAATCTAACAATAATAATATTAACTTACATAAATAATGGAAAAAGAGCTTCGATTAGAAAAGCTTGAGCTGAAGGACCAAGGTCGACGGCTCGTTAGCAAATATTGTTACCATTCAGTCATGTAATCACCAAGACATTTGTAACATACATGAATGATCCAGAACCACTGCAACATCTTGGTAATAAATTACTTGTACTACTACTTAGAAAAGCTCCGTCTTCCAGTAAGAGAGTTACTGCGCAGCAACAGTGTTTCTTTCAATGTAACTACGCGGCAGCAGTCAATCTATCTATCTAATTAATCTAACAACACTAACAATAATGTTCACTTAGGTAAATAATGAAAACAGCGCTTCGATTAGTAAAGCTCAGTCTTAGAGTAAAAGAGTTGCTGCGCACTCACAGTCAACCTATCATCTAATTAATTATACGATAACCATACTAATCATATTCATGACCTATCGAAGTCGCAACGAACTTCTCGACGGGTATGATGGGACACGGGAGATCGATTTTTTGTCTCTCGAACGACTGTTCAGGGGGCTTGTTTTCAGGACTTTGAAGACCAGGGAGATACTTCCTGGCTGAGATATTCTCTGAACCATGTCCTTTTGTATTCTCGTAGTTCCCAAGGCAGTTTGCTTCTTGCTCTGCTTGATCGGAATCAAGTCAAGCAGAATCATGCGCCTTTTCTGCTTTCGCAGATAGTGCCTGGCTGTTTTCCTCAAACGAGAAGAGCCGTTGCAAACAGACAGCCATCTTCGGGATACACTGGCAACTTTCAGCAGAGAACGAGGGTCCAACTTCAGCAGTACCAGTTCGGCTATTTAGTACGGCAGGCTTGCAATAAAGCCTGCGCCGCATTGGCGGGCACCCATGGTGTCCATCAGCTGAGCGATAGTCTCCATGATGTTGCTGCTTGCTCGGAAGACAGCTGAATGGTGCTCCTCCGTCGGATCATGCCCTTATACTCGGCTGTTCACCGATCCAGATGACTGATCCTAATTATCTAATTAATCTAACAATAATAATGTTAACTTACATAAATAATGGAAAAAGATCTTCGATTAGAAAAGCTTGAGCTGAAGGACCAAGGTCGACGGCTCTTTAGCAAATATTGTTACCATTCAGTCATGTAATCACCAAGACATTTGTAACATACTTGAATGATCCAGAACCACTGTAACATCTTGGTAATTAATTACTTGTACTACTACTTAGAAAAGCTCCGTCATACAGTAAGAGATTTACTGCGCAGCAACAGTGTTTCTTTCAATCTAACTACGCGGCAGCAGTCAATCTATCTATCTAATTAATCTAACAACACTAACAATAATGTTCACTTAGGTAAATAATGAAAACAGCGCTTCGATTAGTAAAGCTCAGTCTTAGAGTAAAAGAGTTGCTGCGCACTCACAGTCAACCTATCATCTAATCAATTATACGATAAACATACTAATCATATTCATAACCTATCTAAATCGCAAAGAACTTCTCGACGCGTGTGATGGGACACGGGAGATCGATTTTTTGTCTCTCGAACGACTGTTCAGGGGGCTTGTTTTCAGGACTTTGAAGACCAGGGAGGTACTTCCTGGCTGAGATATTCTCTGAGCCATGTCCTTTTGTATTTTCGTAGTTCCCAAGGCAGTTTGCTTCTTGCTCTGCTTGATCGGTATCAAGTCAAGCAGAATCATGCGCCTTTTCTGCTTTCGCAGATAGTGCCTGGCTGTTTTCCTCAAACGAGAAGAGCCGTTGCAAACAGACAGCCATCTTCGGGATATTCTGGCGACATTCAGCAGAGAACGAGGATCCAGCTTCAGCAATACCAGTTCAGCTATTTCGTACGGCAGACTAGCAATGAAGTCAACGCCGCATTGGCGGGCACCCATGGTGTCCATCAGCTGAGTGAAAGTCTCCATGACGTTGCTGCTTGCTCGGAAGACAGCTGAATGGTGCTACTCCGTCCTCCTCCGGATCATGCCCTTATACTCGGGTGTTCACCGATCCGGATGACTGATCCTAATTATCTAATGAATCTAACAATAATAATGTTAACTTACATAAATAAAGGAAAAAGAGCTTCGATTAGAAAAGCTTGATTTGAAGGACCAAGGTCGACGGCTCGTTAGCAAATATTGTTACCATTCACTCATGTGATCACCAAGGCATTTGTAACATACATGAATGATCCAGAACCACTGCAACATCTTGGTAATAAATTACTTGTACTACTACTTAGAAAAGCTCCGTCTTCCAGTAAGAGAGTTACTGCGCAGCAACAGTGTTTCTTTCAATGTAACTACGCGGCAGCAGTCAATCTATCTATCTAATTAATCTAACAACACTAACAATAATGTTCACTTAGGTAAATAATGAAAACAGCGCTTCGATTAGTAAAGCTCAGTCTTAGAGTAAAAGAGTTGCTGCGCACTCACAGTCAACCTATCATCTAATTAATTATACGATAACCATACTAATCATATTCATAACCTATCTAAGTCGCAAAGAACTTCTAGACGGGTGTGAAGGGACACGGGAGATCGATTTTTTGTCTCTCGAACGACTGATCAGGTAGCTTGTTTTCAGGAATTTGAAGACCAGGGAGGTACTTCCTGGATGAGATATTCTGTGAGCCATGTCCTTTTGTATTTTCGTAGTTCCCAAGGCAGTTTGCTTCTTGCTCTGCTTGATCGGAATCAAGTCAAGCAGAATCATGCGCCTTTTCTGCTTTCGCAGATAGTGCCTGGCTGTTTTCCTCAAACGAGAAGAGCCGTTGCAAACAGACAGCCATCTTCGGGATACACTGACAACTTTCAGCAGAGAACGAGGATCCAGCTTCAGCAGTACCAGTTCGGCTATTTCGAACGGTAGGCTAGCAATGAAGTCAACGCCGCATTGGCGGGCACCCATGGTGTCCATCAGCTGAGCGAAAGTCTCCATGATGTTGCTGCTTGCTCGGAAGACAGCTGAATGGTGCTCCTCCGTTGGATCATGCCCATATACTCGGGTGTTCACCGATCCGGATGACTGATCCTAATTATCTAATGAATCTAACAATAATAATATTAACTTACATAAATAATGGAAAAAGAGCTTCGATTAGAAAAGGTTGAGCTGAAGGACCAAGGTCGACGGCTCGTTAGCAAATATTGTTACTATTCAGTCATGTAATGACCAAGACATTTGTAACATACATGAATGATCCAGAACCACTGCAACATCTTGGTAATAAATTACTTGTACTACTACTTAGAAAAGCTCCGTCTTCCAGTAAGAGAGTTACTGCGCAGCAACAGTGTTTCTTTCAATCTAACTACGCGGCAGCAGTCAATCTATCTATCTAATTAATCTAACAACACTAACAATAATGTTCACTTAGGTAAATAATGGAAACAGCGGTACGATTAGTAAAGCTCAGTCTTAGAGTAAAAGAGTTGCTGCGCACTCACAGTCAACCTATCATCTAATCAATTATACGATAACCATACTAATCATATTCATAACCTATCTAAGTCGCAAAGAACTTCTCGACGCGTGTGATGGGACACGGGAGATCGATTTTTTGTCTCTCGAAC
Source organism: Ichneumon xanthorius (assembly GCA_917499995.1). Taxonomy (NCBI): domain Eukaryota; kingdom Metazoa; phylum Arthropoda; class Insecta; order Hymenoptera; family Ichneumonidae; genus Ichneumon; species Ichneumon xanthorius. Next base: position 181,518 of record CAKJTD010000093.1, on the reverse strand, counting down.
GACTGTTCAGGGGGCTTGTTTTCAGGACTTTGAAGACCAGGGAGGTACTTCCTGGCTGAGATATTCTCTGAGCCATGTCCTTTTGTATTTTCGTAGTTCCCAAGGCAGTTTGCTTCTTGCTCTGCTTGATCGGAATCAATTCAAGCAGAATCATGCGCCTTTTCTGCTTTCGCAGATAGTGCCTGGCTGTTTTCCTCAAACGAGAAGAGCCGTTGCAAACAGACAGCCATCTTCGGGATATTCTGGCGACATTCAGCAGAGAACGAGGATCCAGCTTCAGCAGTACCAGTTCAGCTATTTCGTACGGCAGACTAGCAATGAAGTCAACGCCGCATTGGCGGGCACCCATGGTGTCCATCAGCTGAGTGAAAGTCTCCATGACGTTGCTGCTTGCTCGGAAGACAGCTGAATGGTGCTACTCCGTCCTCCTCCGGATCATGCCCTTATACTCGGGTGTTCACCGATCCGGATGACTGATCCTAATTATCTAATGAATCTAACAATAATAATGTTTACTTACCTAAATAAAGGAAAAAGAGCTTCGATTAGAAAAGCTTGAGCTGAAGGACCAAGGTCGACGGCTCGTTAGCAAATATTGTTACCATTCAGTCATGTAATCACCAAGACATTTGTAACATACATGAATGATCCAGAACCACTGCAACATCTTGGTAATAAATTACTTGTACTACTACTTAGAAAAGCTCCGTCTTCCAGTAAGAGAGTTACTGCGCAGCAACAGTGTTTCTTTCAATCTAACTACGCGGCAGCAGTCAATCTATCTATCTAATTAATCTAACAACACTAACAATAATGTTCACTTAGGTAAATAATGAAAACAGCGCTTCGATTAGTAAAGCTCAGTCTTAGAGTAAAAGAGTTGCTGCGCAGTCACAGTCAACCTATCACCTAATTAATCATACGATAACCATACTAATCATATTCATAACCTATCTAAGTCGGAGAGAACTTCTAGACGGGTGTGATGGGACACGGGAGATCGATTTTTTGTCTCTCGAACGACTGATCAGGCGCCTTTTCTGCTTTCGCAGATAGTGCCTGGCTGTTTTCCTCAAACGAGAAGAGCCGTTGCAAACAGACAGCCATCTTCGGGATACTCTGGCGACATTCAGCAGAGAACGAGGATCCAGCTTCAGCAGTACCAGTTCAGCTATTTCGTACGGCAGGCTTGCAATGAAGTCAACGCCGCATTGGCGGGCACCCATGGTGTCCATCAGCTGAGCGAAAGTCTCCATGATGTTGCTGCTTGCTCGGAAGACAGCTGAATGGTGCTCCTCCGTCGGATCATGCCCTTATACTGGGTGTTCACCGATCCGGATGACTGATCCTAATTACCTAATTAATCTAACAATAATAATGTTAACTTACATAAATAATGGAAAAAGAGCTTCGATTAGAAAAGCTTGAGCTGAAGGACCAAGGTCGACGACTCGTTAGCAAATATTGTTACCATTCAGTCATGTAATGACCAAGACATTTGTAACATACTTGAATGATCCAGAACCACTGTAACATCTTGGTAATTAATTACTTGTACTACTACTTAGAAAAGCTCCGTCATACAGTAAGAGATTTACTGCGCAGCAACAGTGTTTCTTTCAATCTAACTACGCGGCAGCAGTCAATCTATCTATCTAATTAATCTAACAACACTAACAATAATGTTCACTTAGGTAAATAATGAAAACAGCGCTTCGATTAGTAAAGCTCAGTCTTAGAGTAAAAGAGTTGCTGCGCAGTCACAGTCAACCTATCACCTAATTAATCATACGATAACCATACTAATCATATTCATAACCTATCTAAGTCGGAGAGAACTTCTAGACGGGTGTGATGGGACACGGGAGATCGATTTTTTGTCTCTCGAACGACTGATCAGGCGCCTTTTCTGCTTTCGCAGATAGTGCCTGGCTGTTTTCCTCAAACGAGAAGAGCCGTTGCAAACAGACAGCCATCTTCGGGATACACTGGCAACATTCAGCAGAGAACGAGGATCCAGCTTCAGCAGTACCAGTTCGGCTATTTCGAACGGTAGGCTAGCAATGAAGTCAACGCCGCATTGGCGAGCACCCATGGTATCCATCATCTGCGCGAAAGTCTCCATGATGTTGCTGCTTGCTCGGAAGACAGCTGAATGTTGCTCCTCCGTCGGATCATGCCCTTATACGCGGGTGTTCACCGATCCAGATGACTGATCCTAATTATCTAATGAATCTAACAATAATAATGTTAACTTACATAAATAAAGGAAAAAGAGCTTCGATTAGAAAAGCTTGATTTGAAGGACCAAGGTCGACGGCTCGTTAGCAAATATTGTTACCATTCAGTCATGTGATCACCAAGGCATTTGTAACATACATGAATGATCCAGAACCACTGCAACATCTTGGTAATAAATTACTTGTACTACTACTTAGAAAAGCTCCGTCTTCCAGTAAGAGAGTTACTGCGCAGCAACAGTGTTTCTTTCAATGTAACTACGCGGCAGCAGTCAATCTATCTATCTAATTAATCTAACAACACTAACAATAATGTTCACTTAGGTAAATAATGAAAACAGCGCTTCGATTAGTAAAGCTCAGTCTTAGAGTAAAAGAGTTGCTGCGCACTCACAGTCAACCTATCATCTAATTAATTATACGATAACCATACTAATCATATTCATAACCTATCTAAGTCGCAAAGAACTTCTAGACGGGTGTGAAGGGACACGGGAGATCGATTTTTTGTCTCTCGAACGACTGATCAGGTAGCTTGTTTTCAGGAATTTGAAGACCAGGGAGGTACTTCCTGGATGAGATATTCTGTGAGCCATGTCCTTTTGTATTTTCGTAGTTCCCAAGGCAGTTTGCTTCTTGCTCTGCTTGATCGGAATCAAGTCAAGCAGAATCATGCGCCTTTTCTGCTTTCGCAGATAGTGCCTGGCTGTTTTCCTCAAACGAGAAGAGCCGTTGCAAACAGACAGCCATCTTCGGGATACTCTGGCGACATTCAGCAGAGAACGAGGATCCAGCTTCAGCAGTACCAGTTCAGCTATTTCGTACGGCAGACTAGCAATGAAGTCAACGCCGCATTGGCGGGCACCCATGGTGTCCATCAGCTGAGCGAAAGTCTCCATGATGTTGCTGCTTGCTCGGAAGACAGCTGAATGGTGCTCCTCCGTTGGATCATGCCCATATACTCGGGTGTTCACCGATCCGGATGACTGATCCTAATTATCTAATGAATCTAACAATAATAATATTAACTTACATAAATAAAGGAAAAAGAGCTTCGATTAGAAAAGCTTGATTTGAAGGACCAAGGTCGACGGCTCGTTAGCAAATATTGTTACCATTCAGTCATGTGATCACCAAGGCATTTGTAACATACATGAATGATCCAGAACCACTGCAACATCTTGGTAATAAATTACTTGTACTACTACTTAGAAAAGCTCCGTCTTCCAGTAAGAGAGTTACTGCGCAGCAACAGTGTTTCTTTCAATGTAACTACGCGGCAGCAGTCAATCTATCTATCTAATTAATCTAACAACACTAACAATAATGTTCACTTAGGTAAATAATGAAAACAGCGCTTCGATTAGTAAAGCTCAGTCTTAGAGTAAAAGAGTTGCTGCGCACTCACAGTCAACCTATCATCTAATTAATTATACGATAACCATACTAATCATATTCATAACCTATCTAAGTCGCAAAGAACTTCTAGACGGGTGTGATGGGACACGGGAGATCGATTTTTTGTCTCTCGAACGACTGATCAGGTAGCTTGTTTTCAGGAATTTGAAGACCAGGGAGGTACTTCCTGGATGAGATATTCTGTGAGCCATGTCCTTTTGTATTTTCGTAGTTCCCAAGGCAGTTTGCTTCTTGCTCTGCTTGATCGGAATCAAGTCAAGCAGAATCATGCGCCTTTTCTGCTTTCGCAGATAGTGCCTGGCTGTTTTCCTCAAACGAGAAGAGCCGTTGCAAACAGACAGCCATCTTCGGGATACTCTGGCGACATTCAGCAGAGAACGAGGATCCAGCTTCAGCAGTACCAGTTCAGCTATTTCGTACGGCAGACTAGCAATGAAGTCAACGCCGCATTGGCGGGCACCCATGGTGTCCATCAGCTGAGCGAAAGTCTCCATGATGTTGCTGCTTGCTCGGAAGACAGCTGAATGGTGCTCCTCCGTTGGATCATGCCCATATACTCGGGTGTTCACCGATCCGGATGACTGATCCTAATTATCTAATGAATCTAACAATAATAATATTAACTTACATAAATAAAGGAAAAAGAGCTTCGATTAGAAAAGCTTGATTTGAAGGACCAAGGTCGACGGCTCGTTAGCAAATATTGTTACCATTCAGTCATGTGATCACCAAGGCATTTGTAACATACATGAATGATCCAGAACCACTGCAACATCTTGGTAATAAATTACTTGTACTACTACTTAGAAAAGCTCCGTCTTCCAGTAAGAGAGTTACTGCGCAGCAACAGTGTTTCTTTCAATGTAACTACGCGGCAGCAGTCAATCTATCTATCTAATTAATCTAACAACACTAACAATAATGTTCACTTAGGTAAATAATGAAAACAGCGCTTCGATTAGTAAAGCTCAGTCTTAGAGTAAAAGAGTTGCTGCGCACTCACAGTCAACCTATCATCTAATTAATTATACGATAACCATACTAATCATATTCATAACCTATCTAAGTCGCAAAGAACTTCTAGACGGGTGTGATGGGACACGGGAGATCGATTTTTTGTCTCTCGAACGACTGATCAGGTAGCTTGTTTTCAGGAATTTGAAGACCAGGGAGGACTTCCTGGATGAGATATTCTGTGAGCCATGTCCTTTTGTATTTTCGTAGTTCCCAAGGCAGTTTGCTTCTTGCTCTGCTTGATCGGAATCAACTCAAGCAGAATCATGCGCCTTTTCTGCTTTCGCAGATAGTGCCTGGCTGTTTTCCTCAAACGAGAAGAGCCGTTGCAAACAGACAGCCATCTTCGGGATACACTGACAACTTTCAGCAGAGAACGAGGATCCAGCTTCAGCAGTACCAGTTCGGCTATTTCGAACGGTAGGCTAGCAATGAAGTCAACGCCGCATTGGCGGGCACCCATGGTGTCCATCAGCTGAGCGAAAGTCTCCATGATGTTGCTGCTTGCTCGGAAGACAGCTGAATGGTGCTCCTCCGTTGGATCATGCCCATATACTCGGGTGTTCACCGATCCGGATGACTGATCCTAATTATCTAATGAATCTAACAATAATAATATTAACTTACATAAATAATGGAAAAAGAGCTTCGATTAGAAAAGCTTGAGCTGAAGGACCAAGGTCGACGGCTCGTTAGCAAATATTGTTACCATTCAGTCATGTAATCACCAAGACATTTGTAACATACATGAATGATCCAGAACCACTGCAACATCTTGGTAATAAATTACTTGTACTACTACTTAGAAAAGCTCCGTCTTCCAGTAAGAGAGTTACTGCGCAGCAACAGTGTTTCTTTCAATGTAACTACGCGGCAGCAGTCAATCTATCTATCTAATTAATCTAACAACACTAACAATAATGTTCACTTAGGTAAATAATGAAAACAGCGCTTCGATTAGTAAAGCTCAGTCTTAGAGTAAAAGAGTTGCTGCGCACTCACAGTCAACCTATCATCTAATTAATTATACGATAACCATACTAATCATATTCATGACCTATCGAAGTCGCAACGAACTTCTCGACGGGTATGATGGGACACGGGAGATCGATTTTTTGTCTCTCGAACGACTGTTCAGGGGGCTTGTTTTCAGGACTTTGAAGACCAGGGAGATACTTCCTGGCTGAGATATTCTCTGAACCATGTCCTTTTGTATTCTCGTAGTTCCCAAGGCAGTTTGCTTCTTGCTCTGCTTGATCGGAATCAAGTCAAGCAGAATCATGCGCCTTTTCTGCTTTCGCAGATAGTGCCTGGCTGTTTTCCTCAAACGAGAAGAGCCGTTGCAAACAGACAGCCATCTTCGGGATACACTGGCAACTTTCAGCAGAGAACGAGGGTCCAACTTCAGCAGTACCAGTTCGGCTATTTAGTACGGCAGGCTTGCAATAAAGTCAACGCCGCATTGGCGGGCACCCATGGTGTCCATCAGCTGAGCGATAGTCTCCATGATGTTGCTGCTTGCTCGGAAGACAGCTGAATGGTGCTCCTCCGTCGGATCATGCCCTTATACTCGGCTGTTCACCGATCCAGATGACTGATCCTAATTATCTAATTAATCTAACAATAATAATGTTAACTTACATAAATAATGGAAAAAGAGCTTCGATTAGAAAAGCTTGAGCTGAAGGACCAAGGTCGACGGCTCTTTAGCAAATATTGTTACCATTCAGTCATGTAATCACCAAGACATTTGTAACATACTTGAATGATCCAGAACCACTGTAACATCTTGGTAATTAATTACTTGTACTACTACTTAGAAAAGCTCCGTCATACAGTAAGAGATTTACTGCGCAGCAACAGTGTTTCTTTCAATCTAACTACGCGGCAGCAGTCAATCTATCTATCTAATTAATCTAACAACACTAACAATAATGTTCACTTAGGTAAATAATGAAAACAGCGCTTCGATTAGTAAAGCTCAGTCTTAGAGTAAAAGAGTTGCTGCGCACTCACAGTCAACCTATCATCTAATCAATTATACGATAACCATACTAATCATATTCATAACCTATCTAAATCGCAAAGAACTTCTCGACGCGTGTGATGGGACACGGGAGATCGATTTTTTGTCTCTCGAACGACTGTTCAGGGGGCTTGTTTTCAGGACTTTGAAGACCAGGGAGGTACTTCCTGGCTGAGATATTCTCTGAGCCATGTCCTTTTGTATTTTCGTAGTTCCCAAGGCAGTTTGCTTCTTGCTCTGCTTGATCGGTATCAAGTCAAGCAGAATCATGCGCCTTTTCTGCTTTCGCAGATAGTGCCTGGCTGTTTTCCTCAAACGAGAAGAGCCGTTGCAAACAGACAGCCATCTTCGGGATATTCTGGCGACATTCAGCAGAGAACGAGGATCCAGCTTCAGCAATACCAGTTCAGCTATTTCGTACGGCAGACTAGCAATGAAGTCAACGCCGCATTGGCGGGCACCCATGGTGTCCATCAGCTGAGTGAAAGTCTCCATGACGTTGCTGCTTGCTCGGAAGACAGCTGAATGGTGCTACTCCGTCCTCCTTCGGATCATGCCCTTATACTCGGGTGTTCACCGATCCGGATGACTGATCCTAATTATCTAATGAATCTAACAATAATAATGTTAACTTACATAAATAAAGGAAAAAGAGCTTCGATTAGAAAAGCTTGATTTGAAGGACCAAGGTCGACGGCTCGTTAGCAAATATTGTTACCATTCACTCATGTGATCACCAAGGCATTTGTAACATACATGAATGATCCAGAACCACTGCAACATCTTGGTAATAAATTACTTGTACTACTACTTAGAAAAGCTCCGTCTTCCAGTAAGAGAGTTACTGCGCAGCAACAGTGTTTCTTTCAATGTAACTACGCGGCAGCAGTCAATCTATCTATCTAATTAATCTAACAACACTAACAATAATGTTCACTTAGGTAAATAATGAAAACAGCGCTTCGATTAGTAAAGCTCAGTCTTAGAGTAAAAGAGTTGCTGCGCACTCACAGTCAACCTATCATCTAATTAATTATACGATAACCATACTAATCATATTCATAACCTATCTAAGTCGCAAAGAACTTCTAGACGGGTGTGAAGGGACACGGGAGATCGATTTTTTGTCTCTCGAACGACTGATCAGGTAGCTTGTTTTCAGGAATTTGAAGACCAGGGAGGTACTTCCTGGATGAGATATTCTGTGAGCCATGTCCTTTTGTATTTTCGTAGTTCCCAAGGCAGTTTGCTTCTTGCTCTGCTTGATCGGAATCAAGTCAAGCAGAATCATGCGCCTTTTCTGCTTTCGCAGATAGTGCCTGGCTGTTTTCCTCAAACGAGAAGAGCCGTTGCAAACAGACAGCCATCTTCGGGATACACTGACAACTTTCAGCAGAGAACGAGGATCCAGCTTCAGCAGTACCAGTTCGGCTATTTCGAACGGTAGGCTAGCAATGAAGTCAACGCCGCATTGGCGGGCACCCATGGTGTCCATCAGCTGAGCGAAAGTCTCCATGATGTTGCTGCTTGCTCGGAAGACAGCTGAATGGTGCTCCTCCGTTGGATCATGCCCATATACTCGGGTGTTCACCGATCCGGATGACTGATCCTAATTATCTAATGAATCTAACAATAATAATATTAACTTACATAAATAATGGAAAAAGAGCTTCGATTAGAAAAGCTTGAGCTGAAGGACCAAGGTCGACGGCTCGTTAGCAAATATTGTTACCATTCAGTCATGTAATCACCAAGACATTTGTAACATACATGAATGATCCAGAACCACTGCAACATCTTGGTAATAAATTACTTGTACTACTACTTAGAAAAGCTCCGTCTTCCAGTAAGAGAGTTACTGCGCAGCAACAGTGTTTCTTTCAATCTAACTACGCGGCAGCAGTCAATCTATCTATCTAATTAATCTAACAACACTAACAATAATGTTCACTTAGGTAAATAATGAAAACAGCGCTTCGATTAGTAAAGCTCAGTCTTAGAGTAAAAGAGTTGCTGCGCACTCACAGTCAACCTATCATCTAATTAATTATACGATAACCATACTAATCATATTCATAACCTATCTAAGTCGCAAAGAACTTCTCGACGCGTGTGATGGGACACGGGAGATCGATTTTTTGTCTCTCGAACGACTGTTCAGGGGGCTTGTTTTCAGGACTTTGAAGACCAGGGAGGTACTTCCTGGCTGAGATATTCTCTGAGCCATGTCCTTTTGTATTTTCGTAGTTCCCAAGGCAGTTTGCTTCTTGCTCTGCTTGATCGGAATCAAGTCAAGCAGAATCATGCGCCTTTTCTGCTTTCGCAGATAGTGCCTGGCTGTTTTCCTCAAACGAGAAGAGCCGTTGCAAACAGACAGCCATCTTCGGGATACTCTGGCGACATTCAGCAGAGAACGAGGATCCAGCTTCAGCAGTACCAGTTCAGCTATTTCGTACGGCAGACTAGCAATGAAGTCAACGCCGCATTGGCGGGCACCCATGGTGTCCATCAGCTGAGCGAAAGTCTCCATGATGTTGCTGCTTGCTCGGAAGACAGCTGAATGGTGCTCCTCCGTTGGATCATGCCCATATACTCGGGTGTTCACCGATCCGGATGACTGATCCTAATTATCTAATGAATCTAACAATAATAATATTAACTTACATAAATAATGGAAAAAGAGCTTCGATTAGAAAAGCTTGAGCTGAAGGACCAAGGTCGACGGCTCGTTAGCAAATATTGTTACCATTCAGTCATGTAATCACCAAGACATTTGTAACATACATGAATGATCCAGAACCACTGCAACATCTTGGTAATAAATTACTTGTACTACTACTTAGAAAAGCTCCGTCTTCCAGTAAGAGAGTTACTGCGCAGCAACAGTGTTTCTTTCAATCTAACTACGCGGCAGCAGTCAATCTATCTATCTAATTAATCTAACAACACTAACAATAATGTTCACTTAGGTAAATAATGAAAACAGCGCTTCGATTAGTAAAGCTCAGTCTTAGAGTAAAAGAGTTGCTGCGCACTCACAGTCAACCTATCATCTAATTAATTATACGATAACCATACTAATCATATTCATAACCTATCTAAGTCGCAAAGAACTTCTCGACGCGTGTGATGGGACACGGGAGATCGATTTTTTGTCTCTCGAACGACTGTTCAGGGGGCTTGTTTTCAGGACTTTGAAGACCAGGGAGGTACTTCCTGGCTGAGATATTCTCTGAGCCATGTCCTTTTGCATTTTCGTAGTTCCCAAGGTAGTTTGCTTCTTGCTCTGCTTGATCGGAATCAAGTCAAGCAGAATCATGCGCCTTTTCTGCTTTCGCAGATAGTGCCTGGCTGTTTTCCTCAAACGGGAAGAGCCGTTGCAAACAGACAGCCATCTTCGGGATACTCTGGCGACATTCAGCAGAGAACGAGGATCCAGCTTCAGCAGTACCAGTTCAGCTATTTCGTACGGCAGGCTTGCAATGAAGTCAACGCCGCATTGGCGGGCACCCATGGTGTCCATCAGCTGAGCGAAAGTCTCCATGATGTTGCTGCTTGCTCGGAAGACAGCTGAATGGTGCTCCTCCGTCGGATCATGCCCTTATACTGGGTGTTCACCGATCCGGATGACTGATCCTAATTACCTAATTAATCTAACAATAATAATGTTAACTTACATAAATAATGGAAAAAGAGCTTCGATTAGAAAAGCTTGAGCTGAAGGACCAAGGTCGACGACTCGTTAGCAAATATTGTTACCATTCAGTCATGTAATGACCAAGACATTTGTAACATACTTGAATGATCCAGAACCACTGTAACATCTTGGTAATTAATTACTTGTACTACTACTTAGAAAAGCTCCGTCATACAGTAAGAGATTTACTGCGCAGCAACAGTGTTTCTTTCAATCTAACTACGCGGCAGCAGTCAATCTATCTATCTAATTAATCTAACAACACTAACAATAATGTTCACTTAGGTAAATAATGAAAACAGCGCTTCGATTAGTAAAGCTCAGTCTTAGAGTAAAAGAGTTGCTGCGCAGTCACAGTCAACCTATCACCTAATTAATCATACGATAACCATACTAATCATATTCATAACCTATCTAAGTCGGAGAGAACTTCTAGACGGGTGTGATGGGACACGGGAGATCGATTTTTTGTCTCTCGAACGACTGATCAGGCGCCTTTTCTGCTTTCGCAGATAGTGCCTGGCTGTTTTCCTCAAACGAGAAGAGCCGTTGCAAACAGACAGCCATCTTCGGGATACACTGGCAACATTCAGCAGAGAACGAGGATCCAGCTTCAGCAGTACCAGTTCGGCTATTTCGAACGGTAGGCTAGCAATGAAGTCAACGCCGCATTGGCGAGCACCCATGGTATCCATCATCTGCGCGAAAGTCTCCATGATGTTGCTGCTTGCTCGGAAGACAGCTGAATGTTGCTCCTCCGTCGGATCATGCCCTTATACGCGGGTGTTCACCGATCCAGATGACTGATCCTAATTATCTAATGAATCTAACAATAATAATGTTAACTTACATAAATAAAGGAAAAAGAGCTTCGATTAGAAAAGCTTGATTTGAAGGACCAAGGTCGACGGCTCGTTAGCAAATATTGTTACCATTCAGTCATGTGATCACCAAGGCATTTGTAACATACATGAATGATCCAGAACCACTGCAACATCTTGGTAATAAATTACTTGTACTACTACTTAGAAAAGCTCCGTCTTCCAGTAAGAGAGTTACTGCGCAGCAACAGTGTTTCTTTCAATGTAACTACGCGGCAGCAGTCAATCTATCTATCTAATTAATCTAACAACACTAACAATAATGTTCACTTAGGTAAATAATGAAAACAGCGCTTCGATTAGTAAAGCTCAGTCTTAGAGTAAAAGAGTTGCTGCGCACTCACAGTCAACCTATCATCTAATTAATTATACGATAACCATACTAATCATATTCATAACCTATCTAAGTCGCAAAGAACTTCTAGACGGGTGTGAAGGGACACGGGAGATCGATTTTTTGTCTCTCGAACGACTGATCAGGTAGCTTGTTTTCAGGAATTTGAAGACCAGGGAGGTACTTCCTGGATGAGATATTCTGTGAGCCATGTCCTTTTGTATTTTCGTAGTTCCCAAGGCAGTTTGCTTCTTGCTCTGCTTGATCGGAATCAAGTCAAGCAGAATCATGCGCCTTTTCTGCTTTCGCAGATAGTGCCTGGCTGTTTTCCTCAAACGAGAAGAGCCGTTGCAAACAGACAGCCATCTTCGGGATACTCTGGCGACATTCAGCAGAGAACGAGGATCCAGCTTCAGCAGTACCAGTTCAGCTATTTCGTACGGCAGACTAGCAATGAAGTCAACGCCGCATTGGCGGGCACCCATGGTGTCCATCAGCTGAGCGAAAGTCTCCATGATGTTGCTGCTTGCTCGGAAGACAGCTGAATGGTGCTCCTCCGTTGGATCATGCCCATATACTCGGGTGTTCACCGATCCGGATGACTGATCCTAATTATCTAATGAATCTAACAATAATAATATTAACTTACATAAATAAAGGAAAAAGAGCTTCGATTAGAAAAGCTTGATTTGAAGGACCAAGGTCGACGGCTCGTTAGCAAATATTGTTACCATTCAGTCATGTGATCACCAAGGCATTTGTAACATACATGAATGATCCAGAACCACTGCAACATCTTGGTAATAAATTACTTGTACTACTACTTAGAAAAGCTCCGTCTTCCAGTAAGAGAGTTACTGCGCAGCAACAGTGTTTCTTTCAATGTAACTACGCGGCAGCAGTCAATCTATCTATCTAATTAATCTAACAACACTAACAATAATGTTCACTTAGGTAAATAATGAAAACAGCGCTTCGATTAGTAATGCTCAGTCTTAGAGTAAAAGAGTTGCTGCGCACTCACAGTCAACCTATCATCTAATTAATTATACGATAACCATACTAATCATATTCATAACCTATCTAAGTCGCAAAGAACTTCTAGACGGGTGTGATGGGACACGGGAGATCGATTTTTTGTCTCTCGAACGACTGATCAGGTAGCTTGTTTTCAGGAATTTGAAGACCAGGGAGGTACTTCCTGGATGAGATATTCTGTGAGCCATGTCCTTTTGTATTTTCGTAGTTCCCAAGGCAGTTTGCTTCTTGCTCTGCTTGATCGGAATCAAGTCAAGCAGAATCATGCGCCTTTTCTGCTTTCGCAGATAGTGCCTGGCTGTTTTCCTCAAACGAGAAGAGCCGTTGCAAACAGACAGCCATCTTCGGGATACTCTGGCGACATTCAGCAGAGAACGAGGATCCAGCTTCAGCAGTACCAGTTCAGCTATTTCGTACGGCAGACTAGCAATGAAGTCAACGCCGCATTGGCGGGCACCCATGGTGTCCATCAGCTGAGCGAAAGTCTCCATGATGTTGCTGCTTGCTCGGAAGACAGCTGAATGGTGCTCCTCCGTTGGATCATGCCCATATACTCGGGTGTTCACCGATCCGGATGACTGATCCTAATTATCTAATGAATCTAACAATAATAATATTAACTTACATAAATAAAGGAAAAAGAGCTTCGATTAGAAAAGCTTGATTTGAAGGACCAAGGTCGACGGCTCGTTAGCAAATATTGTTACCATTCAGTCATGTGATCACCAAGGCATTTGTAACATACATGAATGATCCAGAACCACTGCAACATCTTGGTAATAAATTACTTGTACTACTACTTAGAAAAGCTCCGTCTTCCAGTAAGAGAGTTACTGCGCAGCAACAGTGTTTCTTTCAATGTAACTACGCGGCAGCAGTCAATCTATCTATCTAATTAATCTAACAACACTAACAATAATGTTCACTTAGGTAAATAATGAAAACAGCGCTTCGATTAGTAAAGCTCAGTCTTAGAGTAAAAGAGTTGCTGCGCACTCACAGTCAACCTATCATCTAATTAATTATACGATAACCATACTAATCATATTCATAACCTATCTAAGTCGCAAAGAACTTCTAGACGGGTGTGATGGGACACGGGAGATCGATTTTTTGTCTCTCGAACGACTGATCAGGTAGCTTGTTTTCAGGAATTTGAAGACCAGGGAGGACTTCCTGGATGAGATATTCTGTGAGCCATGTCCTTTTGTATTTTCGTAGTTCCCAAGGCAGTTTGCTTCTTGCTCTGCTTGATCGGAATCAACTCAAGCAGAATCATGCGCCTTTTCTGCTTTCGCAGATAGTGCCTGGCTGTTTTCCTCAAACGAGAAGAGCCGTTGCAAACAGACAGCCATCTTCGGGATACACTGACAACTTTCAGCAGAGAACGAGGATCCAGCTTCAGCAGTACCAGTTCGGCTATTTCGAACGGTAGGCTAGCAATGAAGTCAACGCCGCATTGGCGGGCACCCATGGTGTCCATCAGCTGAGCGAAAGTCTCCATGATGTTGCTGCTTGCTCGGAAGACAGCTGAATGGTGCTCCTCCGTTGGATCATGCCCATATACTCGGGTGTTCACCGATCCGGATGACTGATCCTAATTATCTAATGAATCTAACAATAATAATATTAACTTACATAAATAATGGAAAAAGAGCTTCGATTAGAAAAGCTTGAGCTGAAGGACCAAGGTCGACGGCTCGTTAGCAAATATTGTTACCATTCAGTCATGTAATCACCAAGACATTTGTAACATACATGAATGATCCAGAACCACTGCAACATCTTGGTAATAAATTACTTGTACTACTACTTAGAAAAGCTCCGTCTTCCAGTAAGAGAGTTACTGCGCAGCAACAGTGTTTCTTTCAATGTAACTACGCGGCAGCAGTCAATCTATCTATCTAATTAATCTAACAACACTAACAATAATGTTCACTTAGGTAAATAATGAAAACAGCGCTTCGATTAGTAAAGCTCAGTCTTAGAGTAAAAGAGTTGCTGCGCACTCACAGTCAACCTATCATCTAATTAATTATACGATAACCATACTAATCATATTCATAACCTATCTAAGTCGCAAAGAACTTCTCGACGCGTGTGATGGGACACGGGAGATCGATTTTTTGTCCCTCGAACGACTGTTCAGGGGGCTTGTTTTCAGGACTTTGAAGACCAGGGAGGTACTTCCTGGCTGAGATATTCTCTGAGCCATGTCCTTTTGTATTTTCGTAGTTTCCAAGGCAGTTTGCTTCTTGCTCTGCTTGATCGGAATCAAGTCAAGCAGAATCATGCGCCTTTTCTGCTTTCGCAGATAGTGCCTGGCTGTTTTCCTCAAACGAGAAGAGCCGTTGCAAACAGACAGCCATCTTCGGGATACTCTGGCGACATTCAGCAGAGAACGAGGATCCAGCTTCAGCAGTACCAGTTCAGCTATTTCGTACGGCAGACTAGCAATGAAGTCAACGCCGCATTGGCGGGCACCCATGGTGTCCATCAGCTGAGCGAAAGTCTCCATGATGTTGCTGCTTGCTCGGAAGACAGCTGAATGGTGCTCCTCCGTTGGATCATGCCCATATACTCGGGTGTTCACCGATCCGGATGACTGATCCTAATTATCTAATGAATCTAACAATAATAATATTAACTTACATAAATAATGGAAAAAGAGCTTCGATTAGAAAAGCTTGAGCTGAAGGACCAAGGTCGACGGCTCGTTAGCAAATATTGTTACCATTCAGTCATGTAATCACCAAGACATTTGTAACATACATGAATGATCCAGAACCACTGCAACATCTTGGTAATAAATTACTTGTACTACTACTTAGAAAAGCTCCGTCTTCCAGTAAGAGAGTTACTGCGCAGCAACAGTGTTTCTTTCAATCTAACTACGCGGCAGCAGTCAATCTATCTATCTAATTAATCTAACAACACTAACAATAATGTTCACTTAGGTAAATAATGGAAACAGCGGTACGATTAGTAAAGCTCAGTCTTAGAGTAAAAGAGTTGCTGCGCACTCACAGTCAACCTATCATCTAATTAATCATACGATAACCATACTAATCATATTCATAACCTATCTAAGTCGCAAAGAACTTCTAGACGGGTGTGATGGGACACGGGAGATCGATTTTTTGTCTCTCGAACGACTGATCAGGTAGCTTGTTTTCAGGAATTTGAAGACCAGGGAGGACTTCCTGGATGAGATATTCTGTGAGCCATGTCCTTTTGTATTTTCGTAGTTCCCAAGGCAGTTTGCTTCTTGCTCTGCTTGATCGGAATCAACTCAAGCAGAATCATGCGCCTTTTCTGCTTTCGCAGATAGTGCCTGGCTGTTTTCCTCAAACGAGAAGAGCCGTTGCAAACAGACAGCCATCTTCGGGATACACTGACAACTTTCAGCAGAGAACGAGGATCCAGCTTCAGCAGTACCAGTTCGGCTATTTCGAACGGTAGGCTAGCAATGAAGTCAACGCCGCATTGGCGGGCACCCATGGTGTCCATCAGCTGAGTGAAAGTCTCCATGACGTTGCTGCTTGCTCGGAAGACAGCTGAATGGTGCTACTCCGTCCTCCTCCGGATCATGCCCTTATACTCGGGTGTTCACCGATCCGGATGACTGATCCTAATTATCTAATGAATCTAACAATAATAATGTTTACTTACCTAAATAAAGGAAAAAGAGCTTCGATTAGAAAAGCTTGAGCTGAAGGACCAAGGTCGACGGCTCGTTAGCAAATATTGTTACCATTCAGTCATGTAATCACCAAGACATTTGTAACATACATGAATGATCCAGAACCACTGCAACATCTTGGTAATAAATTACTTGTACTACTACTTAGAAAAGCTCCGTCTTCCAGTAAGAGAGTTACTGCGCAGCAACAGTGTTTCTTTCAATCTAACTACGCGGCAGCAGTCAATCTATCTATCTAATTAATCTAACAACACTAACAATAATGTTCACTTAGGTAAATAATGAAAACAGCGCTTCGATTAGTAAAGCTCAGTCTTAGAGTAAAAGAGTTGCTGCGCACTCACAGTCAACCTATCATCTAATTAATTATACGATAACCATACTAATCATATTCATGACCTATCGAAGTCGCAACGAACTTCTCGACGGGTATGATGGGACACGGGAGATCGATTTTTTGTCTCTCGAACGACTGTTCAGGGGGCTTGTTTTCAGGACTTTGAAGACCAGGGAGATACTTCCTGGCTGAGATATTCTCTGAACCATGTCCTTTTGTATTCTCGTAGTTCCCAAGGCAGTTTGCTTCTTGCTCTGCTTGATCGGAATCAAGTCAAGCAGAATCATGCGCCTTTTCTGCTTTCGCAGATAGTGCCTGGCTGTTTTCCTCAAACGAGAAGAGCCGTTGCAAACAGACAGCCATCTTCGGGATACACTGGCAACTTTCAGCAGAGAACGAGGGTCCAACTTCAGCAGTACCAGTTCGGCTATTTAGTACGGCAGGCTTGCAATGAAGTCAACGCCGCATTGGCGGGCACCCATGGTGTCCATCAGCTGAGCGAAAGTCTCCATGATGTTGCTGCTTGCTCGGAAGACAGCTGAATGGTGCTCCTCCGTCGGATCATGCCCTTATACTCGGCTGTTCACCGATCCAGATGACTGATCCTAATTATCTAATTAATCTAACAATAATAATGTTAACTTACATAAATAATGGAAAAAGAGCTTCGATTAGAAAAGCTTGAGCTGAAGGACCAAGGTCGACGGCTCTTTAGCAAATATTGTTACCATTCAGTCATGTAATCACCAAGACATTTGTAACATACTTGAATGATCCAGAACCACTGTAACATCTTGGTAATTAATTACTTGTACTACTACTTAGAAAAGCTCCGTCATACAGTAAGAGATTTACTGCGCAGCAACAGTGTTTCTTTCAATCTAACTACGCGGCAGCAGTCAATCTATCTATCTAATTAATCTAACAACACTAACAATAATGTTCACTTAGGTAAATAATGAAAACAGCGCTTCGATTAGTAAAGCTCAGTCTTAGAGTAAAAGAGTTGCTGCGCACTCACAGTCAACCTATCATCTAATCAATTATACGATAACCATACTAATCATATTCATAACCTATCTAAATCGCAAAGAACTTCTCGACGCGTGTGATGGGACACGGGAGATCGATTTTTTGTCTCTCGAACGACTGTTCAGGGGGCTTGTTTTCAGGACTTTGAAGACCAGGGAGGTACTTCCTGGCTGAGATATTCTCTGAGCCATGTCCTTTTGTATTTTCGTAGTTCCCAAGGCAGTTTGCTTCTTGCTCTGCTTGATCGGAATCAAGTCAAGCAGAATCATGCGCCTTTTCTGCTTTCGCAGATAGTGCCTGGCTGTTTTCCTCAAACGAGAAGAGCCGTTGCAAACAGACAGCCATCTTCGGGATATTCTGGCGACATTCAGCAGAGAACGAGGATCCAGCTTCAGCAATACCAGTTCAGCTATTTCGTACGGCAGACTAGCAATGAAGTCAACGCCGCATTGGCGGGCACCCATGGTGTCCATCAGCTGAGCGAAAGTCTCCATGATGTTGCTGCTTGCTCGGAAGACAGCTGAATGGTGCTCCTCCGTTGGATCATGCCCATATACTCGGGTGTTCACCGATCCGGATGACTGATCCTAATTATCTAATGAATCTAACAATAATAATATTAACTTACATAAATAATGGAAAAAGAGCTTCGATTAGAAAAGCTTGATTTGAAGGACCAAGGTCGACGGCTCGTTAGCAAATATTGTTACCATTCAGTCATGTGATCACCAAGGCATTTGTAACATACATGAATGATCCAGAACCACTGCAACATCTTGGTAATAAATTACTTGTACTACTACTTAGAAAAGCTCCGTCTTCCAGTAAGAGAGTTACTGCGCAGCAACAGTGTTTCTTTCAATGTAACTACGCGGCAGCAGTCAATCTATCTATCTAATTAATCTAACAACACTAACAATAATGTTCACTTAGGTAAATAATGAAAACAGCGCTTCGATTAGTAAAGCTCAGTCTTAGAGTAAAAGAGTTGCTGCGCACTCACAGTCAACCTATCATCTAATTAATTATACGATAACCATACTAATCATATTCATAACCTATCTAAGTCGCAAAGAACTTCTAGACGGGTGTGAAGGGACACGGGAGATCGATTTTTTGTCTCTCGAACGACTGATCAGGTAGCTTGTTTTCAGGAATTTGAAGACCAGGGAGGTACTTCCTGGATGAGATATTCTGTGAGCCATGTCCTTTTGTATTTTCGTAGTTCCCAAGGCAGTTTGCTTCTTGCTCTGCTTGATCGGAATCAAGTCAAGCAGAATCATGCGCCTTTTCTGCTTTCGCAGATAGTGCCTGGCTGTTTTCCTCAAACGAGAAGAGCCGTTGCAAACAGACAGCCATCTTCGGGATACTCTGGCGACATTCAGCAGAGAACGAGGATCCAGCTTCAGCAGTACCAGTTCAGCTATTTCGTACGGCAGACTAGCAATGAAGTCAACGCCGCATTGGCGGGCACCCATGGTGTCCATCAGCTGAGCGAAAGTCTCCATGATGTTGCTGCTTGCTCGGAAGACAGCTGAATGGTGCTCCTCCGTTGGATCATGCCCATATACTCGGGTGTTCACCGATCCGGATGACTGATCCTAATTATCTAATGAATCTAACAATAATAATATTAACTTACATAAATAAAGGAAAAAGAGCTTCGATTAGAAAAGCTTGATTTGAAGGACCAAGGTCGACGGCTCGTTAGCAAATATTGTTACCATTCAGTCATGTGATCACCAAGGCATTTGTAACATACATGAATGATCCAGAACCACTGCAACATCTTGGTAATAAATTACTTGTACTACTACTTAGAAAAGCTCCGTCTTCCAGTAAGAGAGTTACTGCGCAGCAACAGTGTTTCTTTCAATGTAACTACGCGGCAGCAGTCAATCTATCTATCTAATTAATCTAACAACACTAACAATAATGTTCACTTAGGTAAATAATGAAAACAGCGCTTCGATTAGTAAAGCTCAGTCTTAGAGTAAAAGAGTTGCTGCGCACTCACAGTCAACCTATCATCTAATTAATTATACGATAACCATACTAATCATATTCATAACCTATCTAAGTCGCAAAGAACTTCTAGACGGGTGTGATGGGACACGGGAGATCGATTTTTTGTCTCTCGAACGACTGATCAGGTAGCTTGTTTTCAGGAATTTGAAGACCAGGGAGGTACTTCCTGGATGAGATATTCTGTGAGCCATGTCCTTTTGTATTTTCGTAGTTCCCAAGGCAGTTTGCTTCTTGCTCTGCTTGATCGGAATCAAGTCAAGCAGAATCATGCGCCTTTTCTGCTTTCGCAGATAGTGCCTGGCTGTTTTCCTCAAACGAGAAGAGCCGTTGCAAACAGACAGCCATCTTCGGGATACACTGGCAACTTTCAGCAGAGAACGAGGATCCAGCTTCAGCAGTACCAGTTCGGCTATTTCGAACGGTAGGCTAGCAATGAAGTCAACGCCGCATTGGCGGGCACCCATGGTGTCCATCAGCTGAGCGAAAGTCTCCATGATGTTGCTGCTTGCTCGGAAGACAGCTGAATGGTGCTTCTCCGTTGGATCATGCCCATATACTCGGGTGTTCACCGATCCGGATGACTGATCCTAATTATCTAATGAATCTAACAATAATAATATTAACTTACATAAATAATGGAAAAAGAGCTTCGATTAGAAAAGCTTGAGCTGAAGGACCAAGGTCGACGGCTCGTTAGCAAATATTGTTACCATTCAGTCATGTAATGACCAAGACATTTATAACATACTTGAATGATCCAGAACCACTGTAATATCTTGGTAATTAATTACTTGTACTACTACTTAGAAAAGCTCTGTCATACAGTAAGAGAGTTACTGCGCAGCAACAGTGTTTCTTACTATCTCACTACGTGGCAGCACTCAATCTATCTATCTAATTAATCTAACAACACTAACAATAATGTTCACGTAGGTAAATGATGGAAACAGCGCTTCGATTAGTAAAGCTCAGTCTTAGAGTAAAAGAGTTGCTGCGCACTCACAGTCAACCTATCATCTAATTAATTATACGATAACCATACTAATCATATTCATAACCTATCTAAGTCGCAAAGAACTTCTCGACGCGTGTGATGGGACACGGGAGATCGATTTTTTGTCTCTTGAACGACTGTTCAGGGGGCTTGTTTTCAGGACTTTGAAGACCAGGGAGGTACTTCCTGGCTGAGATATTCTCTGAGCCATGTCCTTTTGTATTTTCGTAGTTCCCAAGGCAGTTTGCTTCTTGCTCTGCTTGATCGGAATCAAGTCAAGCAGCATCATGCGCCTTTTCTGCTTTCGCAGATAGTGCCTGGCTGTTTTCCTCAAACGGGAAGAGCCGTTGCAAACAGACAGCCATCTTCGGGATACTCTGGCGACATTCAGCAGAGAACGAGGATCCAGCTTCAGCAGTACCAGTTCAGCTATTTCGTACGGCAGGCTTGCAATGAAGTCAACGCCGCATTGGCGGGCACCCATGGTGTCCATCAGCTGAGCGAAAGTCTACATGATGTTGCTGCTAGTAGATAAATAGGGCTGGTTCTAACTCAAGGGATCTGCACCGACATTTACCGACACTTTTTAGCTCAGACTCGAACCACTTAGCTCGGACTCGAACCACTGGGTGGTGGGTGGTGGGTGGGTGGGGTTGCTGAATTTTTTGCATGAATCAGCGCGCGATATGCGGTGGGTGGTGAAGAGGTGGGAGGTGGGTGGTGGGTGGTGGGTGGTTGGTAGAATTTAAATTTATTTTTTTTTTTTCGTGTGAGTCGGTGAGCGGCGAGCAGTGGGTGGCGGGGAGGTGGGAGGTGGGAGGTGGGAGGTGGGAGGTGGGTGGTGCCCGGTGGGTGGTGCGTGGTGGGTGGTGGGTGGTGGGTGGTTGGTAGAATTTTTTTTTTTTTTTTTTTTTTGTGTGATTCGGCGAGCGGCGAGCAGTGGGTGGCGGGGTGGTCGGAGGTGGGAGGTGGGAGGTGGGTGGTGGGTGGTGGGTGGTTGGTTGGTAGAATTTTTTTATTTTTTTATTTTTTTCATGTGATTCGGCGAGCGTTGAGCAGTGGGCGGCGGGGGGGGGGGGAGTCGGCCCCGGGTTGATAGGTGGCCCGCGAAGGGGGCGAGTCTGCTCAGCCTTTGGTGTTTCACAAATAAACACTTCGGCGTTAAAATCGAATGTTAGTTGCGAAGGGTCAGACTCGTTCGAGTACCACAGACCTCTCAACTTGAAATATATGGCGCCGATGAGTATTTGTATACAAATAATGGAAAAAGAGCTTCGATTAGAAAAGCTTGATTTGAAGGACCAAGGTCGACGGCTCGTTAGCAAATATTGTTACCATTCAGTCATGTGATCACCAAGGCATTTGTAACATACATGAATGATCCAGAACCACTGCAACATCTTGGTAATAAATTACTTGTACTACTACTTAGAAAAGCTCCGTCTTCCAGTAAGAGAGTTACTGCGCAGCAACAGTGTTTCTTTCAATGTAACTACGCGGCAGCAGTCAATCTATCTATCTAATTAATCTAACAACACTAACAATAATGTTCACTTAGGTAAATAATGAAAACAGCGCTTCGATTAGTAAAGCTCAGTCTTAGAGTAAAAGAGTTGCTGCGCACTCACAGTCAACCTATCATCTAATTAATTATACGATAACCATACTAATCATATTCATAACCTATCTAAGTCGCAAAGAACTTCTAGACGGGTGTGAAGGGACACGGGAGATCGATTTTTTGTCTCTCGAACGACTGATCAGGTAGCTTGTTTTCAGGAATTTGAAGACCAGGGAGGTACTTCCTGGATGAGATATTCTGTGAGCCATGTCCTTTTGTATTTTCGTAGTTCCCAAGGCAGTTTGCTTCTTGCTCTGCTTGATCGGAATCAAGTCAAGCAGAATCATGCGCCTTTTCTGCTTTCGCAGATAGTGCCTGGCTGTTTTCCTCAAACGAGAAGAGCCGTTGCAAACAGACAGCCATCTTCGGGATACTCTGGCGACATTCAGCAGAGAACGAGGATCCAGCTTCAGCAGTACCAGTTCAGCTATTTCGTACGGCAGACTAGCAATGAAGTCAACGCCGCATTGGCGGGCACCCATGGTGTCCATCAGCTGAGCGAAAGTCTCCATGATGTTGCTGCTTGCTCGGAAGACAGCTGAATGGTGCTCCTCCGTTGGATCATGCCCATATACTCGGGTGTTCACCGATCCGGATGACTGATCCTAATTATCTAATGAATCTAACAATAATAATATTAACTTACATAAATAAAGGAAAAAGAGCTTCGATTAGAAAAGCTTGATTTGAAGGACCAAGGTCGACGGCTCGTTAGCAAATATTGTTACCATTCAGTCATGTGATCACCAAGGCATTTGTAACATACATGAATGATCCAGAA
The DNA here is from genome assembly GCA_917499995.1 of Ichneumon xanthorius. Taxonomy (NCBI): domain Eukaryota; kingdom Metazoa; phylum Arthropoda; class Insecta; order Hymenoptera; family Ichneumonidae; genus Ichneumon; species Ichneumon xanthorius. Next base: position 158,373 of record CAKJTD010000093.1, on the reverse strand, counting down.
CCACTGCAACATCTTGGTAATAAATTACTTGTACTACTACTTAGAAAAGCTCCGTCTTCCAGTAAGAGAGTTACTGCGCAGCAACAGTGTTTCTTTCAATGTAACTACGCGGCAGCAGTCAATCTATCTATCTAATTAATCTAACAACACTAACAATAATGTTCACTTAGGTAAATAATGAAAACAGCGCTTCGATTAGTAAAGCTCAGTCTTAGAGTAAAAGAGTTGCTGCGCACTCACAGTCAACCTATCATCTAATTAATTATACGATAACCATACTAATCATATTCATAACCTATCTAAGTCGCAAAGAACTTCTCGACGCGTGTGATGGGACACGGGAGATCGATTTTTTGTCTCTTGAACGACTGTTCAGGGGGCTTGTTTTCAGGACTTTGAAGACCAGGGAGGTACTTCCTGGCTGAGATATTCTCTGAGCCATGTCCTTTTGTATTTTCGTAGTTCCCAAGGCAGTTTGCTTCTTGCTCTGCTTGATCGGAATCAAGTCAAGCAGCATCATGCGCCTTTTCTGCTTTCGCAGATAGTGCCTGGCTGTTTTCCTCAAACGGGAAGAGCCGTTGCAAACAGACAGCCATCTTCGGGATACACTGGCAACTTTCAGCAGAGAACGAGGATCCAGCTTCAGCAGTACCAGTTCGGCTATTTCGAACGGTAGGCTAGCAATGAAGTCAACGCCGCATTGGCGGGCACCCATGGTGTCCATCAGCTGAGCGAAAGTCTACATGATGTTGCTGCTAGTAGATAAATAGGGCTGGTTCTAACTCAAGGGATCTGCACCGACATTTACCGACACTTTTTAGCTCAGACTCGAACCACTTAGCTCGGACTCGAACCACTGGGTGGTGGGTGGTGGGTGGGTGGGGTTGCTGAATTTTTTGCATGAATCAGCGCGCGATATGCGGTGGGTGGTGAAGAGGTGGGAGGTGGGTGGTGGGTGGTGGGTGGTTGGTAGAATTTAAATTTATTTTTTTTTTTTCGTGTGAGTCGGTGAGCGGCGAGCAGTGGGTGGCGGGGAGGTGGGAGGTGGGAGGTGGGAGGTGGGAGGTGGGTGGTGCCCGGTGGGTGGTGCGTGGTGGGTGGTGGGTGGTGGGTGGTTGGTAGAATTTTTTTTTTTTTTTTTTTTTGTGTGATTCGGCGAGCGGCGAGCAGTGGGTGGCGGGGTGGTGGGAGGTGGGAGGTGGGAGGTGGGTGGTGGGTGGTGGGTGGTTGGTTGGTAGAATTTTTTTATTTTTTTATTTTTTTCATGTGATTCGGCGAGCGTTGAGCAGTGGGCGGCGGGGGGGGGGGGAGTCGGCCCCGGGTTGATAGGTGGCCCGCGAAGGGGGCGAGTCTGCTCAGCTTTTGGTGTTTCACAAATAAACACTTCGGCGTTAAAATCGAATGTTAGTTGCGAAGGGTCAGACTCGTTCGAGTACCACAGACCTCTCAACTTGAAATATATGGCGCCGATGAGTATTTGTATACAAATAAGAGGGTGTGGAGTCCACCGAGCGTTGTGTCTTGGAGAAAATCGGTCGCAGGCTAGTTAAACTAAACAGTATCGGTCCATTGACTGTATTGAATGCTAGTCGAGCGTGCATTCAAGTGTTGGGCATGGCGGTGTGAGGTCCACTTGAGACCCTGTCTTCGAGTCAAACGCGCGTGTAGCGACGTATATCCTACGAAGCCTATGCTAGGGTGATACACCCGCTGTGGATGCTGCTACGAGACGCCTGGAGCGCGAGGCATCTTGAGGGTATATCCCTCTCCGTCAACCATACGCATTCTCCCATCTCACCACTTTTATCTCTCTCCCACCCATTTTTGTCAACCGTCAAAGATTTTGTTTGGGCCCACGGATAGCGAGTCTGCATCGATTGGTTCTATTTCTTAAGTCTGCATGAGTCCATGGGAGGGTTGAACGAGAAACAGAGTAGTGGATTTAAGCTTTCTTTTGGTCAGTGCTCAGTGTACATTTGTCTCGTGAACTTCTCTGCGATTCAAATTAGTCTCCGCGTTTTATCTCATATGTACATATCTATGAGTTATAAAAATGGATTCGAAAAAGTGCAAAAGGCTCATCGCCATTATGGAGCAGGCGTATTCGGCTCTTAGAGATAAACCCTCGCGTGCTGAGGCGCAGCAGTGGATAAAGTTCGGCAATGATAATTGCCGATTGCTGAGGAAGATTTTGCGGAAAAGTACAAAAACTATTGGTGAAAAAATTAGAATCCAGACCACAATTGCTGTGTTAATGTCACTTACGACAAAATTTAAAAAGAGTGGTTCCGGTGTTGCCTCAAATAAAGTGCAGTGGGTTGATCTCGAGACGGCGTTCAAGGGAAGAATACGTACGGGGATGGTCATCAACCTGCAGCATCGCGATCTATCCGACTTCTTGGATGATTCGAAACTACTTATCATCGCGAGATTAAAAAGAATGATGAATGGTTCTAAAAAGAAGAGGTGCAGACGTTCGTTAAAAGTGAATGTTATTCTGACATGCAAATTCAGAATCACAAAAAATGACGAAATTGTGGAGGAGAATAAAATTTTCAACACGAGGAATGAAATGATTCTTCGCTCAACGAATATTGAAGAGTGGTTTTCGGAGCACGTGAAGTAGAAATTATTATTAAAAGTGGAGCAATTCGAACAGAAGGAATCCGGCTGGTCTTTGGTTGAAATCATCAATCTACAATTCAACATGAATAAGTACACGCCGCTAAGAGGAGGATTATCGACGTTCGTGAGCGTTCCAAAGGATTTGCAGCTGAAGCGCGCCGTCGTTAACATAATTAACAACGACCATTATTGCTTCTTGTGGGCGGTCAACGCGGCGCTTTCTCCAGCAGTACAAGGAAATGGGGATCGCACGGCTTCATATCAAGATTTTCGGCGAGTGCTCGCGTATCAGGATTTTAGTTATCCAATGAAAGTTAACTCGATACCACGGTTTGAGCGATTAAATAAATTATGTATAAATGTTTATGGTGTAGAAAGTAGGAAAGGTAAATCGGATATCGTGCCGATATATTTAAGTAAGGAGAAGTCCGAACGAGACACGATACGTCTGCTCATGCTTGAAACCGAAGTTAAACTCGATGACAATAGTCCAGTGCACCATTTCGCATGGATTAAGAATTTATCGCGATTAGTTAGTTCACAAATATCCAAACATAATCATGCGACTTGGTTGTGTGATAGATGTCTGTCTCACTTCCAAACGCAGGATAGATTAGACAAGCATAAACCCGATTGTTTTAGTGTTAATGGGTGCAAAATGATCCTTCCAAAAGATGGGGAAAACATTTTAAAATTCAAGAATTTCAAATATAAAGAAGACGACCCATTCGCTATTTATGCGGATCTTTAATGCCTCTTGGAGCCTGATCAATCTTTACCGGGCAATCAGAAGCATGTACCTCATAGTATAGCTTTTTATGTACACTGTACATATTCGACTGAAATCTCGCAGTACAAATGTTATCGTGGTAAAGATTGCATCGAGTGGTTCATGAAGGAGTTGCGTGAATTAGCTGACTTTTTTACTCCGCTGGTACGTTACGTAACACCGATGAAAAAATTAAGCGCGATTCAGAAGCGTGAGTTTAAATTGGCAACCACGTGTCATATATGTGAGAATCCCTTTGATGCGAATGATAAAAAAGTCAGGGATCATTGTCATTTTACGGGGGAATATCGAGGGCCTGCGCATAATCAATGCAATTTAAATTATACAACGTCACACGTCATCCCAGTCATTTTTCATAATTTATCAGGCTACGATTCACATTTTCTAATTAAAGCGTTGGCAGCAAAGATTGAAGGGTCAACTCAGCTTTTGCCTGTAAACAAAGAAAAATATATATCTTTCACAAAAATCGTGAAGTCAAAAGCTGTGCAATATCGATTTATCGATTCGTTCAGATTTATGCAGAGTAGCATACAAAAATTAGCATCGTATCTCGATGCGGAGGGAAAGGTGATAACGCGCAAACATTGTGATAGTGCAGAGGAATTTGAGCTACTCATCAGAAAAGGAGTCTTCCCCTACGACTATCTTGATAGTTGGAGTAAACTTGATGATACTATTTTGCCATCGAAGGAAAGCTTTTTCTCCAAATTAAACGACGAGAATATTAGTGACGGTGAATACGCGCACGCGGTAAATGTTTGGCGGGTATTTAAAATCAACACCTTGGGCGAATATTCGGATCTGTATTTGAAAACTGATGTACTACTTTTAGCTGACATTTTTGAAAACTTCCGACGCACCTGCAAGAAAACGTATAATTTAGATCCTCTGCATTATTACACAGCGCCTGGTCTCGCTTTCGATGCGATGCTCAAATGTACGAGTGTGGAACTTGAACTCCTGACGGATGTAAATATGGTATTATTTATCGAAAAAGGTATTCGTGGAGGGGTCGCTCAGTGTACGAATCGATATGCCAAAGCGAATAATCGATATATGGGTGAAGATTTTGATTCAAGCGTCGATGAATCTTATCTCATGTATTACGATGTTAATAATCTGTATGGTGCGGCAATGAGCCAATTTTTACCTCACGGCTCGTTCGAATGGATGGTCAATTTTGAAAATATCGACGTTACTGAAATCGCTGACGACTCTCCTGTGGGGTACATACTTGAAGTCGATTTAGAATATCCACAGGAGCTCCACGATCAACACAAAGATTTACCATTATGCCCTGAGCACTTCATACCCCCCATAGCCGGCTGTAATCAATCAAAATTAATGACAACGCTATCACCAAAAAAAAATTATGTAATTCACTATCGTAATTTAAAGCAGGCTCTCAACTTGGGCTTAAAATTATCGAAAATTCACAAAATATTACAATTCGAGCAAACTCCATGGCTGAAAAAATATATCGATTTGAATACCGATTGTCGCAAAGAATCGAAAAATGACTTCGAGAAGAACTTTTATAAGTTAATGAACAATGCTGTCTTCGGGAAAACGATGGAAAATGTTAGGAAACATCGAGAAGTCAAGCTTGTTACTAAATGGCGTGGGAGACATGGAGCACGAGCAACTACATAATAATATTATACTATATTCGTATAATAGTATAATATTATAAAATAGTCGTAATAATATACCGTCGTATATTATAGTATTGTAGTATACATTCCAGTTCGGACAGCGGTGTCCGAAAAGTGGAGCAACTCCGGTTGCACAATATCGAGGTATGCAGCGGCACGCGACGAGCGCGCGTCGTTGCAACGAGGTCCACCAAAAACCTGAGTCAGCCGTTAAGCAATCACGGGCGACTCGGTAATTAGGGCATCGACTCGAGAATTACCGAGTCACATATGCCGAAATCAAAACATGCTCCAAATCCCATTCTCGAAGAAGCGAGGATTTGGAAAGATAATGGTTTACAGAAATAAAGTAAACCATAAACATTCAAACAATATTAAGCTGACGTGCCTGCTCTCTTACTCGTATATAAGGGATCGAGAGCGGGCACTCATCAGTCTCTTCGGAACTCTTGATTCTTACGGTTGACTATAGGGATACACCTCGAGCACAGCTCAAACACGATAAGCGGGTCGGGTAATTGTAAACCCCTATCGTGAAAGATTAACGCCGGAATGTCGTTAATCTAGAAGGTGTATCCAGCGCGCAGAGCGCACCAGCGGTTGGTAATTCAAAAGGACAAACGTGAGCATAGATAGAACTCTAATAAAGAAACTAAAGCATCAAGGGATAACATATAAATAGAGCAATATCAAACCAGCAGAATTAATCAAGCATTAATAGAGAAACTAATCAAGCCTAAATCGAGGAATTAATCAAGCAGTAAAGACAAAGCATCGAAAGACTTAATAGAGCATTAGTAGATAAAGTAACAAAGCTTCGAACGAGCTCTAACCAAGGAGTAAATCAACGTCATGTTGAGCGTTGATTCGGCTTGTCCTGGCAAAAGGAGAACCTTAATCAAAGGTTCCGGGTGAGCATTGTTATACAGTAAGTATAACAACGCAACCCTTGTAAAACTCCGAACATATAAATACTTTGTTAAGCATATCAAATATCTAAATCTCTTGTCGTTTAAATATACGTTGTCAAATAAATATTGTTAATTAAATAAATCTATATTTGTACTTCACTTGGGTTCCAACCCTTTACTGAGCACATCCCCAACCTTCCGAGCTAACGGCTCGCGCACAGACCTCAGATTAGCTACCTGAGTTTCTGCGGCATAACAATACCGAACTTCAGGCAATTCCGTTTCTTTTGTTATTTCTACCAAAGCACAATCGTGACCTTTATAACAATATTTAAATAAATATTTTATCCACTGCACTGTTGAACAAATTTCAACATTGATGTGACAATTTAAATTTAATAATAGATAGGGATTGTAAGGTACAATGAAATTGTTGCCTGCAAGTCTGATAGTATTAACGCCCTTATAACAAATTACTCTTCCATTATTAGGTCTCTTATATATTGGGTATGAATTATGACCGAATGTTGTTTCTTTTGGAAATTCCTTCGGAAAATGTTTGGTGCATTTGTTTGTGTCACGATCCATGCAAGGTGAATACAAATGCTCTTTTCCACATGGTCCATGAACCATACATTTTTTGACTAAAATGACGCGCGCTATCGCGCGCGAGCGGAAATTTGTTAGCGCTGCAGCGCTCCGTTTGCCCAATATATCTAATTAGTAGTTTGATAAGGGAACTACAATTATCTGTCCATAGATCTACTGACCTTGCGATTTGAACGGTCACCCATCCAACTATTGAACTCTCGAATTGAAAGGCCACCCATCCAACTACCGAACTCTCGAATTGATCGGTCACCTATCCATTTACTGAACTCTCGATTTAAACATTTTCACCCATTCAACTACTGAACTCTCGATTTAAACGGTCACTCGCCCAACTATGGAACTCCCGATTTGCCTATCCAACTACTGGATTTTCGATTCATACGGTCACCCATCCATCTACTGATCTCCCTATTTGAACGGTCACCCATTCATCTACCGAACTCTCGATTTGTACGGTCACCCATCCGACTACTAAAGTCTCAGTTTGAACGGTCACCCATCCATGTATTTAAATCTCGAATTGAAAGGCCACCCATCCAACTACTGAACTGTCGTTCATCTATGGAACTCCCGATTTGAACATTCTCCTATTCAACTATTGAACTCTCAACTTGCACATTCATCCATCCAACTTTGGAACTCTTGATTTGAACGGTCACCCATCCAACTACTGAACTTTCGGTTTGAACAGTCATCCATTTATCTACTGAACTTTCATTTTGAACGTTCACCCATCAAACTACTAACTGGTGGTTTAAACGGTTACCCATCCATCTATCGAACTCTTAAATTTAAAGGTTACGCATCCAACTACTGAACTTTAGATTTGAACGGTCACCTGTCCAACTACTGTTATCTCGATTTGAACGCTCACCCATTCATCGACTGAACTCTGGACCCGGAATTATCACCAACTTTTTATAGCAGGAGACAAAACAATCACGCGCGCTGTGGCGCGCGAGCGGAGGTTTGTTCAGTGCTACAGCGCTCCGCTTCATCGAGATCCGTAGAATGATAATTTGGTAAAGTAACTATAGTCGTTCATCGAACTACTGAACTCCCAATTTGATTCATAACCCATCCAACTATTAAACTTTTGATTTTCCCGGTCACCCATCCAACACATTTATGGAAATCTCGGTATGAACGTTCACCCTACCATCTACTGAATTCTCCAATTGATCGGTCACCCATCCGACTACTAAACTATTAAACTATTGGACTCTTGATTTGAGATCACCCATCCATTTACTGATCTTTCATTTTAGACGGTCATCAATCCATCTACTGAATTTTTTATTTGAACGGTCACCTATCCAACTATTAAAATTTCGAATCTATCGGTTACCCATCTGACTACTAAACTCTCGGTTTGAACGGTCACCCATCCATCTACTGAACTTCTTTTTTGATCGGTCACCCATCCAACTAATGAACTCTTCATTTTAACTGTCATCCATCCAACTACCGGACTCTCGATTTGAACGATCACCCTTCCATTTACTGAACTTTCATTTTGGAGTAGCCTATCCATCCGTTGAATTTTTTATTTGAGCGGTCACCCATCTATCTACCGAACTTTCGATATGATCCATCATCACTCATTCACCCACTAACTTTCAATTCGACTTATTTCGAAATATACAAAAACTTTTCTAGCCTTGTTCGTTAATAATTTTAACAAAGTCCCGAGCCTATTAAAACAATATATTCGGTCGTGAAACACGGGCTATAACTAATTAAAAAATTATGGGCACGGGGATCGTGGGGCGACACCGGACGGACACGAACATCGTAACTCTTTTCTGACATCGGGCGGCACGACGACGACGGAATAGGCTAACTGTCAGTCTGACAGTTTAAAATCTCGAAGCAAGAGATCGAAGCGACACGCACGAGCCTCCGCGCAGCATCGTGTGTGTCGTCGTCATCGCCGACCAATCAGGGCACGAATAAAACGGCAACAATACAAATATCGAATTTTCGATAGAAAAAACTCGAAAATCGATATATATCGTGACACACCAACTTTTTAGGGGTGGATTCGTATAAACGTGGATTTTTTTCCTTGTCAGGTATTTGAGCAGAAATCAACTTATCTATTGTTTCCGCATCACGAATAATATAATCTTTTTCCATAAAAATTAACATATGTACATGGGGCAAACCTCTTTTCTGAAATTCAATAACATAAATATATGCACTATGAGTACCAAAAATGTGATCAGAAAATAACAACTTTTTCAATTATTTAACTTTCAAATGAAATACACGAACAATCAAGTCTGGGCGATCAGATGCCGATTCATTTGTATTTAAATTTTCTTCAATTTCTGGCCATTTTGGATTGCATGTCATTGTTATAAAAAATTGAGGTTTTCCATGTTTCTGGACTAAAGACATTGCATCTAAATATCATTGTGGATATGGTCGCGGACTTGTCTGGAAAGATGATGGTAATATTACCATTTTCCCTGGTCTTGTGACATTATTATCATTCCCTAGTTTTTGTAAATAATCCATCAATTCACTATACATTTCTGATCTAAGAGTTTTTTGTTCTTTTCTAATATATTTTAATCTTTCACCTTCAATTTTGCTCCACACGTCAACTATGTACTGTTGCGTTAAATTTCCCGCAAATAAACAAGGATTAAATCGCCCTCTCCAAGATAGACGATAACTGTAATATTGTAATGGCGTTATATCTCGATTTCCAAAAGAATGTCTCATACAAGCTGTCCAGCCTTTTTCACCCCTCGGAAATAATAAAGGATATGTCATGGGATCAACATTCGGACTCAAACTTGAAATACGCATTGATTTATCCCTTTTTGGATGAATACATATATCTCGATCAATTGACGGCTACCCATCATCACCAGTAAAAACCAGTGCTACCTCATTGCAATTTGGCGCATTGAAACGATTTTTATCTTTTAACGCGAGAGGACGACGCGACGAGAGGACGACGAGACGAGAGTACGACGAGACGAGAGGACGACGCGACGAGAGGACGACGAGACGAGAGTACGACGAGACGAGAGGACGACGCGACGAGAGGACGACGGGCCGAGAGTACGACGGGACGAGAGGACGACGAGACGAGCGGACGACGAGACGAGAGGACGACGAGACGAGAGGACGACGAGAAGAGAGGATGACGCGACGAGAGGACGACGAGAAGAGAGGACGACGAGAAGAGAGGACGACGAGAAGAGAGGACGACGAGAAGAGAGGACGACGAGAAGAGAGGACGACGAGAAGAGAGGATGACGCGACGAGAGGACGACGAGACGAGAGGACGACGAGACGAGAGGACGACGAGACGAGAGGACGACGAGACGAGAGGACGAGAGGACGACGAGACGAGAGGACGAGAGGACGAGAGGACGAGAGGACGAGAGGACGAGAGGACGAGAGGACGAGAGGACGAGAGGACGAGAGGACGAGAGGACGAGAGGACGAGAGGACGAGAGGACGAGAGGACGAGAGGACGAGATGACGAGAGGACGAGATGACGAGAGGACGAGATGACGAGAGGACGAGATGACGAGAGGACGAGATGACGAGAGGACGAGATGACGAGAGGACGAGATGACGAGAGGACGAGATGACGAGATGACGAGAGGACGAGATGACGAGAGGACGAGATGACGAGAGGACGAGATGACGAGAGGACGAGATGACGAGAGGACGAGATGACGAGAGGACGAGATGACGAAAAAACGACGAGATGACGAAAAAACGACGAGACGAGAGGACGACGGAGACGAGAGGACGACGGAGACGAGAGGACGACGGAGACGAGAGGACGACGGAGACGAGAGGACGACGGAGACGAGAGGACGACGGAGACGAGAGGACGACGGAGACGAGAGGACGAGAGGACGAGATGACGAGAGGACGAGATGACGAGAGGACGAGATGACGAGAGGACGAGATGACGAGAGGACGAGATGACGAGAGGACGAGATGACGAGAGGACGAGATGACGAGAGGACGAGATGACGAGAGGACGAGATGACGAGAGGACGAGATGACGAGAGGACGAGATGACGAGAGGACGAGATGACGAGAGGACGAGATGACGAGAGGACGAGATGACGAGAGGACGAGATGACGAGAGGACGAGATTACGAGAGGACGAGATGACGAGAGGACGAGATGACGAGAGGACGAGATGACGAGAGGACGAGAGGACGAGAGGACGAGATGACGAGAGGACGAGATGACGAGAGGACGAGATGACGAGAGGACGAGATGACGAGAGGACGAGATGACGAGAGGACGAGATGACGAGAGGACGAGATGACGAGAGGACGAGATGACGAGAGGACGAGATGACGAGAGGACGAGATGACGAGAGGACGAGATGACGAGAGGACGAGATGACGAGAGGACGAGATGACGAGAGGACGAGATGACGAGAGGACGAGATGACGAGAGGACGAGATGACGAGAGGACGAGATGACGAGAGGACGAGATGACGAGAGGACGAGATGACGAGAGGACGAGATGACGAGAGGACGAGATGACGAGAGGACGAGATGACGAGAGGACGAGATGACGAGAGGACGAGATGACGAGAGGACGAGATGACGAGAGGACGAGAGGACGAGATGACGAGAGGACGAGATGACGAGAGGACGAGATGACGAGAGGACGAGATGACGAGAGGACGAGATGACGAGAGGACGAGATGACGAGAGGACGAGATGACGAGAGGACGAGATGACGAGAGGACGAGATGACGAGAGGACGAGAGGACGAGAGGACGAGATGACGAGAGGACGAGATGACGAGAGGACGAGATGACGAGAGGACGAGATGACGAGAGGACGAGATGACGAGAGGACGAGATGACGAGAGGACGAGATGACGAGAGGACGAGATGACGAGAGGACGAGATGACGAGAGGACGAGATGACGAGATGACGAGAGGACGAGATGACGAGAGGACGAGATGACGAGAGGACGAGATGACGAGATGACGAGATGACGAGAGGACGAGATGACGAGAGGACGAGATGACGAGAGGACGAGATGACGAGAGGACGAGATGACGAGAGGACGAGATGACGAGAGGACGAGATGACGAGAGGACGAGATGACGAGAGGACGAGATGACGAGAGGACGAGATGACGAGAGGACGAGATGACGAGAGGACGAGATGACGAGAGGACGAGAGGACGAGAGGACGAGAGGACGAGAGGACGAGAGGACGAGATGACGAGAGGACGAGATGACGAGAGGACGAGAGGACGAGATGACGAGAGGACGAGATGACGAGAGGACGAGATGACGAGAGGACGAGATGACGAGAGGACGAGATGACGAGAGGACGAGATGACGAGAGGACGAGATGACGAGAGGACGAGATGACGAGAGGACGAGATGACGAGAGGACGAGATGACGAGAGGACGAGAGGACGAGATGACGAGAGGACGAGATGACGAGAGGACGAGATGACGAGAGGACGAGATGACGAGAGGACGAGATGACGAGAGGACGAGATGACGAGAGGACGAGATGACGAGAGGACGAGATGACGAGAGGACGAGATGACGAGAGGACGAGATGACGAGAGGACGAGATGACGAGAGGACGAGATGACGAGAGGACGAGATGACGAGAGGACGAGATGACGAGATGACGAGAGGACGAGATGACGAGAGGACGAGATGACGAGAGGACGAGATGACGAGAGGACGAGATGACGAGAGGACGAGATGACGAGAGGACGAGATGACGAGAGGACGAGATGACGAGAGGACGAGATGACGAGAGGACGAGATGACGAGAGGACGAGATGACGAGAGGACGAGATGACGAGAGGACGAGATGACGAGAGGACGAGATGACGAGAGGACGAGATGACGAGAGGACGAGATGACGAGAGGACGAGATGACGAGAGGACGAGATGACGAGAGGACGAGATGACGAGAGGACGAGATGACGAGAGGACGAGATGACGAGAGGACGAGATGACGAAAAAACGACGAGATGACGAAAAAACGACGAGACGAGAGGACGACGGAGACGAGAGGACGACGGAGACGAGAGGACGACGGAGACGAGAGGACGACGGAGACGAGAGGACGACGGAGACGAGAGGACGACGGAGACGAGAGGACGAGAGGACGAGATGACGAGAGGACGAGATGACGAGAGGACGAGATGACGAGAGGACGAGATGACGAGAGGACGAGATGACGAGAGGACGAGATGACGAGAGGACGAGATGACGAGAGGACGAGATGACGAGAGGACGAGATGACGAGAGGACGAGATGACGAGAGGACGAGATGACGAAAAAACGACGAGATGACGAAAAAACGACGAGACGAGAGGACGACGGAGACGAGAGGACGACGGAGACGAGAGGACGACGGAGACGAGAGGACGACGGAGACGAGAGGACGACGGAGACGAGAGGACGACGGAGACGAGAGGACGACGGAGACGAGAGGACGACGGAGACGAGAGGACGACGGAGACGAGAGGACGACGGAGACGAGAGGACGACGGAGACGAGAGGACGACGGAGACGAGAGGACGACGGAGACGAGAGGACGACGGAGACGAGAGGACGACGGAGACGAGAGGACGACGGAGACGAGAGGACGACGGAGACGAGAGGACGACGGAGACGAGAGGACGACGGAGACGAGAGGACGACGGAGACGAGAGGACGACGGAGACGAGAGGACGACGGAGACGAGAGGACGACGGAGACGAGAGGACGACGGAGACGAGAGGACGACGGAGACGAGAGGACGACGGAGACGAGAGGACGACGGAGACGAGAGGACGACGGAGACGAGAGGACGACGGAGACGAGAGGACGACGGAGACGAGAGGACGACGGAGACGAGAGGACGACGGAGACGAGAGGACGACGGAGACGAGAGGACGACGGAGACGAGAGGACGACGGAGACGAGAGGACGACGGAGACGAGAGGACGACGGAGACGAGAGGACGACGGAGACGAGAGGACGACGGAGACGAGAGGACGACGGAGACGAGAGGACGACGGAGACGAGAGGACGACGGAGACGAGAGGACGACGGAGACGAGAGGACGACGGAGACGAGAGGACGACGGAGACGAGAGGACGACGGAGACGAGAGGACGACGGAGACGAGAGGACGACGGAGACGAGAGGACGACGGAGACGAGAGGACGACGGAGACGAGAGGACGACGGAGACGAGAGGACGACGGAGACGAGAGGACGACGGAGACGAGAGGACGACGGAGACGAGAGGACGACGGAGACGAGAGGACGACGGAGACGAGAGGACGACGGAGACGAGAGGACGACGGAGACGAGAGGACGACGGAGACGAGAGGACGACGGAGACGAGAGGACGACGGAGACGAGAGGACGACGGAGACGAGAGGACGACGGAGACGAGAGGACGACGGAGACGAGAGGACGACGGAGACGAGAGGACGACGGAGACGAGAGGACGACGGAGACGAGAGGACGACGGAGACGAGAGGACGACGGAGACGAGAGGACGACGGAGACGAGAGGACGACGGAGACGAGAGGACGACGGAGACGAGAGGACGACGGAGACGAGAGGACGACGGAGACGAGAGGACGACGGAGACGAGAGGACGACGGAGACGAGAGGACGACGGAGACGAGAGGACGACGGAGACGAGAGGACGACGGAGACGAGAGGACGACGGAGACGAGAGGACGACGGAGACGAGAGGACGACGGAGACGAGAGGACGACGGAGACGAGAGGACGACGGAGACGAGAGGACGACGGAGACGAGAGGACGACGGAGACGAGAGGACGACGGAGACGAGAGGACGACGGAGACGAGAGGACGACGGAGACGAGAGGACGACGGAGACGAGAGGACGACGGAGACGAGAGGACGACGGAGACGAGAGGACGACGGAGACGAGAGGACGACGGAGACGAGAGGACGACGGAGACGAGAGGACGACGGAGACGAGAGGACGACGGAGACGAGAGGACGACGGAGACGAGAGGACGACGGAGACGAGAGGACGACGGAGACGAGAGGACGACGGAGACGAGAGGACGACGGAGACGAGAGGACGACGGAGACGAGAGGACGACGGAGACGAGAGGACGACGGAGACGAGAGGACGACGGAGACGAGAGGACGACGGAGACGAGAGGACGACGGAGACGAGAGGACGACGGAGACGAGAGGACGACGGAGACGAGAGGACGACGGAGACGAGAGGACGACGGAGACGAGAGGACGACGGAGACGAGAGGACGACGGAGACGAGAGGACGACGGAGACGAGAGGACGACGGAGACGAGAGGACGACGGAGACGAGAGGACGACGGAGACGAGAGGACGACGGAGACGAGAGGACGACGGAGACGAGAGGACGACGGAGACGAGAGGACGACGGAGACGAGAGGACGACGGAGACGAGAGGACGACGGAGACGAGAGGACGACGGAGACGAGAGGACGACGGAGACGAGAGGACGACGGAGACGAGAGGACGACGGAGACGAGAGGACGACGGAGACGAGAGGACGACGGAGACGAGAGGACGACGGAGACGAGAGGACGACGGAGACGAGAGGACGACGGAGACGAGAGGACGACGGAGACGAGAGAACGACGGGACGAGAGAACGACGGGACGAGAGAACGACGGAGACGAGAGGACGACGGAGACGAGAGGACGACGGAGACGAGAGGACGACGGAGACGAGAGGACGACGGAGACGAGAGGACGACGGAGACGAGAGGACGACGGAGACGAGAGGACGACGGAGACGAGAGGACGACGGAGACGAGAGGACGACGGAGACGAGAGGACGACGGAGACGAGAGGACGACGGAGACGAGAGGACGACGGAGACGAGAGGACGACGGAGACGAGAGGACGACGGAGACGAGAGGACGACGGAGACGAGAGGACGACGGAGACGAGAGGACGACGGAGACGAGAGGACGACGGAGACGAGAGGACGACGGAGACGAGAGGACGACGGAGACGAGAGGACGACGGAGACGAGAGGACGACGGAGACGAGAGGACGACGGAGACGAGAGGACGACGGAGACGAGAGGACGACGGAGACGAGAGGACGACGGAGACGAGAGGACGACGGAGACGAGAGGACGACGGAGACGAGAGGACGACGGAGACGAGAGGACGACGGAGACGAGAGGACGACGGAGACGAGAGGACGACGGAGACGAGAGGACGACGGAGACGAGAGGACGACGGAGACGAGAGGACGACGGAGACGAGAGGACGACGGAGACGAGAGGACGACGGAGACGAGAGGACGACGGAGACGAGAGGACGACGGAGACGAGAGGACGACGGAGACGAGAGGACGACGGAGACGAGAGGACGACGGAGACGAGAGGTCGACGGAGACGAGAGGACGACGGAGACGAGAGGACGACGGAGACGAGAGGACGACGGAGACGAGAGGACGACGGAGACGAGAGGACGACGGAGACGAGAGGACGACGGAGACGAGAGGACGACGGAGACGAGAGAACGACGGAGACGAGAGGACGACGGAGACGAGAGGACGACGGAGACGAGAGGACGACGGAGACGAGAGGACGACGGAGACGAGAGGACGACGGAGACGAGAGGACGACGGAGACGAGAGGACGACGGAGACGAGAGGACGACGGAGACGAGAGAACGACGGGACGAGAGAACGACGGGACGAGAGAACGACGGGACGAGAGAACGACGGGACGAGAGGACGACGGGACGAGAGGACGACGATATGAGGCGACGACGAAGCGATGATGTACTAAAATCACATTATGTATGGGTGAAAATGCTTTTTTATTAATATAATATGCCCGCGTTTAATATTTTATAATTTGTAATTTCCATGTTATCCTCTCTCACTCTCTCTCTCTCTCTCTCTCTCTTTCTCTGTTTCGTCGCTGACCTTCCCGCTTTCGCCGTCCAATCCGGTCTCGATCCTCCCTCTCTCTGTCTCTTCACATTTTTCAAACTCTTCGGTATTTTCCTCGTCCTCTTCCTCTTCCATTCGATCGTCCTGCTGAAAGGGATGGGACGTCACCGTTTCTTTCCGCAACCGGTACGGTCGATGGACCCGGTTGTGGTTCATCACCACCGACAATTGTAGATAAAATTAAATCAATAAAATCATAATTCATAATAGGTGACGAAAAATTATAAATCATAATAACAAAAATAACTTACATGATATCTGGTGGCAGTCTACCGCTGTGAAGCGCCTCCTCAACCCGATTTAATTCATTTATTAAAATATCATCCCATCCATCTGAGTCTATATTTTAGGAAAATAAATTATATATATTGTAACGGGACAGACCCCCCCCCTGGCAGAGTCTGGCACTTTGCCGCTAGATGACCGGCTGGCGTCCGCTTCTCGCAAGCGAGACTGCCCCGGGATGGCCATAAAGGCTCTGCCTGTCCTCTCCTCTAGGTCCTTTCCTATCATCAAAAGAATTGACCACTACCTCCTCGAGGTAACCCCAGAATGGGGCCTCGTTGTATTAGTTTGTAGACTGCGTAAGCACGTATGTTTCGACATACGTGTCTCTGAGCAAAGTAGGCTCACAGAGGAGAGTATTCGGCCTTGAACGTCGGGTCGACTTCATAGTCCCCGAATTGCAAGACCGAAGAACTCCTCTTTCCTTGTTCTCTCTCGCATATGTGGGAGAGCGATCTGATAACGCATTCAATGCGTTATCAAGGGGGCCAGCAATCCAGCTGCCTCCCTCTACCCCGAAGCATATGCGGGAATCCTTTCCTCCACACCTTATCCAGCCGGTCCAGTACCGAACTCTTACCTTCCATTCGGAAGAAGACGATCTTAAAAATCGTGAGTTCGATATTCCGCTCCCACGGAATATCGAAACGTTTCAATATATACATATATATATATATATGTATATAGGGGGGACCAAACATGGCGTCACGATAGTCAGTCGCGTATTCTTAACGTCCGAAGAAAAGTAGATGGAAGTGCGGCACGTCAAACTCCTGATATGTAATTTTGGAGTAGTTGTAAAGTGGAAATAAAAAGCTCCCGTTTCATACTAACGGCACCAGTGCAGCGGCAAAAACGATGGTGTGAGAACGGTAAATGTATCAGTCGTGAGTGTCCGTGACGTAATTAGCGCTGGGATGCCAGTGGAGCGGGGTGCGTAAGAGTGTGCGGAAAACTGCATCACTATTGTTATCTGGACCATAGGAGTGCGAACCTGCGGTCGAGGTGGTGAACCTAGCAACAAAGGGTTACGATTATCTACATCCCAAAAGTGCACAGACTAAGCATAGTGTTCATTATTGTATCGGTCTGCCGACGTTCTGTACATTCTGCGCATGCGCCGGCCGGCGTGTTCACGCACACAGAGCAGTGAGACAGCTGTAACGTCGAGTGACAAACCGAGATGGATCGATCGCGTTAATCGATAACGCAGGCGCCATCCAACGGGCACAAGAGGTGCGAACGGTGACGTGCCACGAGCACTTACTCACCAATGCGTCACGACGGATAAGGAAGGGGAAGGATTACAATATCTACATGCAAGGGGGCCAGCTGCGGCTGGATAAAATAATAAATAAATAAACAATTAAATAAATATATAGATAAATAAATTTAAAAAAAACGTAATAATAATGGATGCGGCCGCTATGAAAGAAATGCTAAGTGATTTCAAAAACGAGATCGTAGAGGGAGTCAACAAAAAACTCGAGGTTATTGGGGGAATGATAACACAAAACAGCAATAAAATCAAAGACCTCGAGAGCCAGAATGTATCACTCCAGCAGCAGCTCCACGAGGAAAAGTTGAAACTTGAGCGATATATCAAACGGAATAATCTAATTATTTTCGGAATTCGTGAAAGCGCGGATCGAGAGGGATCGAAACCGGCGGCATTGCTCGCCGAAATAAACAAGATACTGGGCGAAAAAATGGATATCGAATTACAAGAACAGCATACTGACTCTCTTAAGCGCCTGGGTCGTTACGTACAAGACAAAACAAGACCGATCATCCTCGCACTCAACTCAGGTTACGCTTTTAGCGTATAATGCTTTTAGCATTATAATGCAAAACAGAGCCAAGCTGAAGGGAATGAGAATATACGTTAATCAAGACGAGGATAGTGACGCAATGGCCGCGCGAAAGGAGCTGCAACCACTGGTCACGGCGATAAGAAATGCAGGGGGAAAAGCTCACGTCGCAAGTGGGCGTCTTGTCACAGAAAATGATGCGTACACCGTACACCAAATCCGAGGGATGGACCGCGAGCGGATAGTGCAATCAGCATTGCTGAAAACGAAGGCCAAGCAGAAAAATTTAGAGGTGAACTCCCACACAAATCCGAGTGAAGCAAGTCCTACTCGCGCCTCATCGCAAAGCGCAGAGGGAAGTTTAAACCTGAAGAAGAGGAAAGCGGATAAGAACAACCCTACCATGGATTCCTTCCTCATGAAGAGACATGCGGCAACTACAAAAGACATGAGCGACGAGTGACTAAGATGTGAAGCGGGAGGCGTGACAACTACAGAAGAGAACCAACGCTGCGTAAGGCTCACGGGCGAAGAAGATCCGGCGAACAGCGACGTTGACGACGCCAACGAGGACGACGCCAACAACAACAATAACAAAAACAATAATAACATCAACTCAGCGTCTAACGAGCTCGGCAGTAAACCGACACTCGAAATTGGCTTCTGGAACCTTAGCGGTATGAACAGTCTGTTTTCACTCGATAATGATGCAAAAAAAATTCGAAGCAATTACGACATAATTTGTCTGGCCGAGACCTGGCGAAAAGCGGACATCGGTGAGCTACAAAGCTTTTTAAATGATTTTAAATATTATAGTAGCCCCGCGACAGGGGAGAAAAGCAGGGGCAGGCCAAGCGGCGGCCTCATGACAATAATTAGGAAATCTATAACACTTGTAAGACTGGTAGAGCAAACAAATCTTGGTATTTTTATCGAAGTTGAGATTAATAATATATCGTATACGATATATTATTATTATATATAATAGGAAATGTGTATTGGCCGCCGGCAGCAGATAATGACTTTTGCATAGATTCTCTACGTGATACTCTATTAAAACCAGATTTTAGTGGAAAAAAATGTATATTAGTAGGAGATTTTAATGCTCGTGTTGGAGACGAAAACTCACTCGATGAGGACTGCCTCGGCGCATCGAATTTACTTGCTACTAGGATCTCAACCGATACGAAAATTAGTAAGAGAGGGAGAATGCTGGTGCAGGTACTTGAAATGTCCGGTTTCATTCTGTGCAACGGACGCACAATCTCAGATAGGTTAGGTTCGTTCACGTACGTTACAAAACAGGGAGCGAGTTGCATTGATTTAATATCTGTGAACGCTAATTGTCTTGATTTTGATATTGATCTATTAATACATCTTATCTCAATTTTCTCAGACCACCTGTTTTGTACTCTAAAAGTAACGGACTACACAATGGCAGACTCAGGAAACCGAGCCGAGGCGGCAAATGACATAATGAGTGATCGAAATGGCAGGGAAAAAATTAAATGGAATAGTGACCGGTGAGAAATTTTCCAAGAGCATCTTTCTAATTCCGAACTAATCTACGTAAACGAGAATAACAACCTAGTTTTATATAATAATTTCGTACAAGCAATATACAGCGCAGCGGTAGAGTCAAATATGATCCAAAGAGTAAGGGGAGAAACAGATTGGATGGAACGTGAGGACAAAAAATGGTTTACCCAGGAGTGCAGAGACGAGAGGAGGAAATCAAATAGAGCGTATAAAAAGTATATGAACGATAAAAGATCAAAAATCCGCTTAGAGGAGTACA
Source organism: Ichneumon xanthorius (assembly GCA_917499995.1). Taxonomy (NCBI): domain Eukaryota; kingdom Metazoa; phylum Arthropoda; class Insecta; order Hymenoptera; family Ichneumonidae; genus Ichneumon; species Ichneumon xanthorius. The sequence continues at coordinate 137,909 of CAKJTD010000093.1, read as the reverse complement.
CCCAAGCAAGGGAGGCATACAAACGTGTAATGAAAGATGCCAAGAAGCAATCAGACACCGAATTCCTAAATAAAATTGCGAGTGTTAAAAATAGTACGCAGTTCTGGGAGGCGATTAACAGTTTGAGACGTGCAAAGCACCAAGTATGTCCCATCGGGAGGGAAGGCTGGTTAGAATTTTTCCGAAGCGCCGGGTCTGGATAGAATCCCAAATGAAACACTGAAAAACCTTCCCCCTGCGTGGGCCCACTATCTGCTTAATCTGTTTAATTGCGTACTAGAAACTGAGCGTGTACCCAACGCATGGGCCGAGGTCGAGATGATAATGCTGCACAAAAAAGGCGACAGGACCGACCCTTTTAATTATTGAGGAATAGCGTTAATAAATACGATCACAAAATTATTCACTGAGATGCTGGGTCAAAGGTTGCTGAGATGGATAGATGAAAATGATATAATACCGGAGGAACAAGCGGGATTTAGGGTGAAGCGGGGATGTAGGGATCATCTCTTCGCTCTGAGCGCGTTAATAAATATTAACATCCGAATGGAAAGTAGTTATGTTTATGGTATTTTCGTCGACTTGAAAACAGCCTTTGACTCAGTTAATTTTAACAAACTCTGGGCAAAATTACACTATTTGGGCATAAGTGGGAAAATAATTCGTATTCTTAGCCAATTGTACAATGTAGCAAATCTGCGAGTGAGGCACGGTGCGGGAGTATCAGATCCGGTAGAAATAACGCAAGGAGTCCTCCAGGGCGAAAGTCTAAGCCCCCTGCTCTTCTGCCTGTACGTGTCGGACATTATAGACTATTTCAAGACAGCAGGAAGGAGAGGCCTCTCAATCAATTCGAGGGTTGAAGTAATCATGCTGTTATTCGCGGATGACATGGTCTTGCTGTCCGGCGCGTGGAGTGACGCGCAGCGTAAGCTGAGAGTTTTGGAGAGCTACTGCGAAACAAACCAATTAATGCTTAACGTGGGGAAACAAAAGTGGTTCCATTCAGAAAAACGACAAACTGTATTAAATTAAGACCATTGTTGTGGAAGAATGAGATAATCGAATATGTAAACAGCTACATTTACCTAGGAGTCCCTTTTGCCGCCACCGGAAAATTCAATCAAGCCTCTAAATACTTCACGAGTAAAGGCCGCGTTGCAGCAGGCAGGGTTCACGAAATCCTGGTGAAAAGTAAAAGTGACTGCTGGGTAACAAAACAGGCGTTGATAACATCGTTCTTGGATGCTACCATACTGTACGGGGCGGAGACATGGGCCCCACTCCATGTCGAAGAAATGGAAATGGTCCAATTAAGATTTCTGAAACATCTATTTGCATGGCCGAGAAATACTCCTAACCACTATGTGTGGATGGGAACAGGCGTTAAACAGCTAAGCTTGCGAATATTTGGTAGAATGCTAGACTGGTGGAAATGCGTCGTAAAGATGGACGACCACAGACTACCGAAGATATGTTTAAAACGCCTACATGAAGTTCGGCGCGATTTAAAGTTTACATACAATTGGGATGCGCAGCTAAGAACGATGTTGTCGACCATAGGAAGCAAAAACGAGTGTGGGATGGATTCGTTAATTAATGTTAGACCGGAGAGTATACAACGTGTAAAGCAAAGTCTATTGGAAAGGTGGGAAAATCATTTACAAAGCAAAAACATACAAAAAGTGTGCAACTCGGATTATAGTAGCCGGTATAGATCGTTAAGCCAACTCGGGGGAACTGAATCCTATCTATTGCACCGGGCGCCTTTCGCAACGAAAAAGGTCATTAGCCAATTGAGGGTAGCAGGTAACGGTATTATAAGAATTGTACACAACGGCGAGGTGCATATCCTAAACACCGACCAATTATGCCAAATCTGCGCGCGACAAGAGCGTGAACCTATGTCACACTTTTTTCTGCTTTGCCCCATGTATGCAGCTCTGCGAAGCTATCATTTGAAAGAATGGATCATTAATTCGAGAGACTACGAGAACACGCTCTGCAATATCCTATCAATTCAAAGTGTAGACCAGCTAAACAAAGTATTTCTATACGTGGTTAATGCGTTAAAATTAAGAGCTTTCGCTCTAAATGTCTAGAATGTAGGCTATAAATTAGAATTAAGTATTGATTGTACCATTTGTAAACGATATTAGTCCGTATGGACCGTCCCCCCCCCCCCCCTCCCAACATTGTACATGGCCCAGCCCGCTACAATAAAGCATACATACATACATACATATATATGTATATACATATTTAAATAAATTTATTTACACCAACTTACTATTTTGGAATTCGTCCATAATTTTTTCGTATTTTGTTCCTGTTTCGTTGCGTTTTTCAATATTCTGGCTGACAGATCGAAATCAAGCTGTCGAATATAAAAAAAATTTTTATACGTAACGTTCATTTATTTATCAACCGATGAAAATTTTGTTATGTTCAATCGATACTTGATTCTGCCTGCAAAAAGATTACGAATGATAACGGAGCAAAAGCAGAGAACGAACAAATTATAGATGGATTTCATAATTTTGTATTGCTTTAAATAACATTTTCAAGATTTGTTTTTATTTACAAAAAAGGTTACCGCGGCTTCGAGCTCCTTGGAGTGATCCGCTGGTAAACGCTCAAAAGTTCCCCGCGTAGAAAAGATTAGTATTGCCGAGAATCTCACTGACAAGGAAACATTCCCAAGTGTCCGACCCCGATTTCGATAATTTTGATATATGTTGTAGAACTCGGAAATTTAAGGGACACATATTTTTTTTTATCATCCCTCGTTGATATATAAGGGGTGAAACAGCCCCTCAAAGTTTGGCAGAAAAACAATAATTTTTTTTTTTTTTCATAGAAGCACTTGACGATTATGAATGAAATTTGGTATACATATATCTCGAGCCAACAGGACTCAGAAATGGTAGTGTGCATCACGGACGCACCCCTTTAAGGGGGTAAACTACCCCTATCTAAATCTTTTTTTCTTTTTTTTTCGGCGAAAAATAATCGAACTGGAATACAAATAGCATCGTTTTGAAGCTAAAATGATATTACAGTTTACGTGTTTTTGCTTTTTTTCCGAAAAACCACTGTTTGACCAGGTATATATATTTCAAGGCTTTCAATATTTCCCTTAGAAGCACCCGACGGATTTCAATCAAATTTGGCAAGCATATATTTCAGAGCAACAGAATTAAAAAATGATACCGTCCGACACGCGCCCACCCCTTTGGGGGGGGGGGGGGGTAAACCACTCTGATATTTTTTTTCAGGATAAAAGAACCGACAAAAATATAAATCGTATACAGCCGATACTTGCATAAAAAAACTCCCGTTTTCGCTTGGAGGGCGAATTCCTAAAATCCTGTAAACTCTCGATGAGAGTTTACAGGATTTTATTCTACTTTCAAAAACCATAACTTAGCACACGGGATATATATTCGAAGCATAGGTAATATGTGAATTTGATAATATAACATTTCTACAGATGATACTATTTTCATTCCAAATTTATTCGTTCCAATACATGTATGGAATATGGGATATATGGGAATACTCCAAGAATATTAATTCTGGAAAGCAAAAAAATCTTGGGACTGAAAATTTCAGAAAATTCTATATGATAAAAATAATGTTCACCAAAAATTTTTGTAACAAAAAATTATGGCTCATATTCATGACAGTAGTGATGATCGTGGAAAAAGTGTTCGAAGCAGAATGCTTTCTTACACCATGAGCATCGTATTATAGGTAGTGCACCGCAAACAGCACATTTCATAACGGAAGATTTTTCGAAAGCAAATTCGACAGGATTTGGAAAACATTCTAATCTGTCGTCTACATAGCCACTTTTATACCAAGCATATTGAAAAAGGGATCGATACCTAGGCGAAGATAGTTGATTATGTACAAGTGATTGTAGTTTTATAATATTGTTCCGTAAATGAAGATTGACATCGTAATTGTGTAGGATCGCATTGTCAGAGAAACGCTTCACAAAGTTTTTCCACACCCTAAAACCATAAACGTCTAAAGGTTGAATTCTTCCGGTAGTTCCTTTTGGTATAGTCATCAACACAACATCTTTATCTGCAGGCTTCGTTTCTGCGATAATATTGCTGCAGTGACCGCTCCAGGAGTCCAGTAAAAGTAGGCTTCTTCTTCCAACGTTAGGAAAGAACACCTCTTTTAGCCATGTTTTGAAGTGGTCTGTAATTGCAAAACATTGCTACCAGTAATATTCATGCACATTGCAGTAATAAAAAGAAAATTATCATTGCAGTACATCATTACCTTTTGTCATTTTGCCAGATGACGAAGGGAGGAGGTATACATTCGGAGGACGGATTAATGTTTTTTCTACTAGAGGACCAAAGCGACCGCCTGCTTCTTTTAATACTATCAATAGAGGAGATAGTAGTCGCCCATCACAGGAGACAATTGGCTGAATAGTATAACTATGAGTTGTAGATGATATGGATTCAGCAGAACACTCGACTTTTTCCGTTCCTGCATACGTCAACGTACGTCCTGAATGTATTTCAAGCTGGAATCCACTTTGATCAGAATTATATACGTTTTCAGGCCCGTATTCTGCTATAAAAGGCTTGACAGAAGCAACAAACTCATCAGCTGATTTTTTCAAATTAGCACTGTCTTCTATCGTCTTTCTTGAGACAAACTTTGTGATTTTTCTTGAAACGATCCGATGGGCTTTTTTGAAATTGTATATTCATTTTGAAGAGGCCACGAAAGGCCTATCGCCACTCCCCTGCTCTCCCCATGCTTCCAGAGCCCATTTTTTGATGTCCGAATCATGGACTATTAATCCAGCTTCTATAGCGTTTCGTAATTTGTTTAATGTAAATTCGGCGATATGCATCAATTTTACTTTCCGCGTTCCTCCTTCGTCCACTTGCTTTGCCCATCTCGTTAATTGACGAGGATTAGTAAGTCTCGCAAATGACTTTTGTACAGTAGAAAACTTGAGATAGCTTTTTTTACCACTCCGCCAGTACTCTACTGCCCTTTTTTTGTAATGAAATGGGATTTCATCGTTCACAGGACTAGGGCACACAGATGAAGAAGGTCCAGCCACTCCTTCCTCACTCGAATCTTCGGCGTCTTCGACGTATTCTGCGTCTATTCCGGGAAAGTCGTCTACGAAACCCAATGTAGATTCTTCAGATACTTCTAAAGTGTTGAAGTCCCATATACTGTCCAGAAGAATCTTTTGAATCGATTCTTTCAGAATGATTTCTTGCCGATTGACTTCAGTCGTTGGTAGATACATTGTTTGAAATGTTGCAAGTAATAAATTAAGCACGTTCATTGGATTCACAAACATGTTTAAAATATCGGAACGCACTGATAACACGGCAGGCTCCGAACGCGAAATTTTCAACACCGAATGATGAGGAGTAATGCACGCTCAGACTTTATAAAGAGCCGCACGACTACTTGGGATAACATTTGTCTATTTTCGTTCCGAATTGTTTACAGGCCTGCCGCCCGAAGTTTTCCGGAAACTTCGAGATCCATTTATATTTTTGGCGTCACGAAAATACGCATGAAAAAAATATGTGATCGGTTATTTTTATTTTATGAAGTCGAAGAACTAATCTTATCTTTATTTTTCCAGAATTATGAGTAGACTCATAATGAAACGATTACCGCATCGTAGAATCTGCCGTGAGGCAGATTCGGTAGAATAAGCTTTACATGTGTGAACTGAATAAAAATAAATGCTAATGCATTTATTTTTATATATATATTTTTTTTTATTGTAATTTTATTCGTTTCTAATGAAATGAATAAAATTGCGATCCAAATAGTTTCATCTGTAGTTTCATGTTATATTATCAAATCCACATTACCTATATTTCGAATATATGCCGTGTGCTAAATTATGGTTCTTGATATGAAAATAAAATCCTGTAAACTCTCATTGAACTTCTGACTGCCCTCCAAGCGAAAACGGGAGTTTTTTTTATGCAAGCATCCGCTGTATACAATTTATATTTTTTTCGGTTCTTTTATCCTGAAAAAAAATAAATGATCAAGGTGGTTCACCCCCACAAAGGGGTGGGCGCGTGTCGGACGGCATCATTTTTCAATTCTGTTGCTCTGAAATATATGCTTGCCAAATTTTATTGAAATCCGTCGGGTGCTTCTATGGGAAATATTGAAAGCCTTGAAATATATATACCTGGTCAAACAGTGGTTTTTCGGAAAAAACCAAAAACACGTAAACTGTAATATCATTTTAGCTTCAAAACGATGCTATTTGTATTCCAGTTCGATTATTTTTCGCCGAAAAAAAAAGAAAAAAAGATTTAGATAGGGGTAGTTTACCCCCTTAAAGGGGTGCGTCCGTGATGCACACTACCATTTCTGAGTCCTGATGGCTCGAGATATATGTATACCAAATTTCATTCATAATCGTCAAGTGCTTCTATGAAAAAAAAAATTATTGTTTTCTGCCAAACTTTGAGGGGCTGTTTCACCCCTTATATATCAACGAGGGATGATAAAAAAAAATACGTGTCCCTTAAATTTCCGAGTTCTACAACATATATCAAAATTATCGAAATCGGGGTCGGACACTTGGGAATGTTTCCTTGTGAGAGTCAAGCATGAGCGCCGAACCAAGATTCTCTCCGAGATTCTTTCCGAGATTCTCAAAAAAAAAGTTCCGGGAATCCGTTGGAAATCTCTCCGAGATTCTTTCCAAGATTCTCCAAAAAGAAAAAAGTTCCGGGAATCCGTTGGAAATCTCTCCGAGATTCTTTCCGAGATTCTCCAAAAAAAAAAGTTCCGAGAATCCGTTGGAAATCTCTCCGAGATTCTTTCCGAGATACTCAAAAAAAAAAGTTCCGGGAATCCGTTGGAAATCTCTCCGAGATTCTTTCCGAGATTCTCCAAAAAAAAAAAAAAGTTCCGGGAATCCGTTGGAAATCTCTCCGAGATTCTTTCCGAGATTCTCCAAAAAAAAAACAAAGTTCCGGGAATCCGTTGGAAATCTCTCCGAGATTCTTTCCGAGATTCTCCAAAAAAAAAAGTTCCGGGAATCCGTTGGAAATCCCCCGAGATTCTTTCCGAGATTCTCCAAAAAAAAAAAAAAGTTTCGGAAATCCGTTGGAAATCTCTCCGAGATTCTTTCCGAGATATTCAAAAAAAAAAAAGTTTCGGAAATCCGTTGGAAATCTCTCCGAGATTCTTTCCGAGATTCTCAAAAAAAAAAAGTTTCGGAAATCCGTTGGAAATCTCTCCGAGATTCTTTAAAAAAAAGTTACGGGAAGAAAAAAGTTCCCCGAGAAAAACCGTATTGCAAGCGGTGTATAGACGCGCGATACTAGCTTGATCGCGCTTGCAACAAAGCAGCACTCAACGATGAAGTTACATCGAAATTTTATGACCCTATAAAGATATCTGCATGAGACTAAATTTCATCAAGTTATAACGATTGTGTTTTACATCGCACAAACTTCGCTCGGGGTATTTCACTTGAAAAATAAAATTCTCCAAGCAATCTATTTTTCCCTCAATACCAGTGCATTGACACAGATTTGCCAGCGATGAAATTTGATGCAGTCGAGATAACTTCAGGGACACGAAATTTGCACTATGGTTCGGATAATAGAAATTCGGATAAAGCAACTCGCAGTTCGGTTAAATGGAGGTTCGGGTAATCGAGGTTCTACTGTAAGCGCAAAGCAATGAAACAGCTGGTTGCTTTTTCGCTAAAAGTTACTGGAAGGCAACCTCAAAGTAATCGTTCAGTGAAACTCAGATTGCCAAACTGCCTCAGTCGAAAACAACCGGAAGTAAACGGATCACAGTTAAATGTTCAAGCTGTGCGACCGTCTCCCCCCCCCCCCTCCCCCCGGTGCGACTCAGGACCGATCATAAGTATTATCAGCGAGGGGAATCGACGATTGAGTCTCGGTGTCAGTGCAAGGTTTGGATGATCTCTTGGCGAGGCGACTGTAGGTTTTTATTGTAGGATGCCAATTTATCATCCGCCTCTGTAGCGTACGTCGGTAACCATGAGCTCTATGATGGTACAACAGACTTTTGGGCAAATGCGACGTCGGGTGAATGGACCTCGGGCAATAGATGTTTCGGTATTTTAAGCCGTCGGGATTATGACGAGTTGGCATAATAATATTTCGGAATTTTGAACATTCGGTATTCTAGTCATTTGGGAGATTACAATTTCGGGCAAATGCTACATCGGATTATGAGATTTAGCCCAAGTGACGGCAAGCCGGTTCCTCGTGCAATCCGATTTGCGACCTGTGGGTGGTCCACGGCAAAGGCATCCCGCTCAGCGAACTTCCTACCCGCCGGCTATTGTTTCGCCGGATCACGACGCCGGATCTGCGAAAACTTTTCAGAGAGAATAGCACGACATTCGGTGATAGCAGCGACAATGCTAAGTCCCTCGATGACGATTCAAGAAATGACAACATTGTCCTTCGCCATGTAGCTCGCCGATAAAACTCCCGTTGTCTGCTATGCACTAAACCGGGACGAGTTTTGAGTGGACTAACACGAACAACTTTCCAGAGGACGTTGAGACTCGCCGTATGGAAATCGTCGGGGGCAATTTATCGATAAATTCGGAATTAGATTTAACAGCATGTGCAATACCGCGGTCGGTAATAAAAACTGTAATCAACTTTTCTCACGGAATCTGGAAAGTAAGGTCAAAAGAAAAGTTTCATCGGAAGCCGAGATGATATCCGTTTCCCATGAGACTTTTCTTTTGAGCGTACATACGAGAACCTGTGAGAAAAGTTGATTACAGTTTTTATTACCGACCGCGGTATTATACATGCTGTTAAATCTAATTCCGAATTTATCGATAAATTGCCCCCGACGATTTCCATACGGCGAGTCTCAACGTCCTCTGGAAAGTTGTTCGTGTTAGTCCACTCAAAACTCGTCCCGGTTTAGTGAATAGCAGACAACGGGAGTTTTATCGGCGCGCTACATGGCGAAGGACAATGTTGTAATTTCTTGAATCGTCATCGAGGGACTTAGCATTGTCGCTGCTATCACCGAATGTCGTGCTATTCTCTCTGAAAAGTTTTCGCAGATCCGGCGTCGTGATCCGGCAAAACAATAGCCGGCGGGTAGGAAGTTCGCTGAGCGGGATGCCTTTGCCGTGGACCACCCACAGGTCGCAAATCGGATTGCACGAGGAGCCGGCTTGCCGTCACTTGTGCTAAATCTCATAATCCGATGTAGCATTTGCCCGAAATTGTAATCTCCCAAATGACTTGAATACCGAATGTTCAAAATTCCGAAATATTATTTTGCCGACTCGTCATAATCCCGACGGCTTAAAATACCGAAACATCTATTGCCCGAGGTCCATTCACCCGACGTCTCATTTGCCCAAAAGTCTGTTTTACCATCATAGAGCTCATGGTTACCGACGTACGCTACAGAGGCGGATGATAAATTGGCATCCTACAATAAAAATCTACAGTCGCCTCGCCAAGAGATCATCCAAACCTTGCCCTGACACCGAGACTCAATCGTCGATTCCCCTCGCTGATAATACTTATGATCGGTCCTGAGTCGCACCGGGGGGAGGGGGGGGGAGACGGTCGCACAGCTTGAACATTTATCTGTGATCGGTTTACTTCCGGTTGTTTTCGACTGAGGCAGTTTGGCAATCTGAGTTTCACTGAACGATTACTTTGAGGTTGCCTTCCAGTAACTTTTAGCGAAAAAGCAACTAGCTGTTTCATTGCTTTGCGCTTACAGTAGAACCTCGATTACCCGAACCTCCATTTAACCAAACTGCGAGTTGCTTTATCCGAATTTCTATTATCCGAACCATAGTGCAAATTTCGTGTCCCTGAAGTTATCTCGACTGCATCAAATTTCATCGCTGGCAAATCTGTGTCAATGCACTGGTATTGAGGGAAAAATAGATTGCTTGGAGAATTTTATTTTTCAAGTGAAATACCCCGAGCGACGATTGTGCGATGTAAAACACAGTCGTTATAACTTGATGAAATTTAGTCTCATGCAGATATCTTTATAGGGTCATAAAATTTCGATGTAACTTCATCGTTGAGTGCTGCTTTGTTGCAAGCGCGATCAAGCTAGTATCGCGCGTCTATACACCGCTTGCAATACGGTTTTTCTCGGGGAACTTTTTTCTTCCCGTAACTTTTTTTTAAAGAATCTCGGAGAGATTTCCAACGGATTTCCGAAACTTTTTTTTTTTTTTGAGAATCTCGGAAAGAATCTCGGAGAGATTTCCAACGGATTCCCGGAACTTTGTTTTTTTTTTGGAGAATCTCGGAAAGAATCTCGGAGAGATTTCCAACGGATTTCCGAAACTTTTTTTTTTTGGAGAATCTCGGAAAGAATCTCGGAGAGATTTCCAATGGATTCCCGGAACTTATTTTTTTTGGAGAATCTCGGAAAGAATCTCGGAGAGATTTCCAACGGATTCCCGGAACTTTTTTTTTTTGAGAATCTCGGAAAGAATCTCGGAGAGATTTGCAACGGATTCCCGGAACTTTTTTTTTGTTGAGAATCTCGGAAAGAATTCGGAGAGATTTCCAACGGATTCCCGGAACTTTTTTTTTTTTTTGGAGAATCTCGGAAAGAATCTCGGAGAGATTTCCAACGGATTCCCGGAACTTTTTTTTTTTTTGAGAATCTCGGAAAGAATCTCGGAGAGATTTCCAACGGATTCCCGGAACTTTTTTTTTTAAATCTCGGAAAGAATCTCGGAGAGAATCTTGGTTCGGCGCTCATGCTTGACTCTCAGTGAGAATCTCGGCAATACTAATCTTTTCTACGCGGGCTGCCTTGAGTCATAATTATTTGTACGCCTCGCCCTACCTTTTTTTTTTCCTTTTGTTTCCAAATTGAACCCCGAAGCATTATAATGCATAAATATACGTACTAATGGATAAGGGGTAGTTTACCCCCCTAAACTCTTTTCCCTGCGAATGTGCAAAAACACGTCAACTTCATTTTCATTTGCCCTTCCAAATGGTACATGAGTAGTTAGCGGTGCACTATGGCGACCCCCACTCCTATCCCCACTCCTACCCCCACTCCTCGAGCCCCGTTGAGAGCGTAGTTCGAGGTGATGGTGGGGGGTAAGAGTGGGGATAGGTTCCGCAGCAGCCCCACTCTTACCCCCACTCCTCCAGCACAGAGTGTTGGAGGTTGTGGGTGTGAGAGTGAGAGGGTGTGCGTGTGAGCTGTCGCCATAGTGCACCACTTTTTTTGTTTTTTTTTTTTTATAATGCACAGAGTTACATATTTCTTAAAGTTAGGTTTCATGCACAGTTTAGATCGATGAATTCAATACGATTATATATGGAGCCCAAATACCGCAGCCCTACACTCTTTTTTCACAAAGTTCTGCTATCTCGTCGAACACTTCGTCATTATGGTTCAGAAAGAAACTAACCCTTAGGGGCATGAAGACACTGAAATCCAAACCTATATCGGCAATCACTTGTCTCTCGTGTTTGGTGTTGACCATCCTCATTCTTGAGATTCTATATATCTTCTGAAGTTCCAGTTCCGCAATCCTTTTATATGGTAGGTGGGACGGTACGCGACCGGTGTCATTGAGCTTCGACAATTTTTTCAAATACATAATTCACTTTACGGGTTAACGAAAAGAAGATCTTCGAAGTGGGACCGCGTTAAGGTAACGCTGGAGTGTTTTAACGTTCCGTAGAGCACACTGAGCGCCTCTGGACTCCGTCTGTACGAAACAATGCCACGAGCACACTTTTGCTGTCTTCGACGGCGGAACATCGAGTGATGGGCAATCGGCGCGTTCGCTCAAGTTTATGATTTTGCGTCCTGTGGCCTGTTCTAAGATTTGTACAGTCGGCTCACCTACCGCGGACAGTCGAGATTGCTCGCCAACACTTTTCGCAATTTCGCGTAATTCTTGATACAGTTCAGTGAGCGTGACGCCATTATCATGCAGCCAGCCACTCAGCCAGTGTATACCGTGGATGTACTTAGTCCGCCAATTATTTATTCTTCGTATCCGGGGCGACAATACCTCGATGATATAAGGTGGAGAGACCATCCACAGCATTCGACGCTGTGGTTTATCCACCGAACCCACACACACCTCTTTCGGCAATAATTCACCATTCATATCTTTTAAATACAGAATATCAAACACCAGATCTGTACCGGGTACATCAAACACCTGATGTGGACAGTGCATATTGTCGTTCAAACCCGTGAACACGTTTTACGCTCTCAGCAGACGGCAGAAGACTGAGCTGCGCTGAAGTTGTTATCACACAACAGCAATCGTCAGCAATATTGCACGTGCAGATTGAAACAGGATGCGTCTCTTCATTTTTTTTTTTAATCTAACTGGAACTGGACAACCTCCAAATATTCCACCCGTGCACTTATTCCCTGATAAAACACCGTCGAAGGATCCAAATATTCCAGATAGGAATTTATTATCGAAACGCCTGCTGTGCAGCGTTGCGACCAACGTTCTCCATCCACCGCTGTTTGCACCTCCTCCAATTCCTGATATAATTTTTCAACGATGCAAATCGTGATTATTTGTATTACTTTCTGTACCGCCGTCGAGTAACCGTTCATTCTGCAACAACGTGAGCGCAACTATGCCAAGAGCACATTTTTGCTACCGCCGGTGACGGGATGATGGACTATCCCCTCCAGGTTTATGATTAAAATATTGCTACGTGTACATTTTAGGCAACTAGAGGGGATAGGCGTTGAGAGTATATTTTGCATCGTATAAAAGAAGAAATAAATCAATTTTATCGATAATCTGTTATTTATTTGTACATGAGCCAAGCACGATAATATATTTTAACTATTATGGATGCTGTTGGCTTTGACTGGAGCAACGTCTTCTTCTTCTTCTCCCGGTAATGTTGAATTATCCAACTCCCAAGAATAAGATTGACCACAGCAGCTCATACTCAATAACTATGAGCTCTCCGTTGGGCGGACGGGCTTGAACTCCAGGTTATTATACCTTGTCCCGTAGTACTGCATGAGCAGTTTTTTCTCATGCGCAGCAGCAGTCATCTCGTGCAGCAGATTGGCGTCATCCTCGAAGGCCTTGGCGAATCTCGCTGGGAGGTAGCAAGTAAATGTTTCCTCAATGTCGATGGTAATCCTCGGGCCAAATGATGTTTTTACACACCTTATGTCAGTGACGCCGTAGTTTCTCTCGAGAGCCAACTCGGATAGTTTTTTGATTGGCAGAAACGACGCAAGCATGCCCACTTTGTTGATTTGCGTAAGATCCATTATGGAGATTGAGTTCTTCTAGCCGTCGTATCACACGTCGAAACTCTGATCTTGCACGTATCACTGATTTTAATTTTGCAATATCGTGCAAGTGTCTTTCTATGCGCACTTTTAGCTCGATTCGTTTCCTTTGCATTAACGTCAACGGAGACAGATAGCTTGCACGAGACTTCTTTCGCTGCTCGATCACGACTGATGTCTTCCCACAGGTCTGTTCGGGAATGAGCACTGTTTCCGCTTCCCCCGCAGGTAATTCGCGATTTATGACGCTTTCTCACATCGAGCCCAAAAAGAAATATAATATCTGCCGAAATCAGCTTTTTCAGCAACTCGAAAAGGTCTCTGGCTGCGTGTGTCTTTTTGTGATATCGGGATACAGATCCGATTACAAGAAGAAATATAATATCTGTTGAAATCAGCTTTTTAACAGCCCGTAAACCGATTCCAAGAAGAAATATAATATCTGCTGGCGTGTGTCTTTTGTGATATCGGGATACAGATCCGATTCCAAGAAGAAGAAATATAATATCTGTTGAAATCAGCTTTTTTAGCAGCCCGAAAACCGATTTCAAGAAGAAATATAATATCTGCTGAAATAAATTTTTTGAGTGGTATCGGGGAAACAGAGTGGGTAGAGAAAACGGAATTTTTTATTTTTCATTTTTATTTTATAAGCATAATATTCAGAATACACGAGCACGGGGCCAACAGCCCTGTATGCAATGCAAACACTTATCACTAAAGTTATTTATTTTGTAGCTGCCACCTACGGCAGCCCCCATACTGAAAGTTTTACCCTGCGACTTAAATTTGCGATTATTGATGAATGCATTATAATAATCATAGACTATTGAATCGTTTCTTGACAAATTATTTGAAAATACATTTCTAAACTTATTAATGCCGAGGCCAGTACACATATAATGAAGAAACATAACGCAATACTGTCTGCAGCATTGCGAATCCGGACCTTGAAGTTGAATAGTGTTGCATCGGAAGAATTTGCAGTTTCTTCGGAGCCGTATGAGGTGCTGTCGGATGATTGGCGGGAGACCGTAGCTGTCGAAGAACCATCCATGACCATTTCGATCGACGTACATGGCGACCCAGTGGGTCCCGGGTAACTTGTGTCCATCGGTATTAACAACGATGGCTGTCGGTTTCGTCCACACCTTCGGGATACGATCTGCCGGATACACGCCTACTGTATGATCCTTTATGTTCCGGAGAGACTGTAAAAGTTGAAGGCTGTTCATAACAGCGGACAGCAGCAGCAGCAGCAGAGGGTTTTTCTTCAGTAGCACACTCTGACAAGCCAACCCTCCAGCTAGTAGTAGTGCGATATTCCCACAAAGAATCGAAGCGATCACTATGACAGAGCCACGCTTTGATCTTTGTTGCGTTGTCTAGAGCACACTTATATGTGTGGTTTTTGCGCAACAGTCCGTGATATATACAGCGTGTATTACCCGTCGGTAGGCTATGGAATGATGGTACTTCGTCGTCTTCTTCCAAATTTATGATAAAACACCCTGTGAGTCTTGCCAGGTATGATGCTTTGTCGGAGCCTCTGGTGAATATTCGATCAACTTCTGAAGCAATTTTCTTCAGAATAAGCTCGATCGCTTGCACAGATGTATCGCCTTCAGACCATGCAATACCGTGATGGTTGCTCTGCAGCCACGTATTTTGCCTTTTTATAGCAGGTGATAGGTCGTCATGGGCATAGGGCTGTTTTACTATCCAGTGACCAAAGTATGTTGAATGCACCGAGGTGACAGCCACTTCTTTCTGTGTAAAATGATTGAATTTATCCTTTAGACTCTGTATATCAATTACAACAGCCATGATGCGGCCTGTCACCTCGAGTTCTCGGAGAATACTGAAGGCTCAGCCGAAATAGTTCACTATCCGCTGAAATCTACAATCACTTGTCGGGACGAGTCAATCTCCAACACATTATCATATTCTGCATACACAATACAGTTAACCGTTAAATTTAGAGCTTCTTCGAAACGGACCTCTATTCTGACACTGCCGTGTTTCACCAAATTCCAATGAGTATTACTATTAGCCGAAAGATCGGGTGTTAGATCAAATGCAAATAGACAATAACCATTAGGGTAAGCCGTACGTGAGATACAATTACTCTGGTTGAGAAAGTGGATACCCGTGCCGGAGAATAATGTGTGATATGCATCCACGTATTGCTCTCTCACACCAAAGTCGGGCTGCAGAGGCTTTGACGGTATCTGCACACCGTCAGCATACAAAGAAAGATAATTTATTTTATAATTTCGAAAGTTAAAGGGGTTCAGCGCGCGATCACCATTAAAGGCTCTATTATCGACAAACCCGATAATTATACGCTTAGGCAGTTGTCCTAGTATGATATTATCCAGAGTATCACCGTGAACACCTGCATGCAGCGATACTGCTTTAACTTCTACGCGGGTCATTGGATACTTTGCCGTAGATTTGGAGAGAGCCCTTGCGTGGGCTAGGAGTATACCGGGTGCTATCTTGGCACGACGTACAAGCGATGCTTCGACGATCTTCATGCTGCAGTTTTTCGAAGAGCTCATAAGGCAGAAAGCATCGTTGGTGCGCACGAGACGTATACGCATCTCAACGCCATTTATCAAAAATCTCTCCTGATTGAAGATGTCGCAGTGAAGGTGTCCAAGGAGATCAATCTGATTGGCGCTAGTATTCATAAGACCTCTTCGCATAACTAGGCCTTTATTACCATCACCCACATCATCCATTCCTCCGTGCGAATCGTTATACCAGAGAACACTTGTGAGATGAGAGGCCTTCGTGTCATCTCCATAATTCAAGAGTGTTTCAATGTATGCTCTGTATGCGTAAGCGTTATTGGGCGGTGATACAAGTTTCTGATTCAAGAATACGTCAATCTGATTGAACATTGAATGCAGTAAATTATTAACGGGACCAGCCTTAGGTGCATCGCCCTCTTTAGGCTTCCGAGGTGGTATTATTTCAACGCGCATACTCAGCATAGTATGCGCAAGATCAATGTACTCATCGCCTTGGCCAGGCACTACAAATTCGATAGGCGAGTTATCTGTCAGCGATGAAATTGGCTTATAGTACACCCATTGTGTTCCCTCAATCGTGGTTTGGGTGGGTGGCAACGTAAATAGCTCAAGCTCCGACTTTAGACACTCACACGAATGAGCGTGTAAGAACGCCATTTTTCCTCAATCCTGTCTGTCTAGGTAAAAATATCAGATACAGTCCTCGGTTTTTTCCTCCTCTTCGTCTTCTTGTCACTCGTCTTTGTCTTCCGTCTTCTCGCTGTCCTTTTCGTTGCTCTCCTCTTCGTCACGTGCGCAGAACGTTTTCTCGACGTTAACGGCTTCTTTCTTTTTTTCACACCGACACGACGTGTTGCGCTACCGCCAATCGAATGCAGCAGTTTGTTAACTTTAGCCACTTTATAGCCTGAACCTTGCATAAGGTTATTAATTTTTTCCTCGGCTTTTCGCTTTAGATTTGTGGCCGATTCACGCATGCGTGTTCTAAAGGCCTCTCGTGGATGAACACCCCTATCCAATATGTCATTGGCTGCATTAATACCAGAACGTAGCGCTTCTTTGCCTACGGTTCGAGCTCCTTGTTTCAAGAGCGGTATGATACGGCGAAAGGGACCTCCGAGGAAGCTACCAATACCGTGATCTCGTTGGTTCGGCGACCCAATGTAGACATGACTGATACCGCCATAACCCGTCCTCCCACCACCGCCCGTCTGGGGGTCAAAGTATGCATCGTAATAATCCATTTCGCGGGTCAATCTACGCGCCGAAAGTGTAATGTCACCGTCAACGTCCCGTACTCAAATGGTATCGGTTCACCAAACTCATCCCTTATATCGATAGTTATCGTTTGAAAACTCGTGCGCAATAACGGTATGGAGCGCGGTGGTGAAAAGTTTCTAATTTTGACAGACCCGTAATTGTACTTATCCGTGACGGCGGTCGGAACGACTCGCAGCAGAGGTGAGTGCACATCTCCGGTGATGTATGGTTCGCAGATATCGGTATAAACGAAGAGCGTATTAGGAAGCCCGTTCGTTAGACCGGCCGGCCGCTGGTCAATGTACTTCGCGTCACTTCGAACGACGACACCATGGTTATGGGAGAATCCTAAAATCTTGTTCAATACGTCGGAAAAAAAGAAAGAGTGTTTCAAATTCGTACACCTATTGCAAATGCGGGTTACTGTCACGTATCCATTGCGTCCACATTGAAACTTCAAGTGGCCTGACACACGCGGTATATCGTTAATTGTTTCGAGTAATTCATCTACACTACGGTACACACCTGGCGGTATGGAGACTCGATCTTCTTTATAGTCGTTGTCAACACCCGTGCCAGGCGTCACCGCATTAGTTATAAAGCTGATAAAATTCTGCTCACCCTCAGGTGGTACATGCATCATCGTCAGGGGTATTTGTATTTCAGCTAAAGAAACAGTCCAGCCACCGTGCAAAGTCAAGCACTGCGGTAAATGCGTAGTCTATCGCGTTGTCTTATTATCAGGGTAATACCCCATACTGCTGTTGCTAGGTAAAACAATATAAAATTCGTCTTTCATTTTGATTTTCCTTTCTTATTTTTCTTGAACTGAGCGGCGGTCGTTCGCACTCTCGATAATTCAGACTCGTAAAAGATACCGTCGATATCCTCGTCCTGAAGATCACGCAAGATGTATACCACAGGGTGTCTGGTGTATGATACACGGTGTATTTTAAATAGTTCGCTGCTCCAGCCACTCTCGTAACCTTTTGCAAAGGCTGCCTTTGCACTACTGATGCGTACAATATCACCTACACTGTATTTAGGAGGTCTGGGATGTTCCGGCTCCTTGTATCGTTCTGCCAGATTAGCCCGAGCCCTAGCGGCTGTAGCAAGCGTCACAGAGGCTGGAGCCATTTTTATACTGCTATGTTGCGCATGATTGTATGCCGAGAAGATATCTTGCAGAACGTCAATGTAACGTTTCTCTCTAGAGTACGTGAAATACCGCCACATTCTTTCTTTTAGAGTTCTATTAAATCGCTCCACGACAGCGGCTTTTATATCGGGGTTTCTTGCAGCGCGAAACTGAATGTTCTTCTTCTTCAAGAAAGCCTGGAATGCGGAACCTATAAACTCCTTACCTCTATCCGACTGGAGACAAATCGGTGATCTACCATTACTGACATTTTGTGATAATATACGTGTAAATGCTTTAGTCACAGTCGTAGCTGTCTTATCGTGTAGAGGCTCCACCCATGCGTATTTACTAAGAACATCTATGACTACGAGAAGATAAACATAACCATCGTTGTAATCCTTGATAGAGCGAAGATCTACAAGATCAGCCTCCCAAACATCGTCAATGTTGCGCACATTGTAAAAACGCCGAGGGAAGTGGCGCCTCACAGGTCTGTGTTTTGTGTAAGCATCCTGAGACTCAAGCCACTGTAGTGTCTTTTTGCCGGAGATTTTTTTCTTCCCAGCCGCGTGCAGCAATTTGGCACTGCCCGAAAATGATGCTTCGTGGGAGGGGTCAAAGTACACTTTTTCCAATATTTTCATGTTTATAATTTAAGTTTAGCCCAGGTTACACGTCTTTTCTTGCTATAACTACCAGAGCCCCTCTGCACACTGTGTCCACCGTCGGTGCTCTTTTCGTCGCTGTAGTACGAAGACTGTTCGCTGGTATCGTTGATATCCTCGGCTACACTGCTGCCACTTGGATGCACCCGTAATGTTGAATTGGCCCTTGATTCCGCCCACAGCTCCTCATTTCCCACAAATTCTCGAGGTGTTTGTATCGTTCTTAAAAAATTTGTCAAGGTTTTGCGTCCCGCTGGTTTTGGGACTTTTCTTGTTCGCATAGCATCGTTCACGAGATCAACAATATTCGAATCCTTGATTGGTTTTCCCTCGATAGAAACGGTTCCTGCGGAATTCCAGGAAAAATTTGACGACGGTACATCGCGCAAGCGACGCAGTAGAAGTTTCGCTTTGTGCCGAAATTTTTGTGGTACACTTTCAATTATGATGGAATCATTCATGCCTGGAGAGGAATCTTTTTTTCACCCACCACCACCACCTCCTCCTCCTTCAAAGCGGGTACTTTCGTTTTCATGAGATCAAGCTGCTGATGAGATCGCTCACCATCGACAAAATGAAGATAGCGTTGTAGTACAGTCAGATATGCGGTCCACTTTTCTCTCTCATCCTTATATTTATTAGAATTCAAGATTTCGTTCATTTCAGCGTCCAATCTACTCAAGGTGGCTCCAATAGCTTGTGCCTCTGACGAATGCGTCACGTCAGTGCCAAAAACAGGCTGTCGGATACTTTGTGTGCTCATCTGTAATAGATTATCCTCCGGCACTAGTACCATTTTTCTTGCGTGTTCCATTATCAGCGCCCACCAATGAAATTTGACAGGACGGTGCCCAAAATTGGTGCAAGCAAAAGAGGCAGGAATCCACCAATCTGAACGACGATTCGCTTTTTACTCTTCCAACAGCCTTTTCTTGCAGCTAAGCGACGAAGAACAGGTGCGTGTCGACGTAGTTTTTTCCTCCGGTTCGGCTTCAGAGGTACATTACCATGAAGAATGTTCAATGCGCACTCGCAGATGCACCGTATTATATGAGGATCTGCTTTAAGTAAAAAGGCTTCACGTTGATCCTTGTTGAAATGTTGAAGGGCTCGCAATATCGCAATGTGCTTCTTGCAGAGTGGTGATCCGTCACGGGCCATTACAAGAGGTTGACTGATAATTATTTGGGCAAATCACTGCTTTTCTACGTGGCGCCCCCGAAGCCTTCAGAGACGCGTTGTTACGAAGAATGTACAATAGGCAATCGACAATACAGCGATTAACGTTTGAATCTGGTTTACATTGTTCCTTGCTGGTGTTGTACCCCGGGTATAGTAATATCTCGTAACCAGGGCATCGACGGTTGCGAGATAGCGATGGCATGTAGCACGCGCCGAGCGTCGAGAACGCTCGACGCTCGACGCTGGTCACCGGACACCGCTGCGTCAGCAGCTAGGCCGTTGCGAGCGAGTGTCCCGGTAACGAGGGCATGGACTCGGGAATACCGAAGTCCGATGTTTCGCAATGTAAATAAACTCCAAATCCCGCTCGCGAAAAAGCGAGCTTTTTCGAATTTGGAAAGATATTGTTTACAAGAATAAGTAAACCATAAATATGTACCCATTATTCAGCTGACATGCCCGCTCTCTCACGAATATATAGAGGATCGAGAGCAGGCATGGGGCAGTCTGACAGTACGGTTGAATACGAACGTTTCCATGCTAATCGAGAACGGAAACCTTAAGGGTGCAAAGTGTACATCGGTAATTCGAAAATAACCAAAGGTAATTTGAGATAAATTGTGACAAATTGAAAGACTCGAACATTTTAACCATAAAAGGAATAATCATTATTTAATTAAGGTAAATAATTAAATAATCTCTTGTTAATAAATTATTGATAATAATTTATACTTGTTGAAACTGTAAAATATCGTTAAATAATATCTCAATAAAACTGTGTTAATAATTCACTTGGGTTCTAACCCTTTACTGGATCATCCCCAAAAACATTATCGCGTAACCCGGAGTAGTTAACCGGATTTCCGCGGCATAACATTGGTGGCAGCGGTGGGATATCCAGAGTGAATTTTAAACCGCTAAAAATTACCGAGATTGTGAAGCTTCGCGAAGTGCGGAACGTGTGTGAATTCCGCGAGCCAAGGGTCGACTAGTGCTCAGGCGGACCATAGGGCGATTAAAGGATCGACGTGGACATCCCGTACTCAGGAGAAGTAACGGAAGGTATCAACCGAAGCCTTCGAGGATCGCTGCAGGATACCCGAAGGGCGTCGCCAACAAGTGGGACGTTGAATCAAGGTCAGAAGGGAGCCTGGAACCCCAAGGGTTGTACGTACGGACTAGAGGGCATCCCGTAATGTGGCACGCATTGTAAGTGACCGCACATTACTCGTTAAATTTTTGGAAAAAAAAACAGAGCATTGTCGAAGCCGGTAGGACGCTACCAAGCGATAGAATTATCGAATAAAAAATCGAAGCGAAGAATAAAGGAAGAAAATGAGCATCCACAGCGCAGAGCGGTCGGGACGGCAGGGTACCACCCCCGGTACAGGGGAAGAGGCCCTTCAGGTCGTGGAAGGGGTGCAGAATGCCCTATCGGAAATTACAAATCGAACACGGCAGGCCCTGGGCGACAGCCCACGAGGGGATGGTCAACCGGGGCGACAGGAATCACCCAACCCGATGTTCGGGGTGAACCTCCAGAGGGGGACCGGATGGGAGGATGTAAACGTCCGGATGTTCGAACGCAATGATCAGGTCACCCCGGCAATGGTGGACGGAGAAATCGACCGTTTGCGGGCACAGATGCAAGGCACACAGCACAGAGAGCCTAACCCGACTGGCGGGAATAGGGCACCGGGGTCTACAAACCCGAATGGCGCGGATATTCCGCCACTTAGACCGGCAGTACGGGCATCACGGAGAGCCCTATTCAGGGAGCTCAGGGCAGTGAACGAGGAAGACAACGGCTCCATCCAAGGGGATGCGGAACAGCCCACAGAACAGGAACAGCCCTTAGAAGAGGATGCTACAGCCCGGCGATTAACCCGGCTCGAGCAATCACTCCAGGGCATAGGGGACCAGCTACGGAGAGTGCTGGACCAGTCTACGCGGGCCCCAGCGGATGACTCCGTGGGGGAACGACTTATTGCAATGGAGGAGACTTTAAGGGATTACGTCTTAGAGGGTCAGCCTAGGACGACACGGAGGAGGACAAGCCCTCCGCCGCAACCGCCTCCATTTCAACGACGAGCGCGAATAGCAGAGCCGGTAGAGGAGGAGGTCGAATACCTGGATATGGCATCGGCCCTTCAAAACATAAAAACATTTGACGGGAACGACCCGGCAAAACTCGATGGTTTTATGCTCTCCTGCGAGGCGGTGTGGGGCATGGTAAAGCCCAGGCAACGTTCAAAACTCCTCACGCTCATACGCAGTAGTAAGCTGGAGGACCGTGCAACGCGAGAGATGCGTCACAAGACGATTGTGACCCTTAACGATCTGCGCGTGGAACTGGAAGCGTTATACGGGAAGCGCGAGTCGCTCGCTTCGTTACAGTATCAATTTAGTACCTTGCGCCAGGAGGCGAAGGAAAACGAGTCAACCTACGCTACAAGGGTCGAGACCCTTACGGTAGAGGTCATCGAGAAATTATGCGAAGGTACCGATGCACAGGGCGCTCGTGCTATCGGGGAAGCCATTCGGAAAAGTGCCCAGATGAATTTTGAAAACGGGTTAAAAAAGGAAATACAGACGATCGTACGATCCCGAAATTACCAGGGTGTACACGAGGCCGTAATGGGGGCCATTGAGGTTGAGAAGATGGCAGCGGGACGGCCGGGCATGGCACGGCCCAGCAGCGGGGGAGGAAACCCTCGGCAATCGCAGGGGGCGACAGGGGGAACCACCCGAACCTGCTATACTTGCGGAAAAACCGGACATTTGGCAAAACAATGCCGATCCAGTCGACAGAGTCTCCCAGCGCCGGCATCGAGGGACGTGCACGTGGCAACGTGCACGCCCAACGGCAACGTATCACGGCAACATATCACGTGTAATTATTGTAAAAAAACCGGACATCCCTGAAAAGAGTGCCGGGCACGTAAGCGGGACGACAAACGACCCGGAAATAAGGGCAACAATGGAAATAAGGGCTTCAATGGAAATAAACGGCAAGACGAGCGCCGAAGGGAGGAGGTCGCCGCGCATCCGGGGCAAAAAGGAACCGTAGGGACTGTAGCGCGATTTCCCTCGAGCCGGGAAACCACCTACCGCGAACCCGATTTTCTCTCCCTTTATTTTTTATCCCGAAGGAAAGGGCGCCAGGCACATCAGAATGCGCCAGGAGAGAAACCGGCCAGTCCCGGCTAAACCTGCGGCCGTCTCAAAGGCAGAGTGGCTGGATAAGCGACGGACTGCTCGGATAATTCACGGCACAAACACAAAACTACAATAAAATAACTCGGCAATGCGGGAACCAAGACTCGAATTTTATTAAACCAATTAGCACTCTAATGAGGGGAAAAACCGAAGGACTCGGAGTAAAACCCTCGTCCCGCAAATTAAAAAAAATGAATCACAATCTTTTCAAACGAAGTACAATTTCTGTACAAGGGAAATTGCCCGATATCCGGGACTCGCACAACTCTACCAGTCTTCACACATACGTCCACACACACACCAACGGTCGCGCTCTCCCGGATCTTCGTGTTAGCTCACACGTCCTCTCGATTAAACCCACATCACACGCACTCCGCGCGGGACAATATTCCACGCTCTCATTCACTCCGCCCGAATAAACGCAGCGATTTTTAAGACATTCACCCAACCCGTTTCCGCGGTAACAAACAAGCATTCACACCCTCGAGCACGCGCGCGAAGACTCCGCCAACGACGACACGTCGCCTACTACACTTCCCCGTGAAAATTTTCCAAGGCGACACCCGATATCCCCACGAATTTAATAAGTCTAGTTTAACAAACTCAACGAATTGAACGAACTTTATGAATCTAATGAACGCGGTTTCCGGATTAAATTTCCCCAATCTCTCGGCGGCTTCGAGGAAAACCGCATACGAATTCCCGGGCCGTCCACGCGGCGTCAAACAAAACCGAAACTCGTACGCAACGTCACACACACCTGCCGAAACACGGCGGTCCCGATCCCTTCGGCGCGGTCGAACGAAGCACGCCGTCGATACACAAATTATTCTCTTTCCCCAGGCACGGGGTTACAATGCGCACAGAACAATATCGCTTATTTTTACAACAAAAGTCCCTTGGACAAACAGCTCACCGAAACGAGTCGTGGATACTCCAACTCCTAGCCGAACCAGATCTTACGGTCGTCCGTCTCTCTTCCTTCCTTTCTCTCTCTTGGGAAAATTCCCGGCGATCTCCAAAATCCACGATCGATGTGCTCGCTCAGACTCCCAACGGAGAAGTGTCCCGAGCATCGACGCGTGATCGCTCTCGTTACCCCGCCTACCTACCCCCCTGCCTAATCGCTACGCCAATTCGGACGCTTCCGGCCGGTACTCGGCCCTTTCCGACACCTTCGCGACGCTTAGCCCATCGACCCGCGGATCGATTCTTCGCACGACAGCAATCCTCGTCGCGCGCCGGTAATACAGAACCCTGCAGAGGTACTCAGTTCCCCTTGCCTCGGGACTCCCGGCAAATCTTTTCCCCGTAACAGCCCGAGACTCCGGACAGCTGTACGAATAAACATCCATGTTCTTTTGGGCTGCTGCGATGCCTGCGGTAAACCGATGTCTTTGGCCATTCCCCAATCGTCCCGGCGTGCGACTCCGACAGCAGAGAGGTAGAAGTCCGACTCCGATGTTCCTCGACTCTCTTCCCGTTCCGACGCTCTGGCTCGACTTTCGCAGCCGACACATCTCTCGATCCACACTCTCGTCCCGGTATACATGAAAACAATATCACACTAAATTACTAACAATTCGTTTTTACAACTAGGCCCTGCGGTGTCGCCTCGTGTGAGCCTGAGCGAGCAAAAATCACGGCCTATAAATTAGCCGCGCTACAAACACTCCCCCCCTTAAAACCCGACCGCCCTCGGTCGGAAAACTCCAGTCCAAGGAACTCACAAAACCCTTTTAAAAACTCGAAACGCGAAATATCGACAACGGCTCACATCTCGACAACGCCGCAGTACCCTTTGAAAATAAAAAGAAATAAAATTAGCAGGAAAAATAAATGCGCGGTGCATACCCTCGCGCTCCAAATCGGTCACCTCGGTCCATTTCCCGGGAACCAAAAAACCACAAAAAAAAACCCACCTAAAACAAACAACGGGATGGACAACACACACACAAACATGCCAATAACTGGTGCCAAGTCGAGACTTATACGGAAAAACGGTCCTTGTATTTATTCCGGCCGCGATTACATTTTCCTCGATTTATTCGTATTATATGGACTTATAAGGTCCCTCATTTCCGGGGGGGAAGACAGCCCCGTCCCCTTTACGCCTCACGTCCCGGTCTACCAGACCCTCTCCGGCCTCATACAGCTCTCGGCAATCCGGGTACCGATCCACCTTCACCCCTCTCCGGCCGCAGTGATAACAGTAGGTGTCTGACTGCATCACCTCGCACCCCCGCCGTTCATGACCCTCCAGGCCACAGTTCCAGCAGCCCTTCGGCCACTGCTTCGCCCGTCCCGGTCTCGCCCGTCCCGGCGTCTCCGATTCCGCCGCGACGTTCGCGACCGGTCCCGACGCCTCCTCGACCACTGCCTCGATCAACTCTTTGGCCGGCGCGACGGACACGGTCGCGTCGTCCGACTCCGATGTCGTCTTGAAGTCGCTGCCGCTCCACATCGTCCCGCTCGACATCGACACGTCCGACCATCCCTCAGCAACCGACATTCCCGGGGTCTCCGATCCCCCCAGACATCCGGTCTGCTCTGGTGCGGTCTTCGGCGCTAGCGGCTCCACCGATGGCCCCGGCGCGGTCGGCTCCTGCTCTTCCTCGACGGCCGCGGTCACCGGGACGACGACCGAAACCTCCGGAGCCACCAAACGTCTCGGCTCTCGCAGCAACACCGTCACCCACTCCTCCCAAACTCGGTGCGACGCGAGCGAGATCGCCTGGTCCTCGTCCGACCATTCCGCTGGAAGCGTCGCCTCCTACGCTCTTCTCTCGTTCGCCACCACGACCAACATGGCCCGGAACAAATTGTCCATCGTTGGAGGCCCAAACGTCGGACACTCCAACTCGGCCCGCCTCAGCAACTCCATCCACAAGACAACCGTGTTCCTCGACATTCCGAAAATCTGTAAAACCCGGGAACAAACCCGCGCGATAAGGCACGAGATCATCGATCGATACCCGCGGCACGACGCAGCCCTCCTCATCGGTCAGTTCATACACCACCGGCGAAATTACGCGAGTGACTTTGAACGGCCCCGTATATTTTTTAGCAAGTTTGGCCGCAACTCCTCGTGCCGCTGACGACAAAATTCGTTGTCTACGTCTCACCAGATCCCCGACCTTGAATTTCTCCGGAATCCGATGCTTATTAAACTGAGCTGCCTGACGCTGATAGGCGAGCTCCAAATCGTGCTGAACTTTCTCTCTCAACGTGCTGAGACTTCGCATTCCTTCCGACCACTCGGTCACGTCCCGGGGAATGACTTCTTTCGAGCCGGGAACACGTCTGAAAAACTGATGCGGTCGTGGGGTTCTCCCGAAGTTCAAAAAAGCGGGACTCGTCCCGATCGACGAATGATACGCCGTGTTATACGCGAAACGGAATTCGGCCAAATGCAGATCCCACTCGCGGTGATTCTCGTCGAGGAAAGAAACCATCATGGTCTTAAGCACGCGGTTAACCCTTTCCACGGGATTCGCTTGAGGATGGTATGGCGGGGTTTTCGTATGAAAAATCCCGTACTTTGTTACCACCTCCCGCAGGCTCTGATTTACGAATTCCGTCCCGTTATCCGTCAACACGACTTCCGGGACGCCCCATCTCGAAAAAACTAATTCCTCCAGGGCCTCTGAAATTTTCTTTCCCGTCGCTTTCCGTAACGGGCAGCACTCGACCCATTTCGTGAATAGATCTTGAATAACCAGAACGTACGAAAATCCCGATTTACTAGGCGGGAACGGTCCCATTATATCGGCGGCAATAACGGCCCACGGCTCTTCGATCACGCGCCTGCCCATTAACCCCTGCATGGCCTGATTGGGAGGTTTCGACAGTTGACACGTGTGACACTGTCGGACATAACGGGCAACGTCCCGATACAATCTCGGCCAAAAATACGATCCGATTACCCGTTGGAACGTCTTATCTATGCCCAGGTGTCCGGCCTGCGGTACATCATGGCATTCCCGCAAAACTCGAAGTCTCTCAAAATTCGGGACGACCAGCTTCCACCTATCGCCTTCTGTCTCGTTCCTCGCGAATTTACGGCGCAAAAATAATTGCTCGTCCACCCATTTCCAGTCCGGAAATCGTTCAGGGGAGTCGAGTACGTCTTTAACCCGCTGCTCATACCACAGATCTCGGGGAGGTTCGATATCAATTTTCTGACTTACGTTCAAGGCCAACATCTCCGGCACGCTCGGTTCCGGGACGCTCGGTGCGTCCTTATTCGGCTCGACCGCCTCAAACATACGCGACAAAGCATCCGGAAGTTGATTCTGCGACCCTTTCCGGTGAACCACGGTAAAATCGTATTGAGCCAATGCCCATACCCATCGCGCGATTCGCCCCTTCGGCTCAGGTTGCCGCAACAACCACCGCAAGCTCTCATGATCGGTCACCACGGTGAATTTATAACCCGTCAAGTATTCGCGGAATTTCGGCACCGCCCACAGGATCGCTAAACATTCCAATTCCCGGACACTATAGTTACGTTCCGCGCCCGACAAAATTCGGCTGGCGTAAGCAATGGGATGCTCAGCCCCGTCCGGAACCTGAGTCAAAACCGCCCCTAACCCCGTAAGACTCGCGTCCGTTTGCAACGTGAATGGTTTGGAAAAATCGGGACGTGCAAGCGTAGGTGCGCTCACCAAAGCTCTCTTCAACGTTTCGAAGGCCTTCTGCTGCGGTTCCCCCCATGTCCACGCCTGTTGTTTGCGCGTAAGGCTCGTAATTGGTTCAGCTACGGTGGCATACTGTGGAATAAAACGCCGATACCATGAGGTAGCACCCAGAAACCGGCGGACTTCGGTCACAGATTTAGGCTCGGGAAATTCGCGGATTGCCGCGGTCTTCGCGGGATCTACCTGCAGTCCTTCCCGGTTCACGATAAACCCTAAATACCGAAGTTCCGTACGACAGAATTCACATTTATCCGGGTTGATCAATAATCCCGCGTCAATTACTTTATCAAACACGCGCTGAAGCCACTCCAAATGCTCTTCAAAAGTCTCGGTCGCGACGATGATATCGTCCAAGTACGCGAAAACCTGCGGCTGCATATCCGGTGTTACAATTCGATCCAATAAGCGCTGGAAAGTCGCGGGTGCCGTCGTCAACCCGAACGGCATTCTTTTAAATTGAAATAAACCCCGATACGGCACAGTAAAAGCTGTAATTTCCCGGGATTTCGCCTCAAGCGGGATTTGATGAAAAGCCTGACTCAAGTCTAAGGTCGAGATATATTTTGCCGATTTCAGGCAATCCAAAATATTATTCATCAATGGCAGCGGATACGCGTCCTTCTTTGAAACCGAGTTTACTTTGCGGAAATCCAGGCACATCCGGTACGTGCCATTCGGCTTCGGCACCATTACGATCGGAGTACTCCACTCGCTCGACGAAGGCTCGATAACATCCGCCTCGAGCAGTCTATCGACCTCCCGATAAACCCAATCCCGAATGATCGGCGTAAAAGACCGGTACCGCTGCTTAATCGGAGCCGCGTCCCCTACCTCGATTTTATGCTCGATCAAATGCGTGAGTCCCGGCGAATTCTTGAGTCTCGGTACCTGGATATTCAAAAATTCCTCGAGCCGTTTGGCCTCGGAACCCGATAACTCGACAATCGGCGTGCTAATATCTAACCCTTCCGGACCGCGGACTACATCGAACAAAAATTCCCCACCCGATTCTCCCGTAAAATGCCACGAGCGACGTCTCGGGTCTACAACCATTCCCATAGTGTCCAGGGAGTCTAACCCGAGTAAAAACGGTACCGGGAGATCCGGATGCAGTCTCGCCACCAACGTAAAGACTCGATCGCGTAACCGGGCTTGAAACTCGATCTCCTCCGTGCAAGTTAACAGCTGACCGTTCGCGACCGTACTCACCCGCGCAGGCGTCGTCCGGCGTACAAAACCCGATTGCTCGAGTATCCCGACGCCCTCTTTCCCCACGTACGAGCTTGTCGCCCCGCAATCAACCAGTGCCGGCCCGTGAAATTTGCCGATCTCCAGCGTCACAATCAATAAAGTTCTAGACTCTCCCGTAGCTCCGACCGCTTCGCGAACAACCCGAGGATATCTTCCCCGAGAAGATCTCCTTCGTTTAGAGGCACGTCGTAGAAACGGGGTCGGCTCGGCCTCTATCGGTTGGCCCCGTTCGCGTTTCCCGGACAATTATGCTCCGTGCGAGTCGTCTCGCCCTCCTTTCCGCAACGGAAACAATGAATCGGGCCCTTTCGCGGTTGCATCGGCTGCATTGCACAGCCCCGACTGTAATGTCCCGCCCGGCCGCACATACGACAAATTACCGGACCATTCGGACCGTTCGGACGGGCCCCCTCGGCTCTTCCTGGCGACTGGCCCGCCGGCGGATTCGTCGGCGCTAAGGGCATAGGGTTCGTTGCCGTTAATACAGGCCGTACCGGCGTCGCCGGCCTTACCGATGCACTCGGCGCGGACGCTGTCCCGGAACCCGGAATACTCCCGCGCAAACTCGCGGTGAACGCGGCCATAGCCGTTTCCAGAGCCGCCAATCTCTCCTCCGGAGTACTCCCCCCCTCCTGAGATGTTCCGGCCGGAAAATCCCCGATCGCGTGCGCTCCCCCGAACGAAACTTGCCTACGCGGAGGCTGACTCGCGTGATACGCGAACTCCGGTAACATGGATCTCTCCGGTGCGGGAGGCGCATGAAAATCCATACGGCCTTTCATGCGCCCGGAAACTCCGTTCGATCCGGCTTGCGAGCGTCTCCAGGCTCTCCAACGACCGAACCTCCGTCCGCAAAATCGCGACCTGCAACCGAGGCAGCATATTCCGATGCACGATGTTCAGCTGCTCTTCCTCGGAAATCGGCGGAACCGCGCGAACAAAAAGATTTCGCATACAAGTTAAAAAATCCGTAACTGCCTCGTCGTTGCCCTGAGTCCGCGCCCGAATTTCCTCGCAAAGGGTCCATTGAAAATCAGGGTCCCCGAACCGCCGAAGCATAGCCTCCGTGCACGCTTTCCATGTCGCCCATTTTGGCCGCTCGATTTTAAACCAGTGATAGGCCAACCCGGAAAGAAATAACGGGACGCAATTTAATAAATCGCTGTCGCTGACCGGGACCAGCTTCCGGCCATCCTCAATCCGCGTCAGAAACGCGTCGATGTCCTCCCCCCTCGCTCCTGAGAACTTAACATCCCACTTGCGCAGGATATCGTACGCTGTCATCGCAGGAGCGTGGTACCGGGATCCCGACGTGTTCGGCGAAGAGTGATGCCGGGGCTGTCCGATCGCAGCATTCGCAGCTCCCGGTTGATTCGTCTGCAAGCTCCCGATGTCTCTCTCCCGATTCCCTAACGCGGAAGTCAAATCAGCCACCGTGATCAGATTGGTAGTCTCCGTGTCGTTGACCCCTGTCCGACCCGAAAGATAAAGCCGTTCCCGTAACACCTCGCGGGGACCCTCCGCAGGTAACCCCCTTAAGGTCAACTCGGCCTTAATTTCGTCGTCCGACAGCGCCACCAACTCCTCCAAAGTCATGCGGTTCGTCATGTCGGTATCCGTCGTTGATAAAAAAGATTCACAGATGAATTTGATTAATCGCGTCCCGAAGTCCCGGGTATCCCGTATCGGGCTCCAGATGGTGTATGGTTCGACCGATGAGGAAGCCTACGCGGGCCCAGGGAAAATCGGCAACCGATGCGCGAAAACCAGAATAATCCGAATAATACACAAAAAGAAGGCACCAGCTATCCCTAAATATCCGGCAAAGGCGCCGGGACACGCACAGAAACAAAACCCCGACACAGACATACACAGGGACGGGCTCGTCCAGGCACATAAAAAAAAAATAAAATAAAATAAAATAAATTAAAAGCCAATCTCCGCCGCGGACCGAACCCCCCCAATACAATAATAATATAAATAATAATAATCAGGGTAGAATAATAATCAGGTAAAAATAAGCCCTAAACGATCACCCAAAATTAAATAAGACGGCCCGGCAGCAGAAACGCTCGTCAAGCTCCGTCCTCTCTCTCTCTCTCCAAAACCATAAAACTCAAAAGTACGTCCCGGGGAAAACCCCGCAAAATAAAGAAAGTCGATCAAATCCGGGAAATAAAACAGATGAACAAATAAAGTCCGGAAATAAAATAATTCCACTCAATGAATCAAATAAACAAACAACCAGTAAGATTATCTCGACGGTCAATAAATAAAATAAACGATGGTCAATAAATAAAATAAAAGTCAAAAGATCCGAAGGGTCAATAAATAAACACAAGCAGAGTCAATAAATAAATAAAAGCAAAATCAATTAATCAACGAGAAGTCAGTTAATTAAATACGCGGTCACGGTCAGTGACTAAAAGACTAAACCCCACTAAAAGAATAAATTCAAGTAGTCAATCCCGGAATAAAACCCCTGCTGGCGAGAAGTTACGAGATCGCGCGCTATAGGCCGCGACTCACTCGCACTGTCACCCGAGAGAGAGACCCAAAGCCGCCGACGTCACGCGCTCAAGCCGTCGAAATAATATCCTGAAATATTCCAAAGGCAATGATAAAATTTTAACGTTCTTAAATCGAGCCGAAACCGAGAAATCTCTCGTCCGACTCAAATCGCTAACGACAACAACACTCACTCCAGCGCGTCCCGAAACGTAAACACAACACGTTCGGCCACCGCTATAGTCCGCAGTCACGCTTGAAGGGCGAAGTCCCGGTCACCGGCGAGCTCTCGAACAACGGAATCGAATAAAATTTCGCACAAAAATTCCACCGACGATCCCGCTATCCCGTTAGCCCTCCGACCAAAAATATTTATTTATTTATTATTTTCCCCTTTATTATTTTTTTTGTATTTTTTTTTGTTTAGTTTAAGCAACAAAATTTCCGAACAGTTAGTCGGGCCCCACGTTGGGCGCCAATTTTTGTAGCGCGATTTCCCTCGAGCCGGGAAACCACCTACCGCGAACCCGATTTTCTCTCCCTTTATTTTTTATCCCGAAGGAAAGGGCGCCAGGCACATCAGAATGCGCCAGGAGAGAAACCGGCCAGTCCCGGTTAAAGCTGCGGCCGTCTCAAAGGCAGAGTGACTGGATAAGCGACGGACTGCTCGGATAATTCACGGCACAAACACAAAACTACAATAAAATAACTCGGCCATGCGGGAACCAAGACTCGAATTTTATTAAACCAATTAGCACTCTAATGAGGGGAAAAACCGAAGGACTCGGAGTAAAACCCTCGTCCCGCAAATTAAAAAAAAATGAATCACAATCTTTTCAAACGAAGTACAATTTCTGTACAAGGGAAATTGCCCGATATCCGGGACTCGGACAACTCTACCAGTCTTCACACATACGTCCACACACACACCAACGGTCGCGCTCTCCCGGATCTTCGTGTTAGCTCACGCGTGCTCTCGATTAAACCCAGATCACACGCACTCCGCGCGGGACAATATTCCACGCTCTCATTCACTCCGCCCGAATAAACGCAGCGATTTTTAAGACATTCACCCAACCCGTTTCCGCGGTAACAAACAAGCATTCACACCCTCGAGCACGCGCGCGAAGACTCCGCCAACGACGACACGTCGCCTACTACACTTCCCCGTGAAAATTTTCCAAGGCGACACCCGATATCCCCACGAATTTAATAAGTCTAGTTTAACAAACTCAACGAATTGAACGAACTTTATGAATCTAATGAACGCGGTTTCCGGATTAAATTTCCCCAATCTCTCGGCGGCTTCGAGGAAAACCGCATACGAATTCCCGGGCCGTCCACGCGGCGTCAAACAAAACCGAAACTCGTACGCAACGTCACACACACCTGCCGAAACACGGCGGTCCCGATCCCTTCGGCGCGGTCGAACGAAGCACGCCGTCGATACACAAATTATTCTCTTTCCCCAGGCACGGGGTTACAATGCGCACGGAACAATATCGCTTATTTTTACAACAAAAGTCCCTTGGACAAACAGCTCACCGAAACGAGTCGTGGATACTCCAACTCCTAGCCGAACCAGATCTTACGGTCGTCCGTCTCTCTTCCTTCCTTTCTCTCTCTTGGGAAAATTCCCGGCGATCTCCAAAATCCACGATCGATCTGCTCGCTCAGACTCCCAACGGAGAAGTGTCCCGAGCATCGACGCGTGATCGGTCTCGTTACCCCGCCTACCTACCCCCCTGCCTAATCGCTACGCCAATTCGGACGCTTCCGGCCGGTACTCGGCCCTTTCCGACACCTTCGCGACGCTTAGCCCATCGACCCGCGGATCGATTCTTCGCACGACAGCAATCCTCGTCGCGCGCCGGTAATACAGAACCCTGCAGAGGTACTCAGTTCCCCCTGCCTCGGGACTCCCGGCACATCTTTTCCCCGTAACAGCCCGAGACTCCGGACAGCTGTACGAATAAACATCCATGTTCTTTTGGGCTGCTGCGATGCCTGCGGTAAACCGATGTCTTTGGCCATTCCCCAATCGTCCCGGCGTGCGACTCCGACAGCAGGGAGGTAGAAGTCCGGCTCCGATGTTCCTCGACTCTCTTCCCGTTCCGACGCTCTGGCTCGACTTTCGCAGCCGACACATCTCTCGATCCACACTCTCGTCCCGGTATACATGAAAACAATATCACACTAAATTACTAACAATTCGTTTTTACAACTAGGCCCTGCGGTGTCGCCTCGTGTGAGCCTGAGCGAGCAAAAATCACGGCCTATAAATTAGCCGCGCTACAGGACATTTCGGGTCAGCATGGCCACGGAAGAACCCTTAAGGGAGGCCAACGTTTACACGACAGTGACCACGGAAGCAGCATCGGAGCCCGAGACACCAACCACCGGGCTACTGACAGTGGCCTCATTTCGTCGGAAGGGGCAAATAGGACAGGTCGCCCCCCTTAAGGAAACCGAGGTGTACGTGATAGGGTCTCCAGGGCCCCACGCTTCGGCTAGCGACTTCCATATTAAGTCCCCATCCAGCCGACAGGGAATATTGACCCTTAAGGCGGACACCGGGGCGACGGTGAGTTTAATTCACGAAAATGTGCTATCCACCGACACTCCGGCGGCAAGGTCGGGGGTGTCGTTAAGGGGGCTGGGGGGAGGAGCCCTAAACGCGCGCTACGCCGCCCTCGTGGAACTAGAGACACCCTTAGAGTCCGTGAAGCATTGGTTCCACGTGATACCGCAGAATCTTCACGTACAGACCCACGGAATCCTAGGAATGGATTTTATCAAGGAAAAAGGGGTGGACATCCTTCAAGGGAAGGTCATAAAAATTAAAGGGCACTGCATGCCGTTGGTGGACGGAAGCCTACGGATCGCTTTGCCACCACGGAGCGAGAATATCGCCTATGTGTCAACATTAAGTACCAATGAAGGGCTCATCGAGAAGCGTGACGTCACCGAGGGAGTAATACTCGGAGCCTGTGTGACCTCACCCCAGGGCAACAGCTGTGCAGTGAGTTTCGTAAACACCACACCGGAGTATGTGTACGTCGAACGACCGACGGTGAAACTCGAGCCGCTAGCGTCAGCAGACGAGCTGCACGGCGAGCTCGCCGCTGCGACGTGCGAGGTAAACACGGCAACGCGAACAAGCGGCACGCGACTCGAGAAGTTGCGCCAGGCAATCGAGGTTACTCACCTCAACAAAGAGGAAAAGAATTCGTTAATGGAAGTCTGCGAGGAGTATGCGGACATATTCCATCTCGAAGGGGATCGGCTGCCCTGTACCGACATGGTGGAGCACAGCATCCCAATCCTGGAGGGTGTACAGCCCATCAAGGTACACCCTTATCGCCTGCCGGAAGCGCATAAAAAAGAGGTGCAAGAGCAGACAAAGGGCATGCTCGAGGAGGGCATCATACAGCCGAGTCGGAGTCAGTGGAACGCCCCGTTACTCGTAGTGGCGAAAAAACCTGACGCAACAGGAAAGGTAAAAATGCGAGTGGTGGTGGACTTTCGCAAATTAAACCAGGTCACCATCGGAGACTCGTACCCGCTGCCGCATATAGCGGAAATATTAGACCAGCTGGGACGAGCTCACTATTTCACAACACTCGATCTTGCATCCGGTTTTCACCAGATCCCAATGGCGGAGGCTGACAAAGAGAAGACAGCATTCTCAACACCGCAGGGCCATTTTGAGTATACCCGAATGCCCTTCGGCCTTAGGAACGCCCCGCCGACATTCCAACGTCTAATGAGCACAGTACTGGCAGGGCTCGAAGGGCTGAAATGCTATGTGTACCTAGACGACATCGTAATCTTCGGAGCAACCCTGGCGGAACATAATAGTCGGCTCCGGGAAGTATTCCATCGCCTACGGGAAGCGAAATTGGCCCTTCAGCCGGGAAAATGCCGATTTCTGCGTTTGGAAACGCGGTACCTCGGGCACGTGATCTCCAGCGAGGGAGTGCGTCCCGATCCGTCACTGGTGACCTCCGTCCGGGAGTTCCCAACCCCGAAGGACGTTAAGGGGGTGCAGTCCTTTCTAGGACTCGCCGGATATTACCGTAAGTTCATCCAAGATTTTTCGAAAATCGCGAAGCCCTTAACGGAACTCACCAAAAAGGACCATAAATTCGAGTGGACGGCGAGGCACGAGCAGGCCTTGGAGGACCTAAAAAGGGCTCTGACAACCGCACCGGTACTACAATACCCGGACTTTGAGAAGCCCTTCGTCGTCACCACGGACGCATCAGATAGGGCCATAGGGGCCATATTATCCCAAGGGCCGATCGGGGAAGATCTGCCCATTTGCTACGCAAACAGACGGACTTTAAATAAGGCGGAGCAAAATTACACCACAACAGAAAAAGAGCTGCTCGCCATCGTATGGGGAATTGCACAATTCCGCCCTTATGTTTATGGTACTCGGTTCACAGTGGTAACCGATCACAAGCCCTTAACGTGGTTGTTCAGCGTTAAGGATCCCGGATCGAGACTCATGCGGTGGAAGATAAAATTATCGGAGCACGAGTTCGATGTGCAATACAAAGCCGGGAAACAGAACACCAACGCCGACGCGTTGAGTCGTATATGTGTGGCAACACGCGCACAAGCAAGAAAAGAGTCGAGCGAGCCGAGCAGCGACGGTAAGGAAGGCAGCGCGCAACCTCGACCGCGGAGGCGCCAAGCAGCCGCAACCCGCGCGACAGGCGAGGCAGCGGCCAGCCAGGGGAACAGTCCCGCGGATGGTCAGCCCGACGCTCGCCGCGGGAAGGAGAACGAGCGAGTTCGCTCAGACGGAGAACATATAAGCGAGGAAGAAAAAGCCAAGATTCTCCACGAACACCATGACGCACCCTTAGGAGGGCACCAGGGGGTGGCTCGCATGCTGGCCCGTATAAAATTAAGGTACACCTGGCCCAGCATGGCGAAGGATGTAGAAAAATACGTGGCACGATGTGACAAGTGCCAACGAAATAAGATACGGCCAGTAGCAAAGGCACCGTTGGTAATCACGGATACACCAACCAGGGCCTTCCAAAAATGTGCGATGGATATCGTAGGGCCGTTACCCGAGACTGAGCAAAGGAATAAGTACATCCTGACGTTCCAGGATTTGCTCACGAAATACAGCGTGGCCATACCGCTGGAAACGCAACAGGCCAACGAAGTGGCGAAGGCATTCGCCAAAGAAATCGTATGTCGGTACGGAGCTCCAGAGACCGTCCTTACCGACCAAGGCACGAATTTCCTTAGGGCCATCTTTAAGGGGGTATGTCAGCTATTGCGCATAGAGAAAATACAGACAACGGCGTACCACCCCGAGTCGAACGGAGCGTTGGAACGCTCGCACAGGACCCTCGCAGAGTACCTTAAGGGTTATATAGACGAGGATCAGGGAAACTGGGATGAATGGTTGCCTTACGCCATGTTTACCTACAACACGACACCCCATACGGCAACTGGATACACACTACATCAGCTGGTCTACGGAGAGAACGCAGAGTTACCTACAGCCCTTCAAAGGGCGCCCAGGCCCACTTACTCGTACGACGATTACGCACAGGAGCTGCGGGAACGGTTACGGGCGGCCTGGTCTACAGCTCATGACAATCTGAAGGTCGCCAAGGAACGGGCCAAGGTCTACTACGATCGGAAAACCCGCGAAAGGAAGTTCAAGGTCGGAGACCGAGTTTTGCTGCGCGACGAGACAGTACGTCGGGGACGGTCAGCAAAATTAACCCCGAAGTGGATAGGACCTTACCCCATCGTAGAGGAACACCCTCCGTGCAATTACACCCTTCGCCAAGGGCGTCGGGTGGTCAAGGTGCACGTAGACCGTCTACGAAATTACGTGGAGGAGTAAAAACAAGGAAAAAAATAAAAAGACGGGGGTTAAGGAGGGTCTAACCACGGGTCTAACTTCAGTTAGACCCATAGGGGGACATCGGCTTCGACAAGGCTTCACTCAGGGAAAATTCAAGGCATAAAATAAAAATGAGAAAATTACAGATTGATGCTGGTGGGTCTACAGGCCGGTCTACCGGCCATAGCCATCGCCTCAGATGGCCCGTGCAAAATACAGCCCTTCAGGGATGCACCCGGGTTGTATTTTGAGAAGGTCGGACTACTGCACCTCCACACCAACGTCTGGACCATAGCAATTCGGATGGACCTATCGAATTTAGCATATATGGAACACCAAATTAATTTCCAACTGGGAGAGGTCCGAATAAAATGTGAGAGGTACGGTAGCCCGGACGGACATTGCGCAGAGATGCTGGAGCATCTTGTCCGACTGTCCGAAAAAATCGAGGAGAATGTAGGAGTCGTGCAGGACCTCGTCGGCGTGGAACCGAACCGGAAGCGACGGGGATTGATCGACTGCCTAGGCACGGTGGTAAAAGCCATCACCGGCAATCTGGACGCATCGGACGGAGAACGGATAGATGCAGAGATTGCCGCCATCCAGGGCACCCAAGGGACCCTGAAGAAGGCCGTGAAGGAGCAACTGCAGGTCGTGGAAACGACTCTAGAAATGTTCAACAGAACGTCACGAGCCTCGCAGAGGAATCTACAAAAATTGCACACCATGGTACGCACGGGGAACAGTTATTTCCGGAATCGTACCCAGGTATTAAGCGAACGACAGCATTTCGACGAGAGTCTCGCACTCATAGAGGCCTCTGTAGAGACTTATCTGCGGGAGGTAGAAAAGATGGCCGAACTCTTCGCCAGTGTGGCCACCGGAACCATAAGTGCGTCAACAGTCACGCCGGCTGCACTGACGGGGTACCTTACGGAAGCCCTACCGCACCTACCCGTGGGATATGGGTTCCCACGACCAGCCACAAGGGAAAATGCGGCGGCCATCTTACGACTGGCAACGCCACGGGCCTACCGAAAAGGGGAAATGGTTACCCTTATGCTTGAGATACCCCTGGTCGGGGCCTCGGTGTTCAGTTTGAACTATGCGTATCCTCTTCCAAGGGAAGGGAGGAACGGAACTTACTACTACATCGACGCCACGGAAGACCTCGTGGTTGTAGACCGAGAAAATCGTCATTTCCTGCGGTTAACGACTGCGGACCTGGAAGCATGTAAAAAGGACGGCGACGACTACTATTGCCCGCCACGGTACCCCATCATGACCGTTAACACGGATGCACCGTGCGGCGTGCGACTCTACACGGAGGGGAACGTAGGTCAGGGACAAGTCTGCCCGAAGAAAGTAGTGATACTCGCCCACACACTCGTGATGGGTATGAGGCAACCCGGACGGTGGCTCTACGTCGCGCCGCATGGCGAAATCGTGAGCATCAGCTGTCACAGTGAACCAGCGCGACAGGAGCGGCTACTCGGTACGGGGTTGTTGACCTTGCACGGACGCTGTGTCGTCACCGCCGCCAAATTCAAGTTGGAAACGACGAAACAATGGACTCAG
This sequence comes from Ichneumon xanthorius, assembly GCA_917499995.1. NCBI lineage: Eukaryota > Metazoa > Arthropoda > Insecta > Hymenoptera > Ichneumonidae > Ichneumon > Ichneumon xanthorius. Next base: position 98,643 of record CAKJTD010000093.1, on the reverse strand, counting down.
CGGATTGACGGAGCTGGATATGTGCCCGTCTACAACCTGACGTTGTTACCCGCTGAAGAAGAAGAAATACCTCGAATATTGACCGAGGTCAATAACACCAAACTCGAGCGCGCGGTGAGCAGCCCACGCGAGCTGCACAATCTAAGCGTACGGATACGCAATGCAAAAGAAAAGATAAAGAAGATGACCGGGACTCCCAGCCCGTCGGATCCTATGCATCTGCCCCGTGCGCTCGGGCCATACGCCTTGGGCGCCGTTGCCCTATTGGTCCTGGTCGGTTACATCGGTTTCCGCGCCTGGCGGAAAAGGGAAGGGAAAACCCCCGTGGAAGAACCGCACATCCTTCCCCGAGTGGCAACGCGGCTCGGCGTTCCAGCCGGCGAAGAAATACCAAGGATCCGAAAGGGAAAGGGTCGCAAGGGAAAAATCGCCGTAGTGTAAAGATCGGCCCAGGGGGCCCTTTATTTTTCTCCCATAAAAAAAAACACATCATAAAAAGTCGGGAAACAGAAGAAATGGATTAATTCCACTCCGCCCGGCTCCAGTCCATGGTACCCGTGGCGGCACGGCGACGCCGCGAGGATGGCGATTCCTCCTCCTCCTCACTTGGGGAACCCGAGTCGGAGTCACCCGCCGGGCGGGGCATCATCCTGGGCGCCCCTCGAGGCAGAGGAGCGCGGCGACTCCGTGGGAGCATGGGCTCCCCACGCCTCGGCATCCGGCCATGGGCACCGAGGAATTCCATCTCCGCCGGTGATAAGCTGCCGGAGGTCACCGCAGGCTGCGAGGATCGAGCCCTCTCGGAAGGCCGGTTCCTTCCCCAGGATCCCAGCGCGGCCCTCGACGGACTGGGAGATCCACCCATGACCCGGTTCACCACGGGCCCGACGACCTCGATGTCCGGGCTTGATCGACCTGAAGAACTCGGGCGGATCTCCAAGACATAAGTTAGACCGCTGTCAGGCAGGGTTACACGAACCCTCTGAAAAAAAACAGAAAAAAGGGGAGTCGATAAAAATTAATCTATTTATTAATCGGAGTAGGAATCGACAAACGAGTACCGGGGGAAAATGAAAATTTCGGAAATAATGTAGAAAGGGAGTTTTATTCATTTTTGTGGAATAACCAAAAAAAAAAAAAAAAAAAAAACAAAAAATTTTTTCGGGAAGAAATAGCAATATCGGAAAAATAAAAGTAAAAAGTTTCTTACCTTAGCGGGTGGACTGGGGCTGCGTCGGTTGCTCATCTTCGATGTCAAACGTTGATACGAAAATCGTCGACGGTCGGTGGAAGTATAATTAAAAACGCGAGGAAAACAGGTCTAATATAGTCCGAAAATGCACACTCACTGGCACACCGGGCGTCAACCCCGACCGTCAGCGAAAAAAGCAACCGCGGCGGCCTTCCGCCTCCGGGTTCCGCAACCGCCCGGGAAGCCGATTTACTCGACCTCCGGAGCGGTTGAAATAAATCAAGAAATTGGGCTAGTTAGAGAGGCGACGTACGCAAAAGTATATATATATGTAAATTGCAAATTAAAAAATAAGTTAGATCAAGGAGATATATGGAAAAAAAATAGATACCGGGGTACATAAACAAAGTGTAAACATAGCCCGCCGGAGACGAGCGAAAAGAAATCAGATTTCTTTTCCCCCCAGGGGGGAGGGATGTTGTACCCCGGGTATAGTAATATCTCGTAACCAGGGCATCGACGGTTGCGAGATAGCGATGGCATGTAGCACGCGCCGAGCGTCGAGAACGCTCGACGCTCGACGCTGGTCACCGGACACCGCTGCGTCAGCAGCTAGGCCGTTGCGAGCGAGTGTCCCGGTAACGAGGGCATGGACTCGGGAATACCGAAGTCAGATGTTTCGCAATGTAAATAAACTCCAAATCCCGCTCGCGAAAAAGCGAGGATTTGGAAAGATATTGTTTACAAGAATAAGTAAACCATAAATATGTACCCATTATTCAGCTGACATGCCCGCTCTCTCACGAATATATAGAGGATCGAGAGCAGGCATGGGGCAGTCTGACAGTACGGTTGAATACGAACGTTTCCATGCTAATCGAGAACGGAAACCTTAAGGGTGCAAAGTGTACATCGGTAATTCGAAAATAACCAAAGGTAATTTGAGATAAATTGTGACAAATTGAAAGACTCGAACATTTTAACCATAAAAGGAATAATCATTATTTAATTAAGGTAATTAATTAAATAATCTCTTGTTAATAAATTATTGATAATAATTTATACTTGTTGAAACTGTAAAATATCGTTAAATAATATCTCAATAAAACTGTGTTCATAATTCACTTGGGTTCTAACCCTTTACTGGATCATCCCCAAAAACATTATCGCGTAACCCGGAGTAGCTAACCGGATTTCCGCGGCATAACACTGGAATACCCAAGGGCAGTCGATATCGCAACGTTCTTTTTATAGCGTAGCGATCCGTTATTCGTCATCATAAACGCAAAACTGGTAGCTCCCCGGAAGTACAGCTGCTTTTTAATTTCTTTCGCGGCACGTACACAAAATGATGGGGATCGTCGGGAAAGATGCAGGTGCGAAATCTACAATTATCAGGTGTTGCTTGTTTCAAATCCAGCAACAAATAACCGTGTGGCTTCGACGTCGCGTCATGATAAACCTCTTGCAAAAAACGAGGATTTTCCGGATATACCTGACGTGCCAGGTGCTGTATTTGAGCGCGATCACGAGGGTTTTTAAAGACAACGATATAATTAGCGTTCAGTGAGATATCTCGTTGGCGGTGACCTTGATGGAATAAGTTTTGCGTTATGAAAATAACGCTCAAATTTTTATGATGACTGCCTTTGGTGAATAAGTCAATAACACTGTTGTTCGATGCCTCACGCATTAAATCGTCGATAACTATGAGCTTGGCATGCGGATCATTCGCGTAATCAGCAGATTGCGGCAAACCTTCATGAAATTCGATCGATGCTCCATACTCGGCGTATGCTGGCTGCCATTCGGAATAGTAGAAAATAATTCTCTCGAACGGCTCGCTGTTCATACGCGAAATTAATTTTAAAAACTTTTTCACAAAATATGTTTTACCGCAACCGGTCGGACCACAAACCATAGCCGTCCAGGGATGTTTCCACCTCACGTCCATATCGATGATTGAATCAAATTTCGATACTGCTGTTGATGATAAAGCCTTTATTTCCCAGTTATATATTTTTTACATGAAGATAAAATATTTTTAACTTTTGTAGCCATAAGGTAGAGAGCCGTATTCGCCGTCGCGTCTTCGCTTGACGCTCGACGGCTTACAAGATTTTATTTCAGGCCGTGTGACCACGTGATGAAACGCCGTACGCCTAATCGCATTGTAGTGCAGTACAATTGGTTCTTCTCTCTCGCCCATTACAAAGAAACGTATCGGCTGATAATTGATCAGTGAGTTATTTGCAAAATTTAGTGTTATGCCTTTGACTTTACAAACCTCGCTCTCCGTACCGTCAGAAGTACGTACTATAAACGAGTAAAATTTAGGGCCACCCGAAATAAACGAGTAAAATTTAGGGCCACCCGAAATAAACGAGTAAAATTTAGGGCCACCCGAAATAAACGACTTGATATAGCTACCGGAGCCGTAAGAACTCAGCTCATCGGTTAAATCTCCTAAAAGTTGACCAATAGGCGGTTCGTATTCGCCCGGCTCATTCTTTGTCACGTAAATTACAGAGTCCGTATCACAGTACAATGCACGACGACCCAAGCGCTCGAGGTAACTGTACAGCTTTAAGCGGGCCTGAGCTGTCGTATACGCCGCGACAACAGTGTTCGCTATACCGGAAGGTATCACAGCATCGTCACTTTTAATATAATTCACATATAGTATTTGATTATTTACAGGGAGAATACCCGTGATCTCGTATTCGGGATTCGTCAACAACTCCATGAGTTTTTCACGCGATGAAACTATCACAGTCTGCGGTAGATTTTCCCGCTACCCAAACTTTCCCCAAAATGAATTCAGGCAGAGCTTAGCCACCGATCGTAACCCCGGATTTTTCGCTATAGACCCACGATCCAGCTTAATACCTTCAGACTGCTCGAAATCAGTGAGATACCGTTCTTGCGCGACAGAGTCCTCCTCCATATTGCTTTCGGGCCATCCGCTGGCTTCTTGTTTGATTTTTAAAAACGTGTTAATGTACTCTACAAAAAGGCCCCCCTCCCTCGTATCTCTATTATATTGTGTTATCTCGTATTGCCAGATTTCAGAGATGCACGTGATTTCGTACCCACACGACACAGCTTTTCGCAATTCGTCGACCACCCACGTACCCTCGAATACCCTCTCTGCAGGATCGTCGTGTGTACACTCTACCAGACTCATAGCCTCGCTACAACTACGACACAGAGCGAATAACAGACGATGATGCATACGCACTGGCAGTACAGGGTGATAAAGATTCCTCGGCGGCAATACAGTACATTTGACAAGCCCTTCGATACGCGTGAGATCAGTGTTATCAGGACCCGTCAGCTCCATACATTCATCACCCACATAAACTTTCGGATGGCCTACGGGGTATTTACCATACTTACAAATGTATGGGTATAACGAGCAAACGTCCACGTATCTTATCTGCTCTGTATCTTTTATGTCGTAGAGCGTTACCATATTTTCTGTACGGCCGCCGAAGAACGCATCGCGAGGGTTGAGGGGCTGTGGTGTAACTAAAGCGTGATTCTCCACGAATGCGCGCATTTCCTCATTTTGTTTTAACATACCGTCAAATTCGCATTCCCAAATTTCCGTTAGCATGTAACCAGACGCTCGGATTCTATTACTTATTGCGATAGTGTTCTCTAGACGCTCGTCCATTGACACTCCGTCGCTTTGCCGACGATGCCTATTCACGAGGAAACAGCGCTGACACCCGTGCCAGTAGCAGCCGTGGAACTGTAATACATGTGCATTGTCAGGGGTCTCGTAGTAGCCGTCTACCAATAGATTCTGCGGTAGTTTAAATTCGCGCGACCGGCCTGCGTGAATAATATTATGACCGAGCGAGTGCTCCATCCACACGAGCCACGACACTGCTTTTTGTGATTGATTGTGAGCCCATCTGTACCCGGTTGTCGGAATAATACCGATCGTGTCGTTGTTCAGAAAATTTTTTCGAAAAATACGAAAACAGGCTGATGCTATCGTCGTGCTCTCGTTGAAAGGGCAAACACCGCCACTGGTTATGAACATATCACGAAAAGCCATACACGCGCGTCTCAATATAGTAACATCCATCGAACAGTAGCTGACAATTTCTTTCGCAAAATCGAACAGATAATTAGCGTCTTGCAGCTCGCGATGCCATGCAAGTAATTTCTCGCGCTCCGCTGTACGCATGGTGTCGGGAGAATAAAACTCTAGAGGAGGCAGGGGCCCCACATAATTTTGATTTTCCGGAATATTGAACAGATGTGGGAAAGTTCCTTTCACAATCGTACCTGTTAGCCCAAAGGCCTTGGGTAGCGCGCTCAAAGGCATATGAAAGTAGTGCAGGCTGTCAAGAAACACTAATTGTCCAAGCCTCATTGTAATAATCTTCGTGCCATTCATTATCAGCGAGGGAAGTCGCGTTTTTTTCTCCTCAATTAGATAGCGTAGAATGAATTGCGCGTCAAACCCTCCTGCGTTATGAGCGATTACAATCGTGCGCCAAAACCCCCCTACAGTCTGCATAGCTAACTCCACAAGCTGACCCACGGGATTATGTTTGAATACGAATTCGTGGATGCCGCAATGTTCGCACGGATCGGCTATAGAATCATTGTTACAACACATTGAACAAACGCGTTGGGCAACACAGAGACTCGGTTCGTGAACGAATGTGCTCGCATCGCCTTTCACAGATGTGCACTGCTGCGTTTCAAAATCATAGAAAATAAAGATATTTTTCGAATCTGTAGAGCCGCCCCGTATTGGTTGAATAAAACACAGATGATTAAACGGCTGCACCGTTCTACATATTTTGCAGAAGCCTATGCCGCATACATGCTTCCTTTTTTTTCCCAAAGGTCTTACTGTCTGGAAGCACTTGCGACAGCGATGAAGGGATTCACAAACAGAAGGCTTTCTACCGAGGCCTCCGTTCATATTTACATTACCCGTTCTATGATTTCGTAAGCATTGCTCTCCGAAAAAGTCGCGATTGCATGCAACACACCTGATTGCCTCGCTTGAACTGGCGTCACATGGTGGTGTTGCTCCGCACCGCGAACATTGTGCTTTCGAGCATCGATGATTAAACACGCGATATAATGTGTTGCAAACGGTGCAAAACCCCGAGCTACCGACGGCTGCCCTGAGATTGAGAATTGGCTCGAAATGATGCGAGCGTTCGTAATATAAGATGTACAGAGTATGCCGAATTTCTCCTGCAGACTCTAAAACTTTTTGTGTGCCATTGAATAGAGCTGTTTTCTTACGACGGCCTAAAGTCAGAAACTCAAAAACTACAATCGCTATGCCGTCCTGTGCCAGATGATCTTGGTAGAGCGCGATCTCATGTACGCCGCATCCGTCTCTCGGTATATTGACATTTTCAGCTCTGGTAAGTTCGAGCGCTCTCTCTCTTTATAATGAACCGTTTGTCTGCCTAATGCGCTGCCACTCGGAGTGTAAATCTCCTGATCGTACCTCACCACGTTCAGCGTATACTAGAGCTGCTGCTAATGAGCGAGGCAAACACAACCGATCGTCGTTCCGGATCGTTAGAATAGATTTTTTCGCGACACCCTCGTACGTAAGACCTTTTCTGCCCCTACCCTCGACACCCTTGACAATGCACGCTTTAATATTACACGTATCATCAATATTCATAGATGCTGCGCTTTGAGCGACGCTAGCTATTAATCCCCATATGTCTTTGAACGTATAATCCCGAACAGGCCGGAAAGAAAGCCATGCAGGCCCCTGCGTCAGGCTGCTTGATGTGAACGAAATGCCTGCATAATCGCCACCCTCGCAATTGGTCGTTATTTGTGTCAATAAATCGCGAAAAGCCCCTTGAAGCCAGTCCATAACGTTTATTCCTGAGGGTGGTTGGCGAACACGTATTGTCAGTTCGCGACCCCTAAGCTTAAAGCGTCTAAAATAACGTGAGATATTTTGAAGTATTTCTAAGCGACCCCTGGGTGGTTGTACGTCTCCAAACGGCTCGTTCCTAGCAGCATTTCGTGGTCTTCCAGCTCCTACCTGCGTTTCTGCAAAAAGAAAACACATATGAGCATCTGGAATTTGTCGAGGTAAAACGCTATTGAAAATTAGAGATAGTTGTCAGTAGTACCTCGATTGAGATTTGATACGTTTATAAAGTATCTTCATCAATAAAGCGGGTTGCTGAAGTCCCTGTATCACAAAAAATACTCTACTTACTTTTTAAAATCTTAGGATCAGAGTAAAAAATGATTACCTGAGTTATCATCCGGGAGTTGCTGAATCCAGCAACCGATTCTCTGAAAATATTGCTCCTCTTCTTCTCCTTCAATCGGCCACAACCCTCCATGGAGGCCTAGTTGATTTTCGGGAAGATCTATAACCTGTTGTAGTTCCACGCTCGCGGACTGACTGGCTTCTAATGATTCATCAGCGATGTTATTAGACAATTGATTGGGGGTGCCCTCTAGGCCCTCTAGACCTGATGATCCCGACACGGTCTCCTCGGGGGTACCCTCTAGGCCCTCTAGACCTGATGATCCCGACACGGCCTCCTCCTCCCCATCATCTGCTATAGAATCAGATTGAGGCTCGTCGTCGGCTGCGCTGGAAAGCGTTATCGTCGAATCGGCTACTTCGCAATTCCCTGTTACCGGCGCTGAAAAATAAAAACTATCAGTATAAATAGCCGTTTTGTGTGGTACAAATTATATCTATTGTCGAACACTTACGGTTTAACGGGATATCTTGTATTTGCTGTGGCTGTTCTATCACGTCCACAGTACGAGCAATATCGACGACATTCCCTGACAGCGGACCTGCAATTTTCTTTTTTAATTTATTTTTTAATGTAATGTCCCGATGCGAATAATTTTTTGTTTTGCATACTTACGTTGTACGGCTCTCTGTGTGTGAAGAGCTATCTCCACTTCTTCTATAGCACACGTTGCTTCGTCGAGGGCTGTCTGCATGCGAAGATCCAGCGCCTCCGCCGCCTCAATAGCACGAGTTGCTTCATTGAGCGTTTCTTCTTCTTCGTTTGTTGCGTCCATAAGCTCACGATAGGCTATAATTATGTGATAATATAAACGTTAATCACTGCACAAACAATTTTCGAAAAAGGACAAAAATTTTCGAAAACAATTTTGAAAATAATTTTCGAGACATTTTAGAAACAGTTTTATGTTTAGAGCGTACTTGTCTACTTCTTTTAAATATTTCGCGTATAATATAGTGAAGTCTGATTTAAGTGACGTTCGCCAGGAGACGCGGGTTCGAATCCTCCGCCAAGACTTTTTTTTTTTATTTTATATTTTTAAATTATTTACCGAAAAAGTCAAATTGCTTTGAGGCTAAAAGTATACTTTTTTGAATGTTTAGCGGTCATAGCGCACCGCTGAGTGTATATAAAAATGTGGCCAATAACTGGGTGGCCAACGACTGAATTGGATGGCCAATAACTGTGCGGTAACGATAATCGCATGGCACAGTCATTGGCAGCCTGCCAATAACTGTGTGGCCAATGACTGAATTGGATGGCCAATAACTGTGCGGTAACGATAATCGCATGGCACAGTCATTGGCACCCTGCCAATAACTGTGTGGCCAATGACTGGGTGGGATGGCCAATAACTGTGCGGTAACGGTAATAGCATGGCACAGTCATTGGCACCCGGCCAATAACTGCGCGGCCAATGACTGTGCGGATTGTCAACCATTGTATGACAGGTGTGGCTTTAGGGCACAGTAATTAGCACACCGATTATTCACTGAGGCTGGCACGTCAATTAAAAATTAATAAAATTTTAATTAAAAATAATTTTTTAATATTTGTTTGAAAAAATCAAATAATGAAAATTAATAAAATTTTAATTGACTAAAAATTATTTTTTATATTATTTCATATATAAGGCTGATTTATCTATTTATCTGTTGTGCATGAAACACCTACCTCTGACTTCAGCAACAAGTCCCCTGATGCATGGGGCATCTTCTAGACCCCGGCGTTGCAACTCCTTAAACACACACATTACCTCGCACTGTCCGTTTAATATACCTCTATTGTATGCTATGGCTATAGCACGTAGAGGTGACCACCATATAATATATCGTAGGCGGCTTAAAAGTCTCTCGCCCGATAAATCCCGTAACTCTTCGCACCACTGATCATTGCAGCGGCGTCTGAGATGAATACTGCGCAACTTAACTAATTTTAAAAAACCGCGAATACTCGCGCGAACTGTGTAATCTGTCATTATCAATCGGCGGTGTAGAGCTCTCGTTGGTTGTCTTATGACTGACCGGCCGATTGACTCAATTCTATATTTCCGAGTGATATGTGACGGTTCCGTAGCATAAAGACTTATGTTCAGAATTTTATTGATTTGCACTTTTTTTCATACCTATAATAACGCGTGATCGCGAGCGTGCAAATAAAATTTCTCACGATATTCCGCGAGATATATGATACGGGTATAGACAGCTCCGTATAAAAGATTTACCCACGGTTTGATTCCGTGGTGTCATATGAATGCTTCATCCGGTTCTCGTATGAACGCTTCATCCGGTTGACTAAATTCATCCGTTACCTATTCACATGCGTCGTATCACGCTTGACCGTGAACCTGAAAGAACGTCTGCAATACTGCAGGCGGCAAGCGGCTCGCGCTTGGGGACACGTGCCGTCGAGCGCGCGACCTTCGTCGACGGCGTATCGCGCTCACAGCATGCATGTTCCCACGCGTTCAGATAACAGCGAGGAACGCGTGCAATACTGCTGACCGTATATTCACGGGTGTGCGTTCGCCTCGCGGATGATGCAGCCCGCGGACGTGTGTCAAGCGTCTTTTGTCGACAGTCTTTCTTCGGAGTTCGTGTCGCGTACATCATTTCTCGCTGCGCCGTGTTTTTACAGCTTTAACGTGAATTTGTTTAAGTGCACCGGAGTTTGCGATAATGTATCCGCGATACGAAAACGGTGTTGTGGGAGAAGAATTTTCCTGTAGAGTAATTGAAGTGGTGTGTGCGAATAGTTTGCAAGTACGCTCCGCAGATATGCAGAGTACTGTGGGAGGAAATTCGAGCTTTCCTCGCACACCCTTCCGTCAGTCACCAAGAAAGTCCTTCCCTTATTTTTCTCCCTTTCGGGATGGGCGCCAGGCGTATAAAACGCCGGGAAGGATCTCGGACACGATCTAACTCCCGACTAGCCGCAGCTGCCAATACCGGAGAGGGGCTGGGTTAAACGCGGCAATCAAAAATTCAAAATACGGGAACCAAACAAGAATATTTATTTAAACAAGGCTCGAACTCTAAGGAGGGAAAAACCGGGTAAACCCGGGGGAAAACCGCCGTCCCGTAAATTATCAGTAAAATCGCAGCACAACTCGCCGCCGATTTTCTCACAACAATTAATTCTTCACTCGACAATAATTTCCCCGACGCTCGAGACTCGCTCTGCACACTCGCACTCACACACACACCCATGACGTTCGCTCGCTTAGGTCAGCCGGGACGGGCCGTTCGACACGCATTCACCCTTACACATTCGCGTAGCACAATTTAACCAAAAGGACAATCCCGGAGCGAAAATCCAAATCCAATCCCGGTTCGGCGATTTCCACACACACCCACTTGTACTCGCGTCCCGACTTTCCTCGCTCGACAATTCGACAATGAGGCTACTCCCGTGGGCCGTCTTGCCCCAAGGCGGTTACCAATTTACTCAACAGAAAACGATTAACTCCCGGGAGTTTGACAGAAAATTCACAAGTACTTTAACCCGCGCGGACTCGCTTCCTTCCCGCGGCAAAACTATGCGCCCGTGTCGCACGCACGCTACGCGACAACCGGCATACGACGTTCGCGCTAATCCTCGGCGCGGGCGAGACGAGACACGCCGACGAGACAGAAAAATTCCCGGCACGCGTACACAATCGGTGCACGGGAGAAACGAAGTATCAAACAATTACAATTTTTACAATAAACGAAGCCTGGGCTTTGAAAGCTCACCGGTTCGGACGACGAATAATTCGATGCGACGGTTGGAATTCGCTGCTCGGGAATTAACGGAAGATCCCCCAAAACGAAAGTACGTCGTCCTCGCCCAGCTCGCTCGACGACTCAACGGGAAGTGCCCCGAGTATCGATCCGCGATCGCTCTCGTTAACGCGTCTCTACCCCTGCCTAATCGCGTGATCTTACATTCGTCAATCTTCGGCCCTTTCCGGGATTTCGGCAACGCTCTCCCGCGACAGCGTAACGCTGATAGCCACACGGGAGAGACACAGGTGATTCCGTCTCCCAGTGGTACCCAATCCCCACTGGAACGAGACGCCGATGATACCAATAATTATGCAGCCCGGGACTCCGGCAGCTGCACTTCCGACGGGATGTTGACGTTGCACCGTATTGTGGGCGGTTGACGCCACAGATCGCCTTTCCAGCGACTCAGACAGCAGGGGTAGACGACTCGATCTTTCGGGATTCCTCGGGATGAGAGTCCCTGGCACAGCGATGTATTGTCCAGCGGCGACTCTTCGCTGTTACCGACGACAAGTTTTCCCTCCTCGGCTCGCTGTCTCGCCCGAGACGCGGGATACATGAAATATTTCAACCAAATAAAATTAAAAATAATCCGATTCTACCATATTGGCCCTACAGAATCGCCTTGTGAATCGATGGGCGAGCTGGTCCGAGTCCTAAGTAACGGGCAAAATTTTGCCACGTTACAACACTCCCCCCCTTTAACACGGCCGTCCTCGGCCGGGAGAACTCTCACCCCAGGCTTCAATGGCGCTTTGCCCAAAATGATTTTACGCTCGCGACCAGTCTCATCAGCTCCTCTCGTCCCGGCGATTCCGGAGCACCATTGGCAAATAAAATACAAAAAACTGAATTTATAATCAAAGAGATTGCATACCCTTTCCGAACAACCTTGAAACAGAAACCACACAGGAACTCACCCAATCCCGACACATCAAACAACACAGACACGCCCTCGGAAACATCCCACTCGCGACCGCGAGTCTCCATGAACCCTCGACGATCCTCCCGAAAAACCGTGATGCAAAGTTGCAACTTACCCTACGACAACATTACGGATAACATGCAGGACAACGAACGGTAACTCCACCCGGGAAACCCCGACCAGAGATATAACCGACGACAAAATTCGAATCGACCCGGGAACGGACCGGCAAGCCTCTCCGCGAGAAACACCCGCTCGCCCCTCTGGGTACCGCCAAGAAAACTTTCCAAGATGTTAATGGAATTAATTTTGAGTCGTCATCATTCGTCTGCATTGAAGCTAATAAATTCGTAAGCTCGTGCAAGGACAGGGTAGAAGGTTTGGTAAGACCCCCATCCTGCCCAATACACACCACCACGATCGGATAGCCCGTGAACCACGGGACACCCAGGCTCTCAGGCCTCATCGGCGAGGCAAAACAAAAATCTCCCGAAACCACGAATCAAACGGACCCGTCGCTTGGGAAATAAACCTCCCTCAATGTTCCATCAAACTCCGGAATGAAGTTCACAATGAGATGTTAATGCAGCTCTCCCGAAAAGACGAATGCTAATAATGTAAATTCCTTGACCCCATGGGCTCGAGTGCTCCCGACAGAGAACCGCGAAATCCGCACCCGAATACCAACTCCCCTTTTCCCCGTCATTCCCTAGAGGACTCCCCCCCCTAAGACGGAACCGAGGTATCTCCCCGATCAGGCTGACTCCCGGGAGAAAGTCACGCGTCCATTTGACAAAACAAAGAACAAAATAAATACGGAAAAAACAGATTAAAATAAGTCAAGTCCATGTAAAAGGTCCAAAGATCGAGTCAATAAAATAAATCTCAGTCACGTCAGTCAACAAATAAAATAAAAAGAGGTCACAACTGGTACGAAATAAATAAAAGGTCAATATATCGGCACACTACTCGATCCGATTGGAGAATCCGAGGGAGAGGCCAATTCCCACAAGATTAACCGGAAGGTGAACCCGCGATAATTGTCGCGAACCCGACCAACCTCGGCTCGAACAGCAAAACCCGAAATACAATAAACACAGTCAGGTACGGTAAAATAATAGAATAAAATAAAAGAAGTCAATCGTAAAATAAACCGATCAGAAAAAGAAAATAATTCAGTCCAGGGTTAAAGAGATAAAATCTATAAATAAATCCGTAAACGAAGTCAATCCGGGAAAGGAGAAATAATCGATAGATCACAGTCACGATAATCCGGATAAAATCGTCAACGTTCATCCAAAAGGCCGACGCTTCAAATCTAAAAAACCCAATAAATAAATCCGTCACTATAATCGACAAGTAAAATCACTAGCCAACGGTCCCATGGATAAAATCAGCGAAATAACCTCAACAAATAAAATCCCAAATAACCCCTCATAAAGTCCGTAAACAAACAAAGGTAAAACCCTCTCAATAAATAAGACGATACAACCTACACATAAAACACCCAGAGACACAATAAACAAAGGCACTACTCCCTAAGCAGCCAAAACCCCTGCGAATCTCAGCAACGGGACGCGCGACCGGCCGACACACTGTCTATCTCCCGCCGAATCGGCGAACGCGAACCCGAAAATAAAATCGAACAATAAGAAAACTCGAATTAATAAAAGTATCGGAAGTTCTGATGACACGCGGCAAAGTCCGTCGATACCCGATCCCGTAAAAAGAGAAAAGTAAAAGTCGAGAAGTAAAATCAAATAAAGTCATACGATATCGAAAAAGTCAAAGAGTAGAACCCCGAAAATAAATTAAATTCCCAGTTAAGTCAATAATCAAATGAATCATGAAATAGATAAATTTAGAAAGTAAGAAAAATAAAAGAGGAGTCCAAGCATTAATAGATTCCTCAATCACTGTCCCGAAGTAAAAATGACCGGTCAAATGACCGCTCCGTGGTCAATAATCAAAGTCCGAAGGACAAAATAATCAGAAACGTCAAACAGAAAAATAAAATAATCAGAAGCGTCAACGAAATTAAAGAGAACTAAAACCGGGAAAGACAGAACAAAAATCCGATAATAAAATTCCGAAGATAAGGATACACTCCCGGATAATATTCCGGACACGAACTATTCTACGTCCCGCGATCACACGGGAGAATCGGCGAAGGCCGGCCCACGTCACGCGCTCGAAAATTCGCTCGCCAAATATTCACAGCCGAAATAATATTTCAGCTCCAATGCTAAAATCCCGGCCGCTTAATTCGTGCCACAAGTACGAGTTCCGCACGTTCGGACCCCAACAGACACCCAAAACAACAACACTGGAGCGAGTCCCGCGCGACAGGCGAGTCTCGGGACGTACCGACAACCGCTCTCACAACCAAAATCCAAACACGAGCGCGTCTCGGGATCCCAGACTTCGCACAGTTCCAAAAATCTCAAAAATCCAAAATAATTCGAAATCCAAAATCAACCAATCGGCTCTTCGGCCTTAAAATCTTCCCGAAAGGTTTCAATTTTTTTCCCTTTTTTAAGAAAATGACAATGACACTTTTTTTTTTAATAAACAAACCCAATTAAATTGCCAACGCGAGGCCCCACGTTGGGCGCCAAAAATTTGTGGGAGGAAATTCGAGCTTTCCTCGCACACCCTTCGGTCAGTCCCCAAGAAAGTCCTTCCCTTATTTTTCTCCCTTTCGGGATGGGCGCCAGGCGTATAAAACGCCGGGAAGGATCTCGGACACGATCTAACTCCCGACTAGCCGCAGCTGCCAATACCGGAGAGGGGCTGGGTTAAACGCGGCAATCAAAAATTCAAAATACGGGAACGAAACAAGAATATTTATTTAAACAAGGCTCGAACTCTAAGGAGGGAAAAACCGGGTAAACCCGGGGGAAAACCGCCGTCCCGTAAATTATCAGTAAAATCGCAGCACAACTCGCCGCCGATTTTCTCACAACAATTAATTCTTCACTCGACAATAATTTCCCCGACGCTCGAGACTCGCTCTGCACACTCGCACTCACACACACACCCATGACGTTCGCTCGCTTAGGTCAGCCGGGACGGGCCGTTCGACACGCATTCACCCTTACACATTCGCGTAGCACAATTTAACCAAAAGGACAATCCCGGAGCGAAAATCCAAATCCAATCCCGGTTCGGCGATTTCCACACACACCCACTTGTACTCGCGTCCCGACTTTCCTCGCTCGACAATTCGACAATGAGGCTACTCCCGTGGGCCGTCTTGCCCCAAGGCGGTTACCAATTTACTCAACAGAAAACGATTAACTCCCGGGAGTTTGACAGAAAATTCACAAGTACTTTAACCCGCGCGGACTCGCTTCCTTCCCGCGGCAAAACTATGCGCCCGTGTCGCACGCACGCTACGCGACAACCGGCATACGACGTTCGCGCTAATCCTCGGCGCGGGCGAGACGAGACACGCCGACGAGACAGAAAAATTCCCGGCACGCGTACACAATCGGTGCACGGGAGAAACGAAGTATCAAACAATTACAATTTTTACAATAAACGAAGCCTGGGCTTTGAAAGCTCACCGGTTCGGACGACGAATAATTCGATGCGACGGTTGGAATTCGCTGCTCGGGAATTAACGGAAGATCCCCCAAAACGAAAGTACGTCGTCCTCGCCCAGCTCGCTCGACGACTCAACGGGAAGTGCCCCGAGTATCGATCCGCGATCGCTCTCGTTAACGCGTCTCTACCCCTGCCTAATCGCGTGATCTTACATTCGTCAATCTTCGGCCCTTTCCGGGATTTCGGCAACGCTCTCCCGCGACAGCGTAACGCTGATAGCCACACGGGAGAGACACAGGTGATTCCGTCTCCCAGTGGTACCCAATCCCCACTGGAACGAGACGCCGATGATACCAATAATTATGCAGCCCGGGACTCCGGCAGCTGCACTTCCGACGGGATGTTGACGTTGCACCGTATTGTGGGCGGTTGACGCCACAGATCGCCTTTCCAGCGACTCAGACAGCAGGGGTAGACGACTCGATCTTTCGGGATTCCTCGGGATGAGAGACCCTGGCACAGCGATGTATTGTCCAGCGGCGACTCTTCGCTGTTCCCGACGACAAGTTTTCCCTCCTCGGCTCGCTGTCTCGCCCGAGACGCGGGATACATGAAATATTTCAACCAAATAAAATTAAAAATAATCCGATTCTACCATATTGGCCCTACAGAATCGCCTTGTGAATCGATGAGCGAGCTGGTCCGAGTCCTAAGTAACGGGCAAAATTTTGCCACGTTACAGTACATACGAGCAATTACAGAAGCTGCTACAGGACTATTACATTATCAACGGTGAAGGCTCGGGAATTACGCTGGAGCAATTACACATTGGTATGTCCTGCGTCGTAGTTCGACATGGCAGTGCGGTGCGTGGCGAAATTATTTATTTCGATGTGCAGGACGGCTATTCCGAAGTGTTTTTAGTGGACGAGGGGCGTTCGGATTTTTTTGAGATTTTTTTTCTCCAACACCCAAACGCTTTATGCGTCGGGATACCGGCCCTGTGCATCGAGTGTCATTTGCGCGGTCTCGATCACATCAACTCATCGGGTACCGAGTCGTTGGTGGAGGAGGCATGTGCTGGCGACGGCCTGCTGGCCATAGTGATCACACGTCGCCGCGCCAATCGTCCATATGTAATAAAACTATTCGACAGAGAACGGCGGGATGTCGCAGCTCTCGTCGCTCAACGTTTTAACATCGATAACGACAACGACTATCTCGACGACGAGGGTTTCGCCGAGATGAACATCAGCGGCTGGGAGGATGACGAAGACGACGGCAACGACGACGACGACGACGACGACGACGACGCCGCCGAACGTTAACGCCATAGTGCTTGTGAGTGAGCATAAACAGGAGTGAATAATAAACAAAAGTGAATAATAAGCAAGAGAAATAGGAGTGAAGAATAAACAAGAGTGGCAATAAAAACGTTCCGTCATAGTGCTTGTGAGTGTGAATAAACAGGAGTGAATAATAAACAAGAGTGGCAATAAAAAAATAGGAGTATGGTCATCGGAGTCTTCAGTGTCTTCAAGGCCATCACAGCAAATTGAAGGTAAAATTCAAAAATAATAATCATGTGGTGCACTATGGCGAGTCCAGAATTCTATCCCCCCTCCCACCCCCACGCCTCTTACCACCCACACGCGGCTGGCCAAAATTTCGACCAGCCGCTATGTAGGGGAAAAAGGGTGGGGATGGGAGTGGGGATAGGAGTGGGGGTCGCCATAGTGCACCGCTAACTACTTACATGTTCCGTTCAATTTGGTTGGATAGTTTTTTGTGTAGGGTGGAAAATTGAAGAATCAGGGGGTGGTTCACCCCTGCAAATGAATTTTTTTCTTCAACTCCACGTGGAATTTTCATTGTTTTCAATGAGGAGTATTTTGATGTTTGTTTCGTTAAAATCGGGTGACGCCTTCTGGGCGAAACTGCATAATCACCCCTCGACATGCCTAACTTCGAAGGGCGATTTCACCCCTTAGAAATGTTTTTCCGCCGATAAAAAAAATACGTGTCTTTTACTTTTCGATGCTCTACAACATACGTGAGTTTCATTAAAATCGGAGAGGGACACCAAACTGACGTTCCTTGTAAGAATAATACTTTTTTTTGAATAGTGGAATGAGCTACATTTAGAAGATAATCTCGGAGAGAATCTAGGAGAAAATCTGGGAGAGAATCTCTCCGAACCGATATCCAAATTATTGTACAGATCATTTGCAAACTTACAATGCCCTTGCTAAAAAAAGTTTTAAAAATCTTCAACACGAAATAGGCACACAACAATGAGGTCTCAATAAATTACGCGCTAAGAATTCTTGAATGGTGGAATGAGATACAATTTAGAAGATAATCTAGAAGAGAAACTAGAAAAGAATCTGGTAGAGAATCTGGGAGAGAAGCTCTCCGAACCGAATTTTTCAATATCAAGAGTCATTCAATTCCCAAAAAATTAAGGAATATCGCAAAATTGTCCTCGAAAGCGTCTGATTAATTTGTCGTAAGAACTACGATCCAAATTGTATGCGGGCCTTCTGCAGGCCTCACGCGGGCCTTTGGCAGGAGTCCCGCCGGGACTCCTTCCGGGACTCCTTTCGGGACTAATTTTTTCTGCGCGGGTAGCGCGAAGATCTCGCCGGAAATGCTTTACCGGACCCATCCTGCCCCTCGGGGCCACAAAAGCAAGATAATTAATACGAAAAAGCTAACGCCAAATCTAAATAGAGAATACTAAAATACCAAATGGAAGGGGGTCCGGCTTCGGCATCCCCGGCGAGCACAGAGTATCAGAGAGAGACGGAAGCTTACCGGTGCGTGAACAGCCCGGGAGGTTAATCCAAAGAAATCGCCAAACTGCCACTCGTCACCGCACTCGATCATCGACTGACGAATAAATTTACGCGCTCCCGGGACTGTCCGCGCTAGCGCTTCCCCCTCTCTCGCGACTCCCGAATCTAGCCTACGCTAAACGGCTAAGACGCCGGAAAACCGGTTCTGCCTCCGGCCGCTCCCCGCTACCCGCGAGAATCTTCCGCTCGCAGCGATGATTGTCGATATCCACGGACTCCTTCCTCCCAGGATCCGGTGGGGCAAAATGAACGTGCGGGGAGGCCTCCCTCGCGAAGTGAGGCGTCCCTCTTCCTCCGCGGTGGGCCCACTCGATACGCCACATAACTGTACCTCGACGTGCATTTTTCCCTCGTAATCCCCGCAAGTGGAGGCGCCGTGATGAGCGGTCCGCGGCTTCCGTGAATTCGACGGGACAGGAACGGCTCCAGGCCGTGTAGTCGGGAGGAACGGGAAACTCGGTATATCGGTCACTACCCGCGTCCCTCTGGCCTCCTAGTCCGCGGAAGCAGGTCTCTTGCTTCCGCCTGCTTGCCGAGCGAATTCTTCTCCGGCCTTCTTAGGCCAATCTCCACGGAAACGCGGCTGGGGCAACACAGCCCGACGGTTAAGTCGAAGAGTCATGCGACTCTGGTATGGCCTAAAAGAGACTTAAAGACACGAGAAAAACAGGTTGTAAAATAAAGTTAAAGAAAATTAATAAAATAAAATAAAATAAAAATAATAAAAAAAAATCCCTCGGCAAGTCGACGATCGAGCCGGTTCGACGAGCGGCGTACTCAGGGCCGTAAATCCGGCCCACTGCTCGACCAAAAACCATGCGAAGTGGGGGGACGTAAAATGTCACGTCACAAACCTCCCTCCCCATAGGTTACCAGGGGGATGCCGTCCTCTGAACGGCGCTCGTTGAATCCTCCTTTCTTATCAGACTGTGCCGTGGACTCCTGTCTCTCTAGGTGTTTCCTCGCACGGCCTGGTGAACAGCAGACCGGCAGCACTGCCTCCCGGGCTGAAACAATAACACACACCGGCGTAACTCCGTCTCGGAGCCCAGGTAAACACCTCCGTCCTCGCAATAAGCGTTATGCTCCACCCTGTGCAGGTCTGGTCTTTGCACGAATCCGAAAGAAACAATGACAAACGAAGGGATTCGCAAACCGCGAAGGACCGCCTAATTCGGTGATACTCCCAAAAGAAAATTACTGAGTCACAACATTATACTTTAGAAAACGATTTATATATTTCGATGGCAAGTTTATGTAGCCAAACAAAATAACAATGATAGCGTGTTGGTAGGGTTTAATAAACTTCACGAACTTAGAAATGATGAGAAAGAGAGTAGCAAATAATAATACTTGTAATTAGCCTACGATTAAGTAATCTCCTTTCTTTGGCGCTTGAGGGTCTTACGGGGTGCGCATTTCGGCGATTTTCCTGTCCCAAAAAAAATAATAAATAAATAAATAAAATGACCTCAAAATAAAAAAAAAACTTTCGCTGATTTGCCGTCACCGGGTCTTACAGGGAGGTTCTTTTGAATTTCCCGGCCCACAAAAAAAACAAAAAAATAAACGAAATTGACCTAAAAAAAACAAAAATATATACTTTTGGGCTTGTTCGCCTGTCGTTGGGACTTACGGGGAGGTTCCTTTTTAATTGTCCCAGCCCACAAAAAAAAGATAATAAAAAAAAATTAACGAGACTTGTCGTTCGGGTATGTAGCCGAGTAATTGCCCGGGCAAAAGAAGAGAAGGAGAGACCACAAAAAAATAAAATAAACGTAGGACGGAGTAGCGGCTCGCTCTTCCGGCTGGTGATCCTGATCCCTTTCACCACTCGTCCTCCCTGCGCTGGCGTCGTTGCGGCGGGTACTCCCCGCCGTGGTGATGCATATGCCAGTCGTCGTCCTCCCGCTGGTGGCGTTGTTGCGGTGGATACTCCTCACCTTGGCGCGGAAGATGCCACTCGTTGTTCTTGCCGGGGCGAGGGTGTCGGTCGTCGCTCCATTGCTTGTGGTGGTAGGGTGAGCTTCCCTGGCGTCGTGGGCGATCCTCCGAGGTTTGTGGCCGGGGGCGCTCCAAAATTTCCTCCCGGGGAACGTTTCGGCCCAATTGCGGGACCCAGGGGCCACGTGCCCGGCAATCCTGGCCGTGGAGAGGGCACTCCCGTACGGAGACTCCCGGGTAGCCACAGCGATTACAGTGCCGAGTCTTGGGCAGCCGGCACTTCGGCTTGTTATGAGATGAGCTGCCGCAGTTAAAACATCGCCCATAACGAGGTCCGGGCGTGATCTCCGGGACTACCGGGGGAGCTGGTGGGTCCGGGTTCCTCTCTGCCTGGTCCGCCGGGTCGCGGAGGTGCACCGGGAAGTCGGTCTGCACCCCCACGTCGACCGTCGCGGGTACTTCCGGGGTCTGCGTGGCGACAGGCGGGTTTGGTTGGAAGGCTGGAACCGTCGGGATGGCGGGTTCCGCGGGTCCTCCCTGAATCGAGGCGGCGTCGGCTCGGTCCGTCCAATCTGCCGATGCAGCCTGGATGGCGAAGATCCGCAATGGCGGAGTGTCGGGTGCGCCGCAGACGGAGGCGTGACCGGGCCAGGTGATCGAGGGTATCCCGGCGGCAGAGTCCTCGATGGGGTGATCGTCGAGGTTTTCGACACCGGTGGCCATTTGGTTCCAAGGAGCCAGTCCTTGCGCGAGCGGACACTGCTCGGATCCTCGGTGGGCGAGGGCGTTCACCTGCCGGGCGAGGTCGACCGCTATGGCCGGCTTGAGTGCGAACAACGCCGCGAATTCCCGGGCGTGTGGGCGGAGGGGGTCCCAAAGTGGGTTTTCGTCGATGACGAAAGCCCTATTCGCGTCGCGCAAGTCTGTCAACCTCTTGTTACGTCCTGATCAACATTTCCTGCATCTACGGTAAAGGAGATTTCTCTCCCTATTACGCGTTTATCGCATGTGAAGCTTGGTCAGAACAATGCCCATTTCGAATCTAACCTTTCGGAAATTTATTCAGGGATGGGCTGAGAATGCATGTCGAAATGAATAAAGCTCGATGATCTTATGAGGTGTCTTTCACGTTCAAAATATTATGATTCCTCACTCGACCCTGACACACCGTAGCAAGGCTGTGTAATTAGATCCCTCACGGTCGCGCAATGCTGCCCGCCACTGACTGAAGGCCAGCGTTATCACCAAACGTCGAGTTCATTGCTCTATACCCTGGGTCTCTCGAAGAAAGATCGAAGATCTCGACTTATAAATTCAAACTATGATTTATCGAAACTCTGATTATTTAGTAATGATGATTCGAGAAAGTTAATTAACATCCGGTGAAATAATAAAAGAATAAAATATTCGCGCAAAGTTGAAAAGATAAAATAGAAAATTCCAAATAAAATGATTTGATGACTTACGATGATAGTCAATGAATGACACTTATGAATGAAACGATCGAAAATGGATGAAAGATGTTGATTCCGAATTCCGAATTCCGAATTCCGAATTCCTTCCTTCCTTCTTTCAGGGAAAGTCGATTAATCAACTATGAATGTTGAGAAAGACGAATAAATGCTGATGTCGAAATATGCAGGTGATGAAATAACTTTTCGTTGAACTTCAATTTATTTATCCGATGATAATTCAGAATATTTATTCGATTATTAACTCCAAAATTTCGAATTTTAATGTTGGTACAATATTCCGTGAGAAGTCAAAGACTTCTGGACAATAGTTACTTTTCCGCGGATAATGACTGTAGATGTATGTGTCGAAATGTCGCCCGCAAAAGACTGTGCTTCCGGCCCGCAAAAGACTGTCCTTCCGCCCTTGGAGGTGCCTCTTTTATTGTTTTGATCGGGGGGCACCCGCGCCGCCAAGCTGTCCGTTGCATCAGCCGCCCCCTTCTTCGGTCAATATCGATTGGTTTTAGCGTCTTCCGCAGCTTATTTTTAATAATTTCAAAATTCTGGTTTTTACAAAGATTTTCCGGATAAACAAATTATTTTGACAATCTTCGATTTAAATAATAAGAATTTACAAATTTGAACGAAGTTTCTACGATTCTCCTATCAAAAGTTATACACCTGATTATTCAAATTATTCCAAATATTGCTTATAAATTCCTGATCTTCAACGTATAATTATTTTAACTCACTTATAGTATGATAATGTCCCTGAATATTTTCCTCGGACGATATTAACTAATTCCCTGCTATTGTAAGAATATGATTTTAAAATTGTGGGACTTTCGGGGAAAAGGGAATAACGTACACAGTGTTACTCAGTGAGCTCTCTTTATTATGCTCCGAGCTGAACGACAGCCGAGCCGAGACTGAGGTGTTCTCGGTCGAACGCTACCTGTGCCTATGTGTATAGGCACAGATATCAGGCTCCCCAATTTATTCCTGAAGCATGTACGATAACAATAATCTGATTACAATTTGAAAGCCTTACCCTATGGTTTTACCCTATGGTCGCTCGGATCGCCGTAGTGGCTTCTTCTCGTGTACCTCACTCGCTCTGTCTCCATTTACTCTTTGAAACGGTGTTCGTTGCTCATCTCCCGTCATGCTCTTTTTTTCGTATCTCTCATTCTCTCTGTCTCCATTCACTCCTTCGCTCACATCTCCACGCTCGATAAGTTGGTCGGCGTGGCTTCTCCAAATCGCCCCATCGCTTGTTTCTACCTCGAACATGACTCTGGGCGTTAATTCTTTTACTACGATTCCTTGGGTCCACCTTTTTTTTGTTCCGCGATAGTCGCGAGCCATAACCCGTTCCCCTATCCCAAAACGTTTTGCTCGCGACCCTCCCCCATATCGTATCTGTCTCTCTTGATGTTCTATAACCTGCTCTTCTACTGCTGGCGGTCGCAACAATGAGAAACGCGTCCTTAACTCATGTCCGAGCGCTAAGCTGGCCGGTGTCCGCCCCGTTGCCGCATGGGGGGTACTTCGATAATCCAGCAGAAACTTTCGTATTACCGCTGCAACTGATAATCCATCTGCGATTAAACATTTTAGTTTCCTTTTGATGGTATCCACGAAATTTTCTGCTGCCCCGTTTGCCGAATTCCTGCCTTTTTAAGGAATTACTGAAACGCGTTACCCATGAAAGTCGAGTAATTGTCTGTTACTAGATGTACTGGGTACCCGAAACGAGCGAATGTCTCTTCAAATGCCGCAATCGTGGCATTTTCATTCATGCTTGGCATCGTGAAAGCCTCCGGGCATTTGGAGTGTGAGTCTAGCAAAATCAATATAGTTTTTCCGTTTATCGGACCCAGGAAATCGGCATGCACCCGGTGCCACATCGTTGTCGGCCATTTCCATGGTGTAAGTGGTATTTTTGGCGGGTTTTTTCTTGTCCCGAGACAGTTCGGACACGCTTTCGTCAGCTTTTCGATGTCGTCATCGATTCGCGGCCACCATACGAACGATCGCGCTAGAGCTTTCATCCTCGTTATTCCAAAATGACTCGAGTGTAGTTCGTCAATATTAATTTCCGTAATTTAACCGGGATAACGACTCGGTGGCCCCACATTAAACACCCTTTGTCGACCGACAACGCGTCTCTACGATTCCAAAAAGTCCGAAAAATCTCATCTGCCGGTTTTCGTTCCGACCATCCATCCGTACAATAACAAATAATCTTATTCAATATTTCATCTTGCTGCGTCGCTTTGCGCACTTGCTTCCAATCAAGCGTTGCAAAATCGAAATCCTCTATGTATTTTAAAAACGTGCAGACCGTATCGCACAATATCGGTGTCTCGCGCATATGATCGGCTTCTGTGGTGAGTGGCAGATCGCTCAACCAATCCGCGTAATTCGCGTTTCCTTTAATATGTCTGATACTATATTTAAACGGTGTCAGAAAAATAGCCCGGCGGTGTAACCTGTCTGCTGCTATCTCTGGAATTGTTTTCTCGGGGTGGAAAATTCGCGAGATCGCGGCGCTGTCCGTCTGCAATAAGAACTCATTTCCCCATAGATATTCATAGTATTTCCGAACGCCAAAAATAATCGCCAGCGCTTCCTTTTCCACGTGTGGATATCGCCTCTCTGCCGCGGTGAGCGTTCAGCTAGCAAAACAAATAGGCCGGTCGAGGCCCCCTTCTTTATGTGCAAGCACCGCGCTGACTCCGTATGGTGATGCGTCGCATGTAACTACTATTGTTTTCTTAGGATCGAAATGTACTAATACACTGTCGGACGTGAGCTCTTTTTTTATTTTCTCGAAGGCCTCTGTGCATTCTTCTGACCAATGAAATTTTTCTTTCTCAAGACACACGAATAACGGTCTCAATTTATGCGCTAATCGCTCTATGAACCGCCCGTAGTAATTGATCGATCCTAAGAAACTTCGTAATTCGGTAACATTTTGCGGTCGCGGCGCTTCTTTTACCGCTTGGAGCTTCTCCTTCACCGGTAATATGCCGTCCCGCGTAGAAAAGATTGGTATTGCCGAGATTCTCGGCAAGAATCTCGCCGAGAATCTCGCCGAGAATCTCGCCGAGAATCTCGCCAAGAATCTCACCGAGAATCTCACTGAGAGTCAAGCATGAGCGTCGAACCAAGATTCTCTCCGAGATTCTTTCCGAGATTCTCCAAAAAAAAAAAAAAGTTCCGGGAATCCGTTGGAAATCTCTCCGAGATTCTTTCCGAGATTCACAAAAAAAAAAAAAAAAATTCCGGGAATCCGTTGGAAATCTCTCCGAGATTCTTTCCGAGATTCTCAAAAAAAAAAGTTCCGGGAATCCGTTGGTAATCTCTCCGAGATTCTTTCCGAGATTCTCCAAAAAAAAAAACAAAGTTCCGGGAATCCGTTGGAAATCTCTCCGAGATTCTTTCCGAGATTCTCAAAAAAAAAAAAGTTTCGGAAATCCGTTGGAAATCTCTCCGAGATTCTTTCCGAGATTCTCAAAAAAAAAAAGTTTCGGAAATCCGTTGGAAATCTCTCCGAGATTCTTTAAAAAAAAGTTACGGGAAGAAAAAAGTTCCCCGAGAAAAACCGTATTGCAAGCGGGGTATAGACGCGCGATACTAGCTTGACCGCGCTTGCAACAAAGCAGCACTCAACGATGAAGTTACATCGAAATTTTATGACCCTATAAAGATACCTGCATGAGACTAAATTTCATCAAGTTATAACGACTGTGTTTTACATCGCACAAACTTCGCTCGGGGTATTTCACTTGAAAAATAAAATTCTACAAGCAATCTATTTTTCCCTCAATACCAGTGCATTGACACAGATTTGCCAGCGATGAAATTTGAAGCAGTCGAGATAACTTCAGGGACACGAAATTTGCACTATGGTTCGGATAATAGAAATTCGGATAAAGCAACTCGCAGTTTGGTTAAATGGAGGTTCGGGTAATCGAGGTTCTACTGTAAGCGCAAAGCAATGAAACAGCTGGTTGCTTTTTCGCTAAAAGTTACTGGAAGGCAACCTCAAAATAATCGTTCAGTGAAACTCAGATTGCCAAACTGCCTCAGTCGAAAATAACCGGAAGTAAACGGATCACAGATAAATGTTCAAGCTGTGCGACCGTCTCCCCCCCCCCCCCCCCCCGGTGCGACTCAGGACCGATCATAAGTATTATCAGCGAGGGGAATCGACGATTGAGTCTCGGTGTCAGTGCAAGGTTTGGATGATCTCTTGGCGAGGCGACTGTAGATTTTTATTGTAGGATGCCAATTTATCATCCGCCTCTGTAGCGTACGTCGGTAACCATGAGCTCTATGATGGTAAAACAGACTTTTGGGCAAATGAGATGTCGGGTGAATGGACCTCGGGCAATAGATGTTTCGGTATTTTAAGCCGTCGGGATTATGACAAGTCGGCAAAATAATATTTCGGAATTTTGAACATTCGGTATTCTAGTCATTTGGGAGATTACAATTTCGGGCAAATGCTACATCGGATTATGAGATTTAGCACAAGTGACGGCAAGCCGGCTCCTCGTGCAATCCGATTTGCGACCTGTGGGTGGTCCACGGCAAAGGCATCCCGCTCAGCGAACTTCCTACCCGCCGGCTATTGTTTCGCCGGATCACGACGCCGGATATGCGAAAACTTTTCAGAGAGAATAGCACGACATTCGGTGATAGCAGCGACAATGCTAAGTCCCTCGATGACGATTCAAGAAATTACAACATTGTCCTTCGCCATGTAGCTCGTCGATAAAACTCCCGTTGTCTGCAATGCACTAAACCGGGACGAGTTTTGAGTGGACTAACACGAACAACTTTCCAGAGGACGTTGAGACTCGCCGTATGGAAATCGTCGGGGGCAATTTATCGATAAATTCGGAATTAGATTTAATAGCATGTGCAATACCGCGGTCGGTAATAAAAACTGTAATCAACTTTTCTCACGGAATCTGGAAAGTAAGGTCAAAAGAAAAGTTTCATCGGAAGCCGAGATGATATCCGTTTCCCATGAGACTTTTCTTTTGAGCGTACATACGAGAACCTGTGAGAAAAGTTGATTACAGTTTTTATTACCGACCGCGGTATTGCACATGCTATTAAATCTAATTCCGAATTTATCGATAAATTGCCCCCGACGATTTCCATACGGCGAGTCTCAACGTCCTCTGGAAAGTTATTCGTGTTAGTCCACTCAAAACTCGTCCCGGTTTAGTGCATAGCAGACAACGGGAGTTTTATCGGCGAGCTACATGGCGAAGGACAATGTTGTAATTTCTTGAATCGTCATCGAGGGACTTAGCATTGTCGCTGCTATCACCGAATGTCGTGCTATTCTTCTCTCTGAAAAGTTTTCGCAGAATAGCCGGCGGGTAGGAAGTTCGCTGAGCGGGATGCCTTTGCCGTGGACCACCCACAGGTCGCAAATCGGATTGCACGAGGAGCCGGCTCGCCGTCACTTGTGCTAAATCTCATAATCCGATGTAGCATTTTCCCGAAATTGTAATCTCCCAAATGACTAGAATACCGAATGTTCAAAATTCCGAAATATTATTTTGCCGACTCGTCATAATCCCGACGGCTTAAAATACCGAAACATCTATTGCCCGAGGTCCATTCACCCGACGTCTCATTTGCCCAAAAGTCTGTTTTACCATCATAGAGCTCATGGTTACCGACGTACGCTACAGAGGCGGATGATAAATTGGCATCCTACAGTAAAAACCTATAGTCGCCTCGCCAAGAGATCATCCAAACCTTGCACTGATACCGAGACTCAATCGTCGATTCCCCTCGCTGATAATACTTATGATCGGTCCTGAGTCGCACCGGGGGGGGGGGGGGGGGAGACGGTCGCACAGCTTGAACATTTATCTGTGATCCGTTTACTTCCGGTTGTTTTCGACTGAGGCAGTTTGGCAATCTGAGTTTCACTGAACGATTACTTTGAGGTTGCCTTCCAGTAATTTTTAGCGAAAAAGCAACCAGCTGTTTCATTGCTTTGCGCTTACAGTAGAACCTCGATTACCCGAACCTCCATTTAACCAAACTGCGAGTTGCTTTATCCGAATTTCTATTATCCGAACCATAGTGCAAATTTCGTGTCCCTGAAGTTATCTCGACTGCATCAAATTTCATCGCTGGCAAATCTGTGTCAATGCACTGGTATTGAGGCAAAAATAGATTGCTTGTAGAATTTTATTTTTCAAGTGAAATACCCCGAGCGAAGTTTGTGTGATGTAAAACACAGTCGTTATAACTTGATGAAATTTAGTCTCATGCAGATATCTTTATAGGGTCATAAAATTTCGATGTAACTTCATCGTTGAGTGCTGCTTTGTTGCAAGCGCGATCAATCTAGTATCGCGCGTCTATACACCGCTTGCAATACGGTTTTTCTCGGGGAACTTTTTTCTTCCCGTAACTTTTTTTTTAAAGAATCGAGGAGAGATTTCCAACGGATTCCAGGAACTTTGTTTTTTTTTAAATCTCGGAAAGAATCTCGGAGAGATTTCCAACGGATTCCCGGAACTTTTTTTTTTGAGAATCTCGGAAAGAATCTCGGAGAGATTTCCAACGGATTTCCGAAACTTTTTTTGTTGGAGAATCTCGGAAAGAATCTCGGAGAGATTTCCAACGGATTCCCGGAACTTTGTTTTTTTTTTTTGGAGAATCTCGGAAAGAATCTCGGAGAGATTTCCAACGGATTCCCGGAACTTTTTTTTTTTTTGGAGAATCTCGGAAAGAATCTCGGAGAGATTTCCAACGGATTCCCGGAACTTTTTTTTTTTTGAGAATCTCGGAAAGAATCTCGGAGAGATTTCCAACGGATTCTCGGAACTTTTTTTTTTTGAGAATCTCGGAAAGAATCTCGGAGAGATTTCCAACGGATTCTCGGAACTTTTTTTTTTTGAGAATCTCGGAAAGAATCTCGGAGAGAATCTTGGTTCGGCGCTCATGCTTGACTCTCAGTGAGATTCTCGGTGAGAATCTCGGCAATACTAATCTTTTCTACGCGGGTTGTTTTAAGTATTCCCCGAGAGCGTGATGCGATCTTTCGAGAGCCTCATTCGACTGAGGGTGAAAAGCAGTGGTTCTTAGTTCTTTGTTTCGAGAAATTGCTGAGGAAGTTCGCTCCCTGATCTGTTAATACAGATTTGGGTGCTCCGAACTGACAAATGAATCGCTTAACGAAAGCCTGTGCGATCGTTACGGCCTTGGCATTGGGCATGGGAATTGCTACTGAGAATTTGGTTAACTGGTCCTGTATCGTCAATATGTATTCGTTATCTTTCCTTGTTTTTTTTATCGGGCCCACTATGTCCATTGCTAGTCGGTAATTACCATGGGTTGTTTTGTTTTTATGCGTACTAATTTCTTTAATTGACATTGTAAGCATCGTTGGATATAATGTTGAACATCCGTTTTGAGGTTTTTCCAATAATATCGGTGACGGATCCGATTATAAGTCTTAGTAACTCCTCTATGCCCTCCGACGGCCGAGGTATGCATTTCTTCGATAATTTTATCTTGTTGTTCGGGAGGAGGTTCTCTGACCTTGCCGTGATAGATTATAATTTTTGTATTAAGGTTATTCAGAGTTGTTTGTATGCGACCCATTATTTGTTCCCAACATATATTGCAAATGAAATTGGACTTAGCAATGCTTATTGTCGGCAGCTGTAATTCTTCCAACAGGTGTCGACAGGATTTTAAAGTTTCAGTAATATTTTCCAAAATCGTCGTGGTTCCTTCTCCTGTCTCGTCGGAGATAGGTAACGCGATATTAACCCGATGGTTCCTTTTATTTATTACCCGTGCTGTGTTTAATTCCAGAGGCGGGCAACGGGGAAAATCGTTTCGTCTTTTTAAAACTTTGCTCCCGTCGTCAAGAGGTTCGCCGCTGGTAGAGACAAAATATATTAAATTGTCTTTTCGGGTATAAAACAAATCTCGAGACGGCTTAATATTTGAAAAAGTATTAGGCGCGTTATCCTCCGCGAAGGGGGCGGGTTCGATCTCTTGATTTTCATCAGGAGAGATATCTGGCTCGATATTTTCCGTGGGGGGAATGGGTTCGATCGTTCGATTTCTATCTTTGTTTTGCACAGTGGTCTGGGAGCAGGTTTTATTTAAGGGTTCCGATTCATCCTCTAGGTTTTCATCTTCATCTTGCACAATAATTGGTGGGTTGAATTCGTCGGACGGGTCTGGCTCCGCTTCCAAGTGTTCCGTGGCGAATTCGCAGAAAATTTCACCGGGTGGGTTTGATACCTCTCCGGGGTTCTTTGTCTCCGATGATTCGGACTCATTATGGCTGAGCGGTTGAGGCGGGCGTCTCTTCCGAGCCTTGCGAACGACGGGGGGTTCTTCGTCTTCCGACTCGGCGTAGGCCCTTTCGTTGTGTAGCAATCGTTTGCTCCGTCGCGGTGTGTGCGTGAGCGGCACGCACCGTCCCCTCAATTCCCGGTATTCCGGGGCGGGCGTACAGGCAAGAGATGTAACAGCTAAGGCGTTGAGCGGTGAGTCGGGCGCCTCGGCGTCTAGGCCGAAAAGATTTTCGACTCGGTATGGAGACCTCCTTTCCTCGTTGATTCCCTGATCGCTGGATTTTACATTAGGCGTTTCTTGCACTTGTTCAACATTATTAATTGATTCCCGTTCCCATTCGCATTCTTCGATTTCAATATAGGGTTTTAAAATCTCTGTTTCGACCCCCTCGATGTCGCTCTCTTCCGAATCCGAATCTCCCAATAGTAATGAATTTAATTCGTGATCTAATGTATCCATCTTTCCTTTCTTTCGACTATTCGTTACGGGACGGCTCTGAGTCATAAATATACTACCTGACTGTTCCGGTTCTCCCACAAGGTTTCGAGATAATGCATCCGCGTTAACGTCCGTTTTTCCTGCTTTGTGTACAACGTCATACTCGTACTCTGCGAGTTTCAATCGCCACCGTAAAATTTTTGCATTTCCGTCGGTAGCTCGTCGAAACCACAGTAACGGTTTATGGTCGGTGACTACGGTGAACTGTCGCTCGTATAAATACGGTCGGTAGTGTAAAATAGAATACACGATGGCCAATGCTTCCTTCTCATATGTATCGTACCGCTCTTCTGTTTTATTTAAAGCTCGGGAGGCGTAGGCGCACGGGTGATCGTGATTAATTTCTCCTTGGGATAAGATTCCGCCAATAGCCGTTCCCGAAGCATCCGTTGTTAAGATAAAGGGTTTTGAGAAATCGGGATATCGTAATACCGGTGCCGTGCACAACCTCGTTTTCAATATTTCGAATGACTCCTGCTGTTCGGGTCCCCATTCGAAACGAGTTTCCTTACGGAGAAATGAGGTAAGGGGCTTGGATATTTTCGCATATCCTTCCATAAATCTCCGATAATATCCCGTTAGTCCTAGAAATTGACGAATATTTTTGACATTTTTAGGCCTTGGGTATTCGCGTACGGCCTCTAATTTCTTTGGGTCGGGCTTGACTCCATCCTGCCCGATTACGTGACCCAAATAATTTCCTTCACTTTTCATAAATTCGCATTTATCGGGTTGTAATTTTAAGTTGGCTGCCTCGAGTCGTTTTATCATTTCGCGATACAAATTTTCGTGTTCTTCCAAACCCCGAGCGTAAGTGACGATATCATCCAGATATACAAATAGTCCTTTTCCTAAGAGTCCGCTAAGGGTCAAATCCATGGTTCGTTGAAAGGTGGGAGGAGCGTTACGTAACCCGAATGGCATACGTACAAATTCAAAGTGCCCTCGAGGCGTCGTGAACGCCGTCTTGTGCCGGTCCTCGGGACTTATCTCGATTTGGTGGAAACCTGAGGCGAGGTCGAAGACGGAAAAATATTGTGCTCCTCGTAGTTGGTCTAAGATCTCGATAATATTGGGTATAGGGTACGCGTCAGCCACTGTTTTTTAATTCAGAGCTCGATAGTCGAAAACAACTCTCCAGCGTTTATTGCCTTTGGAGTCGACTTTCTTAGGCACGACCCAGACCGGGCAGTTATAGGGTGACGTGGATGGTACGATTACTTTGTTGCTAAGCATTTCCTCGATTTGTTTTGTTATTTCTTCCCTGGTGCATTCGGGCCACCGATAACCCCGAGTGTTTATGGGTAGGTCATCTACTGTTGGTATTCTATTTTGTAGTATGGTAGTGTGCGAGAGTGGTTCACCGGGAATGTGGTAGAGGTGAACGCTCTCTTTCAGGAGTCCCTCGATACTAAGTTTTTCTTTTTCTTTTAGTTCTTCGAGTCTCAAAAGCTTCCTTATTTGCTTGAATCGATCTTCAGACTGGGGCGACGTATTATAACTGAGATTACCATCCTCACATTCAAAAGGCTGTATTTTATGCGTTACGTGGTGTATGCTCAATTTCTTTACTAACGCTGTATCTATCATCTTATACGCTCTATAATTTTTTCCTTTGCATATTTTTTCCTTATCTAGACAATCGGTATCTTTTACTTTGCTTATTTTATCCATTTCTATTTTTCCTGCAGGTACGATTTCTTTTCGCCGTACAACCGAACTTGGCCCTTCCATTGGCGCCGTAGTCGTTGCATTTCCCGGACAATATTCTATCCCTCCTGACTGATTTGTTTCCATGGGAATTATTTCATT
The DNA here is from genome assembly GCA_917499995.1 of Ichneumon xanthorius. Classification (NCBI taxonomy): domain Eukaryota; kingdom Metazoa; phylum Arthropoda; class Insecta; order Hymenoptera; family Ichneumonidae; genus Ichneumon; species Ichneumon xanthorius. The sequence goes on along the minus strand of CAKJTD010000093.1, from coordinate 65,990 downwards.
TATTCCCGGTTTCCTTGTAGGTATGAATTTTTCGCATTCTATTCTTCCTAACAAGTCTGTTTCTGTGGGTATCGTTGTTACTACAAAGCAAAAATCATCTTGATTGGTCTTTACTTGATTTCTATCCAACATTTCATAAACTTCCATGCTGTTTCTACGAACGGTCTTACAATGTTTCTCAGTTATTCTTTGTCGTTCCGTGTGTGCTAAGCTCTTCATCGGTGGGTCTGTGGCGGCGGGCAGTCTCCTTTCGACGGGGCATGCTGATTCTCTCATGGGGCTTGCGTAATTTATGGCTCTCCGCTCGTTTACGGTCGAGTCGTTGGGGAACCTGAGCTCTCCACTCGAGCTGACGGGTTTTATAGCTTCAGGCTGGACACGGTTGTTGAAAAAAATCTCTTGCACGTTCATTTCTGGGGCGTTTCTTTTGTCACCGCTACTTGCGATGGTAGTTCCTTCAATTTCTTTACTCCTGGTATCCGATCGTTCGTTTAAGGTATTTCTTTTCTCTATTTCAATAATCTCGTCTGTTAATAATAATTCCAATACTGGCACTTGCACTTGCACAGTGTAACAGTTATGATTAGTGATTTGAATATATCCTTTTCCATTATTATTTACCACAAATCCGCTTCCTATTGTTAGTCCCTCTCCCGCATCCAAGTCGGGCAAATATCCTCCTTTTACTTCTAAATTTTTTATTCGTACAAAACAGAGTTTTGTGGTTTTTGCAGGTATTATTATTGTCTCCGGGGTCGCAAATGGAATTTCAATGTCTTGTAATTTTAATTGGCGTTTCTCGTAATCGATTGTGGCGCGATTTCCATTTAAATATTCTGATCCTAGTATTCCCCCCTCCGATATGGGGAAACTATTATCTACAATATGAAATGTGGTGAATCGCCCGTATACTTGTACAGTAACATGCCCCTTTGTTAGTATAGAAGCTTCCGTGATTCCGTTCAATTGTACGATTTCTTCTCGGTTAATCGCGGAGTATGGATGTACGAATTTTTCCTTTAAAATATTCGGGCCCGCTCCTGTATCGACCATAAAAACGATAGGAGCCGATAACTCGGGACTACTCATTTTTACGGTAGGTACACTGCCCCCCTGTTCCAAATGAAGATTGAATATTTGCATTACTCGGTTTTTTGAACTCTGGGTCTCATTGTTATAATGCGTATCGGGTGCGTATTCTGTGGGGCCTCGCCGGTCGCACCCATAGACGGTAGACCGCGAGCGTTTCCCTGTCCCTGACGTTCGCCTTCCTCATTATTAAATCGGGCGGGGCATTCTCTAATGAAATGCCCGGGTTGTTTGCAATAATGGCAATTTCTATTCGGATCTATCCCTCCTCGATTTCCCTCGAAGTATCCTCTCTGAACATTATCCTGTGCTGGTGTGAAGTTTCGCGATTGGTTATATCGGAAATTGCATCTATCTCCGTTGTGCCCCGGTCTCTTACAAATTTGACATGGGACGTTCGATCGTTCGTGAAAGCGAAGTCCCTGTGGTACCTGAATTACTTGTTCCATTAGGGGTGGCGGGCCATCCTTGGGTCGTTGATTACAATATCTCGCGACATGACCCGTTTTTCCGCATAGTTGACAGCTAATATTACTACTCGAATTTTTCCCTTCCGGCGGGAAGATTTGATAGCAGTGATTGGCCGTGTGGCCTCGTTTGTTGCAAATTTGACATATTGTGAGCGTAGTGGTATCGTTAACGCCTTTATGGTCGTTAGAGGGAGGAAAGATTTTAAAGCATTTCGTGGCCTCATGCCCTTTCTTGCCGCAGACCTGACACACCACCTCCTTCCACCTAGTTCCCTGTCCCAGGGGATTCTGTTCGGCGCTGGAGGGTTTATCGGGGCAAGATGACGCGGTGTGGTAGGGTTTTTTGCACATTTGGCAGAAATTGTCGTCACCAGTTATCACATGTATATGAGCGGGGGACTCTGTCTTGTTAATTTTATTATTAGAAGCGTTGCGGGTTCCTCTACGGAGAGCTGCCTGAGCCGTTAGCTGTCTTTCTATCTGGATCGCGCGTTTTATTATTTGATCGATATCGCCGTCCAGAGTCATGCGCTGCTCGATCTCGGGCCTTAGACCATGTATGAAACAGGAAGGTAAACTATTTGTAGTATTTTCTATGAAAGCCGCATCGGCCGCCCGGTCGTTGTCGAACTCAAAAGCTTCTATTATTTGGGTTCCCAAGTCACGCACGCGGTTAGCATATGCGATCACGGACTCGGATCTTTCCTGATAACTGGCCCCTAGTTCCCCTTGCAATTGGTAAACACTTTTAGCGGGAGCGTATATGCCTTTTAGGTATGAAAATAATCGTTCCATTGTCTCAAATGACTGTAAATATATCGTACGTCTCGGTTCGCCCGCGATTTTGCATCTTACAGCCTTTACCAAATTCCTTCCCGCTTCAGGTCCTAGCATCTCCATTGCTTCTTTATAGCCCTGGATAAACATCCCCAAAGATGTGCTCTGACCGTCATAATACGGTATTACTGAGAGAGCATCCTTCAATGATACCGTTTGGTTGTGAGGGAGCGGACGCACATTACCCATCTCGCCCTGGTCCATCGCTTTATTAATTGGCTTAATTACCGTGGATTGAAACGTAACGTCTTTATTTTCAGTATCGGTTACAGGGTAATTTTCTTTATCAAATTCTTTATCTTTTGATCCCCCCGCAATACTAGGGAAATTTTCGACGCCAGCTGGGGCGTTACTCGCGAGAGTCCCTGTACCCGGACTGTCTGTAAAGTCGAGTTTACGTTTAAGTTTTTGCGTATTTTTGTCTGAAAGGAAAGGGGGTTTTGCTACTATTCCACAAAGTTTACTGGTTACAGGGGTGGATGCCTGCAGAGGGGTGGCGAGAGGTTCGACTGTCGCGTCGTCTGTGTTACTGATTTCCTCAAATTCAAGGAGGTTTTTCTTTACTGTGGCTAGAATTTCGGGAGTTTCGATTTTTTTGGCCGATGGTATATCATCACCTGGCGTAAAAAATGTTCCAGTTAAAGTGGAGGACAAATTGTCGGGCGTTCCGTATTTACTAGTGGCGTCAAGAGTCTCAAAGAAGCTGGTGTGGGCGGAGTCGGGTTCGGATATTGGAGTAACGCTCTCGCTATCGTTTTCCGCAGCCGGACTGCCGTGGCGGCAAGAGCCCTCCTGGTCCCCTGTTCCCTCTACTTGTTTGACTGTTTCGTGTAGCTTGGAGGATTCGCGGAAACTAAAATCGCAACCCTTTCCTTGTATCGATGATAATTCCCCAAAATTATTTTTCTCAACTTGTATGTCTCTAAATTCTTCCAATTTTGCGCATTCGGTATCTTCCGGGGAGGATTTTGTTCCCGCAGCTCCGACTAACGGACTCTCGGGTATTTCCTTTTTTATCACTATCGGCCCCTGTCCATCGTTATCGCTTAAAGGAAGTCGTCCGGCCGTTGACTTTGCTAATTCCTCGGTTTCTTTTGGTTTCGCGGGTATTTCTTGTGTTTTAGCCTCTGAAGGCGGGTTTTGATTTTTCGGTAGTCGCGGCTTTCTCTCCTCGGGGTATACGTGTAAAACTGATTCGGGCAACTTTCCTTGGGATCGGATATTCATTTATGTTTATTTTAACTAATTTTAACTCTGCTTCCTAAGGATTCAGTTTGTTATCTCCCTTTGAGGTATGGTAATTCGCAACGGTAAAGAATGCTCGTAAAGTAAACGGGTCGGTTCACGATATAATTTGCACAACAGTCATTTATACCCTACAAAATCCATCCCCTGTGTCTCTGCAGAGGGAGGAAAAGGTCGTTCGAGGAAGAGAAGCGGCAAGGAAAATTGAAATAATAAGGCAAATGATAGAGGAGGAAATAGCCAGGAGCGCGAAGGCGAAAGGGTTCTGATTCAAAGCGGGGAGGTTTTATGCGAGCGGGATGTTCTCTTACTTCGTTTTACTTTCTTGTTGAGCGCCGCGCGTCTCTTTGCCACAGAGGACCGAGTGGATTTAGCAGGAGGGAACGACTCTGGTGGGTTGGCTAATTCTTCAGCCAATTTCTCACATTCCTCTTCCAATACTTTTACAGCTATTGCGATTTTCTGCGTATATGTACGAGTCGGTGTTATATATTTTTTTCCTTTTTCGGTTATTAATCCTCAAAAATATTTCCCAGCACTTTCCATACGTGCTTGTATTGTTTCGCTCTTTCACACGTTCTCCCCTTTCTCTTATTCAACTTAGTTAACGTACATTGACATCAGATGTTTAATAATTTATATATATCTCCCCTTTTTTATATATAAATGTTCCCACTACAAACATTCCTTTAGATCCCGGACGAGCCCCCAATTTTGTTACGTCCAAACTGCGGAACGAACGCCTATATGAATCGGACGCGAGGGACGTTTCGGTTTGACGGATGCTCACGTTCAATGTTATGACAAATCGACCTGGACTTCTAGGAACCCAAGTGGCCGATTTGGACGTCGCTATCAGTGATCGTGTTGAGCCCCCGACCGAACGTATGACGCCGAACGTACACCGCTCCTTCGTGTCCCGGACCAGTTTGGAGTTTTGTTTCTATTATCGGAATGTTTTAAGGATTCGACATGCTCTAGTCAAGTCGAGAATTCGACTTTTACTACACCTGATGTCAATCTCGTTCACGATAGCCCCTTTTCTAGTCTAATCCTTGCGGAAAGTTACTAAGGACGGGGCAGGGAATGTTTGCGTCTGAGGGAACAATGTCATTGGTGTTTAAAGAAATATTATTCCCTGATTCCTTACAGAAGGAAAAATAAGGATTACTGAAGGAATAATCGAGATCTCTATTGGGTTTTGACAGATAATTATTTTAGCGTAATTATTGATTATCGTGAAACATGGTAGAACAATCCAATGAACAGAGTGATTTAAAATAACTTCAGAATGAGGGGTCGACATGTGGGCACCCTCAATATGGTATCGAAAAATGAAATAAAATGTGAAATATACATATGTTGCGTCCAAAACTGCGGAACGAGCGCCTACTAGGATCGGACGCGAGGGACGTTTCGGTTTGACGGATGCTCACGTTCAATGTTAAGACAAAATCGACCTGAACACTCTAGGAATTCAAGTGGCCAATTTGGACGTCGTTAACAATGATCGTGTTAAGCTCCGACCCGAACGTATGACGCCGACCTAGCACCGCTCTTTCGTGCCCCAGACCAGTTTGGAGGCTTTGTCTCTATATTTGAAAGAATTTACTTCTTGATTTATTGGTGTAGGAATGACCGAGATCTTTCCTTAAATTTTAACCGACAATTATTTAGAATAATTGTGGGTTCTCGCAAAACGTTGTAAGACAATCCAATAAATAGTAGGGATTGAGATAACGCGGAGATGAGGCATCTACATGCGGGATGCTTCGTTATAATATTGCAAATAAAATATAAAATGTACTTACGGTGAGAACTTGTTGGAGTCGCAGGTGTCAATCGTCGGGATGGTGAAGTAGAACACTCAGAAAAATCAGACGGATGTTGGTCCGAAATTATAATTTATTCAAAAAAAAAGATAACTTCTGTGATCAAATAATTCGTTTTACAAAGATTGAAAATTGGCCGCAACTTCTATGAGGCTGATCTCGAAAAATGGTTGGTACAATATAAGTTTCGAAAATGTCTACTCTCGACGTCGGTTCTCTCTATGCTTATCTGCGTGTCTGAGTGAGTTCCTGTGCATGAGCTTTGCTTTTTATAAGCTTTTCCCTTCCCTGATGCCTTACAAATATGGCGGCATCGAAGTGTCGCTACTGTGTAGTTTTGTTGCGCGTTTTGCTCGTCGTGGGGGGAAATCTTGGGTCAGGAGTAGGCCCCCCTTATTGGTGGTCAGACTTTGTAACAAGAGTTCGTTGCTAGGGCGACACTCTTAGAGGGGTTTCTGAGAGAGGGTTTCCAGGAATGTACTTAAGCCTTTAAACTTCTCATCTGGAATGAGGACACGTGCAACACGCCCGTGACGGTACTATTCGTTTTGTAAATTTACGTAGCTTAAGAAGTAATTCTCTTATGAACTAATTATAGTCTGATCTTTCCCAACCCTTTGTTGGAAGTGGATTAATAATTCTATCCAACTTTATATAGTAATGAACTTAGAGTTTTATAAATTTCCCTATTCTTGAGACGTCTTACGAAATAGTTCTTCGCAGCTTCTCTCCCCTTGTTCCGCGGACCCTCCTGGTAGCGGCGGTACCGTGGCAGAGCGCGCGGGCCTGGCCAGGAGCTTCCGTGGAATCGTCTGTCTCGCTCTCTCATGCGTCTTCCCTTATTCCCCTTTTTTTCCTTTCTTTCTTCTTTTTTTTCTTTCTTTAAGCTCTCCTTGTCGGATGCGAATGCGTCGCAGTTGATTCTACGTACTGGCTCGACGTCATTTATCGTGGCAAGCGAGGTATCCATGTGCAAGAGGCATAGTTTGTACCTTTCGATAAACATTATCCTTTTGTCTACGTCGCCCCCTTGACCGAAGGGGAGTTTTAATTGAAATCAGTAATTTTTCCGTCTATTCGGGGTTTCATGTTATCAAATATTTCATACGGTCTGATGCATATGGATTCTTGCTTTGAACTAGGAAACAGTTCACTGTAGTGGTTAATTATATAGTTTGCTAAAATTATTTAATCTATCAATAACGAACTAATATGAGTAAAATTACCTATTATTAATTTTTAACCTTTTTGTGAAAGAAAGAAATTATTATAGTTCTCCGTTTGTCAATTTGATGACATTTCTTCGAAAGTCAAAAGTTAATTTGATGGATTACGTCATGTTCAAATTCGAGATGGATATTAACAGAACCAAGTTCGATTTTATCACGTCTTGGGGAAGATCTTTGTTAGGGTAATATTTTGTTAGAGTTCTACTCCCTGGCGTTACCCAGCGACTTTCGGGACCGTATGCGGGTCAGTTAGATTTCTTTCGGACCACAGGCCTCTGTAGGGCCCCTGGCGCGTCGTACCATGAGACCGGGCCGGGTAGCGGGTTCACCCGTCCCGTCCGTCAGTCCGCGCCACAGTCGTTTTCTTGGGACGGTATCGATTCGACCGACTCCTAATCTATGCAGAGCTTGCGGTATAGCAGATTCGGGGCCTCTTCGGGATCCACGAGCGGAGGTCGATAAAAGATTCAATTAGGTGGTCGTGGGTAAGGCAGGGATCTGAGATTCATCGCGGAGATTTCTTAGTTTACGCGTTCCCATGACTTCCATGACATTGCCCCTTGGTATAAATCTTATTTAATTTCTTTTTAACAGATAAAATCTGCTTTAACTAACCGCTTCTCGCATGATTTCTGACAGAGTCGCATCGGTTTTTATCAATTTCCAATTCAATGCTATTTCTTCCCCAAAATCGTGAGTCAGCTGAGGGTAATAAAACTCGATTTTCTTTAAGAGATGAGGATTCGAATTTTGTGGGGTTGAGGTTACGGCAGGACGTAACAACGGTATTGGTAGTTTCCTCGGAGGTCTCTCTCGACGTATTATACCGCTCTTGAAACAAGGAGCCCGGACAGTCGGCAAAGAAGCACTACGTTCTGGTATTAATGCAGCCAATGACATATTGGATAGGGGCATTCATCCACGAGAGGCCTTTAAAACGCGCATGCGCGAATCAGCCACAAATCTAAAGAGGAAAGCCGAGGAAAAAATTAATAACCTTATGCAGGGCGGCTCGGGCTATAAAGCAGCTAAAATTAATAATCTACTGCATTCGCTTAATGGTAGCGCAACACGTCGCGTCGGTGTGAAGAAGAAGAAAAGAAAGAAACCGCTGACGTCGAAAAAACGCTCTGGGTACGTGAAGAAGAGGAGAGGAAAGAAAAAGGCAGTGAAAAGAAGGAAGACAAGTGACAAGAAGAGGGGGAGGAAGACGAAAATACCAAGAACGGTATCTGATATTTTTGCTTAGACAGAGACCTGAGAAAATGGCGTTCTTACACGCTCATTCGTGTGAATGTCTAAAGTCGGAGCTTGAATTATTCACACGACCACCGACCCAAACTATAATTGAGGGGACACAATGGGTGTACTATAAGTAGGGTCCGGAAGTTCGCGTAGGGAACGTTGTTGTACGCGAAGTCAACAAATATAATTTTAAAGGTATTTGGGATCGTTGCCAAATTAAGAGTAGAACTCAAGTTTGTTTATACAAACTAAATAACAAGTTTATTCAAAGAAAGATAATTAATTTGATCGTTGCCAATAATTCTTAATACAGTCGTCGATTTCTTTGAACATGAGCCTAACTCTGAGACCAACCTCTCTGTTCTCTAGTCGAGTTCAGACTGTCAATTTCCCGATCGCGATCCGCGAGGTGCAAATTAATACGTCTGCAATTTTGTTTTATTTCCTCTATTTCGACATCGAGAATCGACTATCGTCCTATTCTCGCTTAGCACGATTTGCCAATGCCGGGTGCATTAACCGGGCATCATACGATACTTAATCGGCAAATTCCTACGCGTGTCGGCTTCGCGACGCGGTGGATTTGCCAGTAAGTGTTTCTCAATATACTTTTCAAATTTATTTAATATTTCTTTTAGTTTTTATAGATTAAAATAATTCGGGGTACAACATCCCTCCCCCCTTAAAGAGAAAAAATTGGGTCTTCGAGATTTTTTCGTTCGGCTCAACCCCGTGTGTCGGCCGCTGTTATCGTTGGTGTGGTCAGGTGTCGGCTCATGTTTCACTCTCGTAACATTCAGCTGTGAGCTGCGCGGTTCATTCACTCCTCGTTCTACATTATTTGTGCATACGTTGATTTACAATTTCAATGTTACCTGTATTTATTTATTTGTTTATTTAGTTATTTATTTATAGTTCCCGGTTATTAATGTTAACGAAAAATTATTATTATTATTACTAATAATTTTTTTTTTTTCGTTGTACACGATTTATTTCTCTACATCGTGCTAGTACTTTGCTTATTCCGTTGAAACCCTACCCCGAGGTTACCGATTGTTGATTTTCGTTTTGGCGCTCTCGGTATGGTTGAGCGCGGGCATGGCTTTAGCTTTACTTCCTCCGGTGGTGTTACGACTTCGATAGTCGTTCGTTGTCTTGGAATGTATTTGTATATAATGAAAATAATTAGCGCTACAAGTGCTATTGTCCCTATTGAATATCCACCTATGGTATAATAATATTGGTTTTCGTCCTTTGTAATTTTTTCTAAGTCCTTTTTTACTTGCTGAATTCGCATACCGATTTGGTTTAATTCCTGTGGGTTGTTTATAACCCTTTTTAATTTTAACTGTTCACTCGCACTTTCCACTTTCGGTATAAGTTCATGTTCGCTGATGCTTAATGTTAGGTTAAATGGTGGTAAGTATGTATCGAACACTTTCTGCGTAATTCGTCGTACCGTTTCTATTTTATAATCCTTGGCAGTCACGTACATTTCCCTATCAAAGCCAGTATACCTGAACCCTGAAGTTTTTCATACTTCTGGGGTTGATTATAACATTTAATTTCGACGGTCTCTGTCGTGGGAGTCACGTACAGCCATCTACCTGGTTGTTTCATAGTTATTATTATGGGTCTTTTTAGTGTTACAATTCGTTTTGCGCATTCGGTGTGTGCACTGTCTAGGTTAGAATAGGTTATCACCTCGCAGGGTGCATCTTCGTTTATAGATAATGACGGCTTATGCGGCTTACATATGTATTTACTTTGTTTATGCTTGCATTCGCCGAGCTCTGCCTCGGACATTTTTATATAGCGTTGGTGTTCTCTATCTACTATTACGGGTTCGGCGTTTGTTTCGATATATTGGTAGGTGTGGTTCGCGGCGCGTGTCGGTAACGGATACGCTTTGCTGACGCGGTATTCTTGCTTTCCGACCAGCGGTATCTCTACCACTACTACTACTGCGTCGCGTCGGCTGAAGGCCTTAAGTTCTGCTATCTCTAGCAGGTTGTGCGCCTCGCTCCGCACTATCGGTGTGGGGAAGCTCCGACCCCTTGGTATGTGTGGGAGTGCGTTAGTAAGATATTCTATTAGCTTATTTGGCGTTACTACATTCGGGTTTATTATTCCATGCGACAGGTTGGACACAAAGCTTATCAACTCGAGTACCTCGTCGAGTAATGATTCTATTATTGCTTCTAACGCGTTTATGTGCTCGTCCAGTGTCTGTCTGGCTATTATAGAGGATATTTTGTAATTAATGCATTGCTCCACTTTGCTTACTATATTTTTTAGAGCTTTCTCATTTTCCTCAATGTGGTTTACTGATTGGTTGAACACGTCGAAAGTCGTTTCGACTATTTGGAGTTGATCATGCATTACTTTTTCAATTGATTTTTGTTTATTTTGAACTGCCTGTATTTCGCTGTCTATACGTATTGCGTCAGTCGCGTCCATGTTTCCGGTAATGGATTTTACTATAGTCCCTAACCCGTCTATTAGTCCTCTGCGGTCTCGTCGGTTTTTATTTAATATTTGGTGCAGTACGTCCATGGTTTCTATTATTCTGCCGTTCATTTCTGTGAGCGTGGTGTCGAGTATGGAGCACAAAAAATCGAAGGACATTTGTTTTTTACACAGTTGCTCTAATTCTCTCAGACTTGTTAAAATTTCTTGCTCTCTTACGCGTAGCGATTTTAAGTCCAGGTTTATTACGAGCCTCCATATATCTTGAGCGACGGTATGGGTTCCAATTTCTTCGTAGAAGATTCCTGGCGAGTCAGTGAATTTTCGTATTTCATACGCTGTGTTGGTGGTTGTCGCTGCCTCCTGATGGCTTGATAGTGCCGTGAGCCTGGAAGCCGGATAAAATTTCTGAGTTGTGTGTGTGTAGAAAGTTTCTTTTATTTTATTCTTATTTAGCAGTTTTTTGTTCTCGCGTTCCGTCGCGTCTGTCCCTGCCTCATTCTTCTTTAAGCTCCCGCCAACGTCAGTCTTGAAACATTTTTTCGTGAAATTAATTATGGACTGCTATCGGGTCATTGCCTGTCGAGGAAGGCCGATGCCGGAAAATTTGCGCAGGCAGGCGGTGAGTTCTCACGTTTTTTCTACTCTTTTTTTTCCTCTTTTTTCGGGGATTTTCCGGTTTTTTCTTCATTTTTATTTTTTCTGTTTTTTCTTTCTATTTGTCCCTCCAGCTTGCAATGTTCCCGCCGAGGGTGCCTTCCCCTAAAGCAGATTTATTCGTCGTGCCTTGGAAGTTCGGCATGCTCGCCGTCGGCTGCGGATTGCCATTGACGCCCTTTGGGGTGATGGAGTGTTCCGCGGAGAGTCCGAGCCGTATCCCGATTTTATCGGCCTTGTCGCCCTTTTTGAAGAGGACCGTTGGTGGTGCCCCGTCTGCTACTATCGGGACGGTGCTTGTTCTATGTGACGTGTAAACGTGCAAGGATTAATAAATTGAGAGTTTCCCTTTTTATTGTTTTTTAACCTGAATCGACTGTGTCGTTTTTTATTTACTTATTGCGTTTATTCGGAGTTGGATTATTATTATTTATTTATTTTTTGTGTATGTTTATATTCAGCACGGTACGTGGGTCCAGGCTAGGACTCCACAAAATGCTATAGTCGGTTAGCGTGAATTTTTACGGATTTTTTTCGGTTTTTTATCGTATAGTTTACCGCGGAGTGTTTGGCGATTATTTCGTAGGGTCCGATTTTCTTCGCTGTTAATTTTGCCGATCTGCCCCGTCGTACGGTGGGGTCGTACACGAGGACTTTGCCTCCTATTTTGAAGTTGCATATTTTGCTTTTCTTGTAATTTATTTTTGATTTCTCCTTCGCGGCGATTAAATGGGCTCGGGCGAGTTTCCACGCTATTCTTAATCGCTCTTTTAATTCCTGCACGTAGTCGTCGTAGGTGTAGGTGAGTCGCGGCTCCTGTTTCAGCGCCGTCGGTATCTCCGCTCGGTCACCGTACACCAGCTCGTGCGGCGTGAGACCCGTGGCTGTGTGTGGCGTGGTGTTGGAAGTGAACATCGCGTATGGTAACCACTCGTCCCAGTTTTCCTGGTCCTCGTCGGCATAATTTTTTAAATATTCGGCGAGAGTTCGATGAGACCGTTCCAGGGCGCCGTTGGATTCGGGGTGATACGCCGTCGTTTGAATTTTCGTTATTTTTAATTACTTACACATTTATTTAAATGTGTCGCTAAGAAAATTCGTCCCTTGGTCGGACAGAATGGTACCTGGGGTACCGTAGCGGCATATTATTTCCGTCACGAGGGCTTTCGCTACTTCCTTCGCCTCTTGATTTTTATTGGAATCGCGGCGGTAAGTATATATTTGTTTCCGGCAGAGGTTTCCGTCAGCGGTCCAACAATATCGACAGCGTATTTTTCGAATGCTCGGCTCGGTGTGTCGGTGATGACCATCGGTGCCCTTCCTCTCGGAAATATTTTATTCGTTTGGCATTTTTTACATTTCGCGATATAGTTTTCGACTTCCTTTTTTATGCCTGGCCAGCGATGTTGGAGCTGGATGCGCTGGAGCGTTCTCACCGTGCCCTGGTGCCCACCCAGAGGGGCATCGTGATATTCGCGTATTATTTTTTCGCGCTCTACCTCGTCGGGATAGGTTCCGCCTATGCTGCGGCTATCCTCGTCGGAAGCATCGGGTTGCGCGTCGCCGCTATACTCTAGCTGCTGGTGGCTGGCCTCCCCGTGCTCCGCGTCCCGCTCTTGGCTCGTCCGCTGTGTGCGGCTGTCCGTTCCCGCTGCCTCGCTGTCGACGCGGGTATGGCTCTCTCCGTCGCACAGCTCCGCTCTCGCTTGCGCGCTCGCGGCGGTATCGGCCTCCTCGTCGTCCACTACTGCGCTCTCTCTCTTCTCGGCTCTCCTCTTTGTGCGGTCATTCGTACCTGCCGCTTCGCTGTCTCCGGCTTGTTTTCTCGCTTGCGCTCGCGTCGTGGTGTATATTCGACTAAGAGCGTCGGCGTTCGTATTAATTTTTCCCGCTTTATAATGTATTTCGATGTCATGCTCGGATAATTTGATTTTCCAACGCATGAGCCGAGATCCTGGGTCTTTTACCCCGAATAACCACGTGAGGGGTTTATGGTCGGTAACCACCTTGAAACGGGTTCCATATATATATGGTCGGAATTGTGTTGTCGCCCATACGATGGCGAGCAATTCTTTTTCCGTCGTCGTGTAGTTTTTCTCGGCTTTGTTGAGTGTGCGGCTCGCGTAACACACGGGTAGGTCTTGACCTACCTCGCCCTGCGATAGGATAGCTCCTATCGCCTTATCTGATGCGTTGGTCGTTACCACGAACTGTTTCTCGAAGTCCGGGTACGGTAGGATCGGTGCCGTTGTCAGCGTTGTTTTTAATTTCTCGAAGGCCTCGTCTTGCCTCGGAGTCCATTCGAATTTTACCTCTTTCTTGGTTAGCTCGGAGAGAGGTTTGGCTGTCTTCGCGAAATCTTTAATAAATTTTCGATAGTATCCTGCTAGCCCTAGGAATGATTGTACGCCCTTAACGTTTTTTGGCGTAGGAACATTTTTTACAGCGATGATTTTTTCAGGAACTGGTTTTACTCCCTTTTCAGATATAACGTGCCCGAGGTACTGGGTTTCCTTCTTCAGGAAATGACATTTTCTGGGCTGGATTGATAGCTTGGCTTCTCGGAGTCGTTGGAAAATTTCTGTTAGTCGTTTATTGTGTTCCGCGAGCGTCGTTCCGTAGATTACGATGTCGTCCAAATATACGTAGCATTTTACCCCTTGCAGCCCGGACAGTACGGAGTTCATTAGTCTTTGGAAAGTCGGCGGTGCGTTTTTTAAACCGAAGGGCATACGAGTATACTCGAAGTGCCCTTGTGGGGTTGAGAATGCCGTTTTTTCTTTGTCGCTCTCTGCCATCGGGATTTGATGGAATCCCGAGGCGAGATCGAGCGTGGTAAAATACTGTGCCTTTCCCAACTGGTCCAATATTTCGGTGATATTGGGCAGTGGGTAGGAGTCCCCAATCGTAGCTTCGTTTAGTTTTCGGAAATCTACGACGACTCTCATACGCGCTTTTCCCGTGGCATCGGGCTTTTTTGCTACTACCAATAGCGGTGCATTCCATTGGCTTCTGCTCGGTTGGATTATTCCGTCGTTTAACATTTCCTGCGTTTGCTTCTGGACCTCTTTTTTGTGGGCCTCCGGTAGTCGATATGGGTTGACCTTGATCGGTCGAGTCCCTTCCTGGAGCGGAATGGTGTGCTCGGCCTTGTCCGTACATTTGAGTTTGTCTCCCTCCAGGTGAAATATGTCTTCATATTTTTCGCATATTTCTACGAGCGATTTCCGCTCTTCCTCATTCAAGTGAGCAGTCCGTAATTCTTCACGTATTTTTTCTAGGCGGCTCGCTCCGCTTGCCGTTCCGATTGTACTTATCTGGAGCGCCTCGGTGTCACCTTCGCCTGATAGCTCGGTCAGCGTCAGCGGTTCGAGCGTGACGGTCGGTCGCTGCACCCGTGCTTCTTTTTCCGTCGTGTTTACGATGCTCACGATGCAGTTGTTTCCCTTCGGCGGTGTGACGCAGGACCCCAGAATTATTCCTTCGCCTATTTCGATTTTTTGGACGAGTCCTATAAATTTGCTGAGTGTTTTCGCATGCAATAAATTTTCGCTTCGAGGGGGTAAATTTACGGTGGTTGCCCCGTCAATTAGTGACATACAGTGTCCGTATAATTTTAATATTTCTCCCCCTAATATGTCGGCCTTGTGTTTTTTTGATAAATTCCATTCCGAGCAATCCGTCGACGTTAAGCGGTACGTCGTTGCCTACGACGTAAAACCAATGTTTTATCGCGACTGTCGGGGTGTCCAGTGTCACCTGAGCGCGGCATAAGGGTTTTATTACTTTACCCGCTACACCTGCTAGGTCGACGGCGGCTTCCTCGATCGGAGTGTCGGATGTCAGCGTGGACTCTTTCAGGATGCTGCACTGAGCTCCTGTGTCGGCCTTGAGAGTGAGGATGCCAACGTTTGCCACCCGCGATTCGATGTGGAAATCGCTTGCTGTCTCGCTCGGCGTTTTTCCTCGCTTCCCCACGTGGTGAGGGTGTTCAAGCGTAGCATCCCCAGGGTTTTCTTCTCTGTCTCGGGTGCAGGGGTGTTTCCTTGTCCCTGTCCGTTTGGTCCTTGAGCGCTTTGTCCTGGATTATTATTTTGGCCTTGCCAATTATTTTGGCCCTGCCAATTATTTTGACCCAGGTAATTGTTTCGCCCCTGGTAGTTTCCTCGTCCGCGATAATTTCCTCTTCCGCGGGAATTATTATTTCCATTATTTCCCTGACTCTGATTACCTGCGGCTTCGTCGCGCAAGCGTCCCTGGCACTCGTTGTAGATGTTCCCTTTCTTTTTGCAGTAGTTGCAGACTATTTCCACGGTATTTAGGGACCGGCGTCCCCCAGGTCCGGGTAGACTGGACCGTCCCGTCGGGCGACTGCACTCCCTGGCGAAGTGCCCGGGCTTCCCGCAATTATGGCATTTTTGCGCGGACTTGTCGCCATGCGTCTGCTTGTTGATGGAGTCATTGCCCTGCGTTTATTTTTCTTTCTCCATGGCTCCTTTCATGGCGTCCGAGAGGTTGGCGAATCCCCGTGCCTTCACGATAATTTGGTACTCTCGCCTGAGTCCCCTTTCGAAATTATGCAGTCCCGTCTGTCGGATATACTCTTCAACGCCCTGTTTTTTCGCGACATTTTCTTCCGCGGCTGTGCTCGCGTCTATCAGGTCCATCATAATTTTTTCTAGCCGTTACCCGTATGCTAATACCGACTCGTTCGGTTTTTGTTTGCTAGTATTAAATTCAACCTGTAGCGCGGCGACTATCCGTTGCGTCCCGTAAAGTGTGGTCATTTCCTCTTTAAATTTTTTGAAGCTATCTATCTGTTTGTATTTGATATCTTTCGCGGCTTTCCCTACTATTTTTGTTTCTAATACGGCTTCCAGTAAGTCGGTTTTGTCGGTCGCGGCTACCTTTCTGTCAGCATAGCCGTACGCGTTTATAACGTCGTCTACCTCCTCGGGCTTTGACCCGTCGAAACGAGGAATTAAAGACCTCGCCTCCTTCAATGTCATGGGTACGACCTCGGTCGGCATTTCGGGCGGTTCTAACACGGTGTTGTCAAGCAAAGAAAAATCTATTAAATTTATTTCGTAATTCCTTTCGGTCTCGACAGTATCTTAATACTCTTGTTCGGTTTCACGCGAGGTGTCGGGTGACTCGAGCTCTGACTCGGAGGGTTTTGCACGATTTTTCGGATGGATATTTTCTTCCGGCTCGACGGTTTCGATATTTAGAAAATTATTTATGAATGAATCTAGTGACCTTGACAGTACTCTTGTACCCGGTAATTTTAAAGATCTCGCTCGATCGTCGTCGGACATATATTCCTAACTGGCTTTGATTTTCGCAAGCTAAAATTGTGACTGCCACTTACAGGAGTAGAATTTTCCACATTGCGGATTTTTCGTCCTTCCTCTCGTTCGGGATTGTATGTTGACGAGCTGCTGTCATCCTTCCTGGATGCTGCTGATCCTTCCGGTAGTCCTTGGGACTCTTGGGTTGGTCTCTCCTCGTCGATCCTCGGGATGACGGTTGTCTCTGCTTCCTTCGTGGCCTCGACGTCTGGGTGTCGGGCTCGGTTCCTCGCAATTCAACGTCTGCGTGTTGAACTTGCGTCGGTGTCTCCTTTCAACGTCCGCGTTGTCGAGACTCAGTGTCACCGGTGTTGGTGAATAATATTTTATTTGTTTTTCTGTGCGTGACGATGCTGACGTTTGCACTGGTCTTTTCGGTACTTGCCGTCGTTAATCTCTTGTTGCGTTTGTGTACAAAACTTTTGACGGATCCCACCGCTGCCACCAATTTTGTTGTACGCGAAGTCAACAAATATAATTTGTGACGTGATTTTTCGATCACCGTCACAAAAATACAAATAGATTCAAATTTTACGGTTACGGCTATCGATTTAGTTCGGTTAGCCCGTTAGTTCCCGCTTTACTGCCCTTTAGCTGTCCATGTCCCGTCCAGTTCTCGCTAAATTAAGGTCGTCACGTTTTGCGATAAGGTTTAGACTTTGCTTGGGTGTGATAAGCGTAAAGTTAAGGATAAAGATTTAGTTCAGGTCGGGATTCTCGAATCTATTCGGTGGAGAGAATCTCGAAGAAATGAGAAACACGAATAGAGGAGAGCCCGACGAGATTTCGTCACGAATACGCCAAAGTCCGGTGCAAACCCGGCACTCTGCTTAGGTGATAATACAGGACGTTGGAGAACCGGCGGAGGTTTTAGTTCAGTCCGGGCAAGGTTGGAACCCCTTGTGCTGTATTTTAGTTTAGAGAGAGAGCCTTGTTTTCACGTCCTGAATTTGGAGTAGCGATCGCGAAGATTCTCAAAGTTACCGCGTTACAGTTTCGATTCCCGACTAAATGACGCTCTGGAATAGTTTGAGAGGGCAGTGGCTATCGACTAAGGATCTCGCAATAATCATAACGTTTCGTTAGAATATTTTCGTAGGCTTATCAGTCTACCGGGAGTCGTCCTCGAGGCTGCTCGGACCTCTCTCGTGCTCCCGATGTTTACGGTTTCGGCCTATTGTCTCACGCTGAGTCAGTCGTTCTCGCTAGCGTTACCGTAGACTCCGGTTATCGCTCTCGCTTTGATTCGTGTGTCGCGTTCGCTACCTGTCGCTTTGCGCGTTCGCTAGTAGACTCGTGTGCTGTGTTTCGTGCGGATTCGTTTCCGAATAATTTGCCGATTTTTCTGTGATCGAGATGCGTTTTGGAGAACGCTCTTGAGGTGCAGCGATTGTGTTTAAGTTCTCGTGGCATCGTGAGATGCAGTTCCCGCATTTTATTGGATTAATTCATGCTGTTTCGGTGAGTTTAACTGTTCAAGTAATTTCTCGATCGAGTATGGATCCGTTCTCGTTGCGCTCGCTCCGACCCTTCGGTCAGCTGAGCGCTCCCGATGCCCTAGTGTGCGATCCCGTGGCTTTACAGCCTACAAATTAATTGTTCCCGTTATTAAAATTTGAGATTCCGATATTTTCGATTCCGCGTTATTTTATTGGCAAAGGATCGCGACCCTTCTACCATAACCCGCATCCTGAGCAACCGTGCATTTCCGCAACCGTTCGCTTTCGCGAATGCATCGGCGTTAGTTCTCGTTACCGTCAAGTTCTCGTTTGTGTTATCGTGTGTTTTGTTCCGATTTCGTGTGTTCCCGTTGCGGAGGTCGGCCTGTTCCACCGACCTCCAGGTTAGTCCAGTTTGGCTATTCCGGCGAAACAAAATCAGCCCTGCGGAGGTCGACCGTTCCATCGACCTCCAGATTAGTCCGGCTTGGCGATTCCGGTGAGACAAAAATCGACCCTGCGGAGGTCGGCCGTTCCACCGACCTCCAGTTTAGTCCGGTTGTTAATACCGGCGAAACAAAAATTAACTGGCGCCCACCGGGACGTCGATGCATCCGTGCGGGCGGACGGCCGAAGGTGACGTAAGTTTCGGTTTCGCGTTTGGTGCTCCCTTTTTGGTTTGAGCTTAGATTTAGTCTTGTTCCGTTTTTTTCGAGTTTTGAGTTCGCGTTATCGAGGTAAAGAAAAATACGTCACAAATGCCGCCCAACGTGGGGCCACGCCAATAAAATAACAGCTTCCGTTTTGATTATTTTTTAAAAATTGTTTTCGATTTCGCTCCCGGTCGAGTAATGTAATTATTTGTCCTTTTTTCCTCTCGAACTCTCGCGTTACCGGGTAACGCGCTCTCGTCGTGGATGTTCGTACGAACCCACCCGTTCTCCTGAAGAAGGTCTAACTATCGTCAGGCCGTCTAACTATGATTAGTATGGTTATCGTATGATTAATTAGATGATAGGTTGACTGTGACTGCGCAGCAACTCTTTTACTCTAAGACTGAGCTTTACTAATCGAAGCGCTGTTTCCATTATTTACCTAAGTGAACATTATTGTTAGTGTTGTTAGATTAATTAGATAGATAGATTGACTTCTGCCGCGTAGTTAGATAGAAATAAACACTGTTGCTGCGCAGTAACTCTCTTACTGTATGACGGAGCTTTTCTAAGTGGTAGTACAAGTAATTTATTACCAAGATGTTACAGTGGTTCTGGATCATTCAAGTATGTTACAAATGTCTTGGTGATTACATGACTGAATGGTAACAATATTTGCTAACGAGCCGTCAACCTTGGTCCTTCAGCTCAAGCTTTTCTAATCGAAGCTCTTTTTCCATTATTTATGTAAGTTAACATTATTATTGTTAGATTAATTAGATAATTAGGATTAGTCATCCGGATCGGTGAACACCCGAGTATAAGGGCACGATCCGACGCATGATTCTGCTTGACTTGATTCCGATCAAGCAGAGCAAGAAGCAAACTGCCCTAGGAACTACGAAAATACAAAGGAACATGGTTCAGAGAATATCTCAGCCAGGAAGTACCTCCCTGGTCTTCAAAGTCCTGAAACCAAGCCCCCTGAACCGTCGTTCGAGAGACAAAAAATCGATCTCCCGTGTCCCATCACACCCGTCGAGAAGTTCTTTGCGACTTCGATAGGTTACGAATATGATCAGTATGGTTATCGTATGATTAATTAGATGATAGGTTGACTGTGACTGCGCAGCAACTCTTTGACTCTAAGAATGAGCTTTACTAATCGAAGCGCTTTTGCCATTATTTATCTAAGTGAACATTATTGTTAGTGTTGTTAGATTAATTAGATAGATAGACTGACTGCTGCCGCGTAGTTAGATAGAAAGAAACATTGTTGTTGCTCTTACTTTATGACTGAGCTTTTTTAAGTGGTAATACAAGTAGTAATACAAGTAATTTATTAGCAAGATGTTAGATTAATTAGATAGATAGACTGCTGCCGCGTAGTTAGATAGAAAGAAACACTGTTGCTGCGCAGTGACTCTCTTACTGTATGACGGAGCTTTTCTAAGTAGTAGTACAAGTAATTTATTACCAAGATGTTACAGTGGTTCTGGATCATTCAAGTATGTTACAAATGTCTTGGTGATTACATGACTGAATGGTAACAATATTTGCTAACGAGCCGTCGACCTTGGTCCTTCAGCTCAAGCTTTTCTAATCGAAGCTCTTTTTCCATTATTTATGTAAGTTAACATTATTATTGTTAGATTAATTAGATAATTAGGATCAATCATCCGGATCGGTGAACACCCGAGTATAAGGGCATGATCCGACGGAGGAGCACCATTCAGCTGTCTTCCGAGCAAGCAGCAACATCATGGAGACTTTCGCTCAGCTGATGGACACCATGGGTGCCCGCCAATGCGGCGTTGACTTCATTGCTAGCCTGCCGTACGAAATAGCCGAACTGGTACTGCTGAAGCCAGATCCTCGTTCTCTGCTGAATGTCGCCAGTGTATCCCGAAGATGGCTGTCTGTTTGCAACGGCTCTTCTCGTTTGAGGAAAACAGCCAGGCACTATCTGCGAAAGCCGAAAAGGCGCATGATTCTGCTTTACTTGATTCCGATCAAGCAGAGCAAGAAGCAAACTATCTTGGGAACTACGAAAATACAAAAGGACATGGCTCAGAGAATATCTCAGCCAGGAAGTACCTCCCTGGTCTTCAAAGTCCTGAAAACAAGCCCCCTGAACAGTCGTTCGAGAGACAAAAAATCGATCTCCCGTGTTCCATCACACCCGTCGAGAAGTTCTTTGCGACTTAGATAGGTTATGAATATGATTAGTATGGTTATCGTATGATTAATTAGATGATAGGTTGACTGTGACTGCGCAGCAACTCTTTTACTCTAAGACTGAGCTTTACTAATCGTACCGCTGTTTCCATTATTTACCTAAGTGAACATTATTGTTAGTGTTGTTAGATTAATTAGATAGATAGACTGACTGCTGCCGCGTAGTTAGATAGAAAGAAACATTGTTGTTGCTCTTACTTTATGACTGAGCTTTTTTAAGTGGTAATACAAGTAGTAATACAAGTAATTTATTAGCAAGATGTTAGATTAATTAGATAGATAGACTGCTGCCGCGTAGTTAGATAGAAAGAAACACTGTTGCTGCGCAGTGACTCTCTTACTGTATGACGGAGCTTTTCTAAGTAGTAGTACAAGTAATTTATTACCAAGATGTTACAGTGGTTCTGGATCATTCAAGTATGTTACAAATGTCTTGGTGATTACATGACTGAATGGTAACAATATTTGCTAACGAGCCGTCGACCTTGGTCCTTCAGCTCAAGCTTTTCTAATCGAAGCTCTTTTTCCATTATTTATGTAAGTTAACATTATTATTGTTAGAT
The DNA here is from genome assembly GCA_917499995.1 of Ichneumon xanthorius. Lineage (NCBI taxonomy): Eukaryota > Metazoa > Arthropoda > Insecta > Hymenoptera > Ichneumonidae > Ichneumon > Ichneumon xanthorius. Next base: position 44,673 of record CAKJTD010000093.1, on the reverse strand, counting down.
TAATTAGATAATTAGGATCAATCATCCGGATCGGTGAACACCCGAGTATAAGGGCATGATCCGACGGAGGAGCACCATTCAGCTGTCTTCCGAGCAAGCAGCAACATCATGGAGACTTTCGCTCAGCTGATGGACACCATGGGTGCCCGCCAATGCGGCGTTGACTTCATTGCTAGCCTGCCGTACGAAATAGCCGAACTGGTACTGCTGAAGCCAGATCCTCGTTCTCTGCTGAATGTCGCCAGTGTATCCCGAAGATGGCTGTCTGTTTGCAACGGCTCTTCTCGTTTGAGGAAAACAGCCAGGCACTATCTGCGAAAGCCGAAAAGGCGCATGATTCTGCTTTACTTGATTCCGATCAAGCAGAGCAAGAAGCAAACTATCTTGGGAACTACGAAAATACAAAAGGACATGGCTCAGAGAATATCTCAGCCAGGAAGTACCTCCCTGGTCTTCAAAGTCCTGAAAACAAGCCCCCTGAACAGTCGTTCGAGAGACAAAAAATCGATCTCCCGTGTTCCATCACACCCGTCGAGAAGTTCTTTGCGACTTAGATAGGTTATGAATATGATTAGTATGGTTATCGTATGATTAATTAGATGATAGGTTGACTGTGACTGCGCAGCAACTCTTTTACTCTAAGACTGAGCTTTACTAATCGTACCGCTGTTTCCATTATTTACCTAAGTGAACATTATTGTTAGTGTTGTTAGATTAATTAGATAGATAGATTGACTTCTGCCGCGTAGTTAGATAGAAAGAAAAACTGTTGCTGCGCAGTAACTCTCTTACTGGATGACGGAGCTTTCCTAAGTAGTAGTACAAGTAATTTATTACCAAGATGTTATAGTGGTTCTGGATAATTCAAGTATGTTACAAATGTCTTGGTGATTACATGACTGAATGGTAACAATATTTGCTAACGAGCCGTCGACCTTGGTCCTTCAGCTCAAGCTTTTCTAATCGAAGCTCTTTTTCCATTATTTATGTAAGTTAACATTATTATTGTTAGATTAATTAGATAATTTGGATCAATCATCCGGATCGGTGAACACCCGAGTATAAGGGCATGATCCGACGGAGGAGCACCATTCAGCTGTCTTCCGAGCAAGCAGCAAAATCATGGAGACTTTCGCTCAGCTGATGGACACCATGGGTGCCCGCCAATGCGGCGTTGACTTCATTGCTAGCCTGCCGTACGAAATAGCCGAACTGGTACTGCTGAAGCTGGATCCTCGTTCTCTGCTGAATGTTGCCAGTGTATCCCGAAGATGGCTGTCTGTTTGCAATGGCTCTTCTCGTTTGAGGAAAACAGCCAGGCACTATCTGCGAAAGCAGAAAAGGCGCATGATTCTGCTTTACTTGATTCCGATCAAGCAGAGCAAGAAGCAAACTGCCCTAGGAACTACGAAAATACAAAGGAACATGGTTCAGAGAATATCTCAGCCAGGAAGTACCTCCCTGGTCTTCAAAGTCCTGAAACCAAGCCCCCTGAACCGTCGTTCGAGAGACAAAAAATCGATCTCCCGTGTCCCATCACACCCGTCGAGAAGTTCTTTGCGACTTAGATAGGTTATGAATATGATTAGTATGGTTATCGTATGATTAATTAGATGATAGGTTCACGGTGACTGCGCAGCAACTCTTTTACTCTAAGACTGAGCTTTACTAATCGTACCGCTGTTTCCATTATTTACCTAAGTGAACATTATTGTTAGTGTTGTTAGATTAATTAGATAGATAGATTGACTGCTGCCGTGTAGTTAGATAGTAAGAAACACTGTTGCTGCGCAGTAACTCTCTTACTGTATGACGGAGCTTTTCTAAGTAGTAGTACAAGTAATTTATTACCAAGATGTTACAGTGGTTCTTGATCATTCAAGTATGTTACAAATGTCTTGGTGATTACACGACTGAATGGTAACAATATTTGCTAACGAGCCGTCGACCTTGGTCCTTCAGCTCAAGCTTTTCTAATCAAAGCTCTTTTTCCATTATTTATGTAAGTTAACATTATTATTGTTAGATTAATTAGATAATTAGGATCAATCATCCGGATCGGTGAACACGCGAGTATAAGGGCATGATCCGACGGAGGAGCACCATTCAGCTGTCTTCCGAGCAAGCAGCAACATCATGGAGACTTTCGCTCAGCTGATGGACACCATGGGTGCCCGCCAATGCGGCGTTGACTTCATTGCTAGCCTGCCGTACGAAATAGCCGAACTGGTACTGCTGAAGCCAGATCCTCGTTCTCTGCTGAATGTTGCCAGTGTATCCCGAAGATGGCTGTCTGTTTGCAATGGCTCTTCTCGTTTGAGGAAAACAGCCAGGCACTATCTGCGAAAGCAGAAAAGGCGCATGATTCTGCTTTACTTGATTCCGATCAAGCAGAGCAAGAAGCAAACTGCCTTGGGAACTACGAAAATACAAAAGGATATGGCTCAGAGAATATCTCAACCAGGAAGTACCTCCCTGGTCTTCAAAGTCCTGAAAACAAGCCCCCTGAACAGTCGTTCGAGAGACAAAAAATCGATCTCCCGTGTCCCATCACACCCGTCGAGAAGTTCTTTGCGACTTAGATAGGTTATGAATATGATTAGTATGGTTATCGTATGATTAATTAGATGATAGGTTGACTGTGACTGCGCAGCAACTCTTTTACTCTAAGACTGAGCTTTACTAATCGTACCGCTGTTTCCATTATTTACCTAAGTGAACATTATTGTTAGTGTTGTTAGATTAATTAGATAGATAGATTGACTGCTGCCGTGTAGTTAGATAGTAAGAAACACTGTTGCTGCGCAGTAACTCTCTTACTGTATGACGGAGCTTTTCTAAGTAGTAGTACAAGTAATTTATTACCAAGATGTTACAGTGGTTCTTGATCATTCAAGTATGTTACAAATGTCTTGGTGATTACATGACTGAATGGTAACAATATTTGCTAACGAGCCGTCGACCTTGGTCCTTCAGCTCAGCTTTTCTAATCGAAGCTCTTTTTCCATTATTTATGTAAGTTAACATTATTATTGTTGGATTAATTAGATAATTAGGAGCAGTCATCCGGATCGGTGAACACCCGAGTATAAGGGCACGATCCGACGCATGATTCTGCTTGACTTGATTCCGATCAAGCAGAGCAAGAAGCAAACTGCCCTGGGAACTACGAAAATACAAAGGAACATGGTTCAGAGAATATCTCAGCCAGGAAGTACCTCCCTGGTCTTCAAAGTCCTGAAACCAAGCCCCCTGAACCGTCGTTCGAGAGACAAAAAATCGATCTCCCGTGTCCCATCACACCCGTCGAGAAGTTCTTTGCGACTTCGATAGGTTACGAATATGATTAGTATGGTTATCGTATGATTAATTAGATGATAGGTTGACTGTGACTGCGCAGCAACTCTTTGATTCTAAGAATGAGCTTTACTAATCGAAGCGCTTTTGCCATTATTTATCTAAGTGAACATTATTGTTAGTGTTGTTAGATTAATTAGATAGATAGACTGACTGCTGCCGCGTAGTTAGATAGAAAGAAACATTGTTGTTGCTCTTACTTTATGACTGAGCTTTTTTAAGTGGTAATACAAGTAGTAATACAAGTAATTTATTAGCAAGATGTTAGATTAATTAGATAGATAGACTGCTGCCGCGTAGTTAGATAGAAAGAAACACTGTTGCTGCGCAGTGACTCTCTTACTGTATGACGGAGCTTTTCTAAGTAGTAGTACAAGTAATTTATTACCAAGATGTTACAGTGGTTCTGGATCATTCAAGTATGTTACAAATGCCTTGGTGATTACATGACTGAATGGTAACAATATTTGCTAACGAGCCGTCGACCTTGGTCCTTCAGCTCAAGCTTTTCTAATCAAAGCTCTTTTTCCATTATTTATGTAAGTTAACATTATTATTGTTAGATTAATTAGATAATTAGGATCAATCATCCGGATCGGTGAACACCCGAGTATAAGGGCATGATTCGACGGAGGAGCACCATTCAGCTGTCTTCCGAGCAAGCAGCAACATCATGGAGACTTTCGCTCAGCTGATGGACACCATGGGTGCCCGCCAATGCGGCGTTGACTTCATTGCTAGCCTGCCGTACGAAATAGCCGAACTGGTACTGCTGAAGCCAGATCCTCGTTCTCTGCTGAATGTTGCCAGTGTATCCCGAAGATGGCTGTCTGTTTGCAATGGCTCTTCTCGTTTGAGGAAAACAGCCAGGCACTATCTGCGAAAGCAGAAAAGGCGCATGATTCTGCTTTACTTGATTCCGATCAAGCAGAGCAAGAAGAAAACTGCCTTGGGAACTACGAAAATACAAAAGGATATGGCTCAGAGAATATCTCAGCCAGGAAGTACCTCCCTGATCTTCAAAGTCCTGAAAACAAGCCCCCTGAACAGTCGTTCGAGAGCCAAAAAATCGATCTCCCGTGTCCCATCACACCCGTCGAGAAGTTCTTTGCGACTTAGATAGGTTATGAATATGATTAGTATGGTTATCGTATGATTAATTAGATGATAGGTTGACTGTGACTGCGCAGCAACTCTTTTACTCTAAGACTGAGCTTTACTAATCGTACCGCTGTTTCCATTATTTACCTAAGTGAACATTATTGTTAGTGTTGTTAGATTAATTAGATAGATAGATTGACTGCTGCCGCGTAGTTAGATAGTAAGAAACACTGTTGCTGCGCAGTAACTCTCTTACTGTATGACGGAGCTTTTCTAAGTAGTAGTACAAGTAATTTATTACCAAGATGTTACAGTGGTTCTTGATCATTCAAGTATGTTACAAATGTCTTGGTGATTACATGACTGAATGGTAACAATATTTGCTAACGAGCCGTCGACCTTGGCCCTTCAGCTCAAGCTTTTCTAATCGAAGCTCTTTTTCCATTATTTATGTAAGTTAACATTATTATTGTTGGATTAATTAGATAATTAGGATCAGTCATCCGGATCGGTGAACACCCGAGTATAAGGACACGATCCGACGCATGATTCTGCTTGACTTGATTCCGATCAAGCAGAGCAAGAAGCAAACTGCTCTGGGAACTACGAAAATACAAAGGAACATGGTTCAGAGAATATCTCAGCCAGGAAGTACCTCCCTGGTCTTCAAATTCCTGAAACCAAGCCCCCTGAACCGTCGTTCGAGAGACAAAAAATCGATCTCCCGTGTCCCATCACACCCGTCGAGAAGTTCTTTGCGACTTCGATAGGTTACGAAAATGATTAGTATGGTTATCGTATGATTAATTAGATGATAGGTTGACTGTGACTGCGCAGCAACTCTTTGATTCTAAGAATGAGCTTTACTAATCGAAGCGCTTTTGCCATTATTTATCTAAGTGAACATTATTGTTAGTGTTGTTAGATTAATTAGATAGATAGACTGACTGCTGCCGCGTAGTTAGATAGAAAGAAACATTGTTGTTGCTCTTACTTTATGACTGAGCTTTTTTAAGTGGTAATACAAGTAGTAATACAAGTAATTTATTAGCAAGATGTTAGATTAATTAGATAGATAGACTGCTGCCGCGTAGTTAGATAGAAAGAAACACTGTTGCTGCGCAGTAACTCTCTTACTGGATGACGGAGCTTTCCTAAGTAGTAGTACAAGTAATTTATTACCAAGATGTTATAGTGGTTCTGGATAATTCAAGTATGTTACAAATGTCTTGGTGATTACATGACTGAATGGTAACAATATTTGCTAACGAGCCGTCGACCTTGGTCCTTCAGCTCAAGCTTTTCTAATCGAAGCTCTTTTTCCATTATTTATGTAAGTTAACATTATTATTGTTAGATTAATTAGATAATTTGGATCAATCATCCGGATCGGTGAACACCCGAGTATAAGGGCATGATCCGACGGAGGAGCACCATTCAGCTGTCTTCCGAGCAAGCAGCAAAATCATGGAGACTTTCGCTCAGCTGATGGACACCATGGGTGCCCGCCAATGCGGCGTTGACTTCATTGCTAGCCTGCCGTACGAAATAGCCGAACTGGTACTGCTGAAGCTGGATCCTCGTTCTCTGCTGAATGTTGCCAGTGTATCCCGAAGATGGCTGTCTGTTTGCAATGGCTCTTCTCGTTTGAGGAAAACAGCCAGGCACTATCTGCGAAAGCAGAAAAGGCGCATGATTCTGCTTTACTTGATTCCGATCAAGCAGAGCAAGAAGCAAACTGACTTGGGAACTACGAAAATACAAAAGGATATGGCTCAGAGAATATCTCAACCAGGAAGTACCTCCCTGGTCTTCAAAGTGCTGAAAACAAGCCCCCTGAACAGTCGTTCGAGAGACAAAAAATCGATCTCCCGTGTCCCATCACACCCGTCGAGAAGTTCTTTGCGACTTAGATAGGTTATGAATATGATTAGTATGGTTATCGTATGATTAATTAGATGATAGGTTGACTGTGACTGCGCAGCAACTCTTTTACTCTAAGACTGAGCTTTACTAATCGTACCGCTGTTTCCATTATTTACCTAAGTGAACATTATTGTTAGTGTTGTTAGATTAATTAGATAGATAGATTGACTGCTGCCGTGTAGTTAGATAGTAAGAAACACTGTTGCTGCGCAGTAACTCTCTTACTGTATGACGGAGCTTTTCTAAGTAGTAGTACAAGTAATTTATTACCAAGATGTTACAGTGGTTCTTGATCATTCAAGTATGTTACAAATGTCTTGGTGATTACATGACTGAATGGTAACAATATTTGCTAACGAGCCGTCGACCTTGGTCCTTCAGCTCAAGCTTTTCTAATCGAAGCTCTTTTTCCATTATTTATGTAAGTTAACATTATTATTGTTGGATTAATTAGATAATTAGGAGCAGTCATCCGGATCGGTGAACACCCGAGTATAAGGGCACGATCCGACGCATGATTCTGCTTGACTTGATTCCGATCAAGCAGAGCAAGAAGCAAACTGCCCTTGGAACTACGAAAATACAAAGGAACATGGTTCAGAGAATATCTCAGCCAGGAAGTACCTCCCTGGTCTTCAAATTCCTGAAACCAAGCCCCCTGAACCGTCGTTCGAGAGACAAAAAATCGATCTCCCGTGTCCCATCACACCCGTCGAGAAGTTCTTTGCGACTTCGATAGGTTACGAATATGATTAGTATGGTTATCGTATGATTAATTAGATGATAGGTTGACTGTGACTGCGCAGCAACTCTTTGATTCTAAGAATGAGCTTTACTAATCGAAGCGCTTTTGCCATTATTTATCTAAGTGAACATTATTGTTAGTGTTGTTAGATTAATTAGATAGATAGACTGACTGCTGCCGCGTAGTTAGATAGAAAGAAACATTGTTGTTGCTCTTACTTTATGACTGAGCTTTTTTAAGTGGTAATACAAGTAGTAATACAAGTAATTTATTAGCAAGATGTTAGATTAATTAGATAGATAGACTGCTGCCGCGTAGTTAGATAGAAAGAAACACTGTTGCTGCGCAGTAACTCTCTTACTGTATGACGGAGCTTTTCTAAGTAGTAGTACAAGTAATTTATTACCAAGATGTTACAGTGGTTCTGGATCATTCAAGTATGTTACAAATGTCTTGGTGATTACATGACTGAATGGTAACAATATTTGCTAACGAGCCGTCGACCTTGGTCCTTTAGCTCAAGCTTTTCTAATCGAAGCTCTTTTTCCATTATTTATGTAAGTTTTCGTATCGAGGAACGGCGGGACTCGGTGAAATAACAGGATAATTAACAATGTCGATACGTGGTCTGTATTTTGTAGTAGCGAGTCAGGCAGAACATGTAACAATCAAACAACGGTGGCGCCTCAAGGCTCGGCGCGCGCATGCGCCAAGATCCACGAGCAGTGGATCGAACTGGAGCCCTGGACGCGAGCGCTCGATGTCATGGCTGGCCCGCGTATTAAGAACCAATACACAACATCTCTTCCCTTTTGAGAGAGAAGCTTCCTGGCATCTTTTCTGGAATTGTAGACGTTGGCTGGCACTCCTGCGTAGCGTCCTTCGTTGGATTCCGAGCAACCCAAAATGCAACCCGTAGCTTATAGCCGTAACTTACGGGAGTCCTTCGACGATCGAGCTCTCGAGGAGAGACTCGTTATAGCGATTAGCGCTATTTTCGACGCATCTGCGTCTAGCTCTTTTCCTTCGTAGGCCGTGTGGCACAGGCGAGGCCTGCGTCTCGTTCTCGTGTCTGTCTTCGAGGTTCGGCTCTTCAGGGCATTCCTCGGCTTCGTGGTCGAGAAGTAACAGTCGCTTTCGTGCCGTCCCCTCATCCTTTTTTTGCTGCAGTGGCCTTGAACTTGCTTCGTTATCTAATGGTTCTGGTATTGCAACGATTTGGTCGATGTGTTTCCGTTGGATGATACCCGTTTTTTCTTCTTTAATTTCGTACATCCTCTTCCCGATAACTTTTACGACGGAACCGATGATCCACTTCGGCCCTGAAGCACGGTATTTGCGCATTCGTACCCTCGCTCCGATAGAAATTGTACGAATTTTTACGGTCTCCTGGATCGGTGTATTGTCCTCTGTTTTTTTTTTTTTTTTTTTTGTTGAAGGCTGCATGCAGTCGGCAGCGGTCCTCAATTTCCAACCAAACATCAGCTCGGCCGGAGAATTACCCGTAGTCGACGATTGCGTGATGTGCTGGCGGAACAGGAAGTGTGAGATGCTCTTTTCCCAATCCGATGTATCCAGCTTCCGAAGAGCGTTCTTCGTTGTCTGGACCATACGTTCCGCTTGCCCGTTGGATTGCGGGTGATATGGTGCGATGTACGTATGTTGCATACCATTCCGTGCGAGAAATGATTTATATTGGTCCGACGTGAAGGCTGTGCCATTGTCTGAGACGATGACTTCAGGAATACCAAAGGTCGCGAACAAATGCCGTAATTCTTTGATCACCGCGTCGGAGTCCATGGCCGAAATACGCTTGACTTCCAGCCATTTTGTGCGAGAGTCAACTATTATCAGAAATTTTTGTCCTTTAAAGGGCCCCGCGAAATCGACGTGGATCCTTGACCAAGGTTTTTCCGGAGGCGTCCAAGTTTCGATTTCGGCTTTTGGCGGCATGTGCTGTGCTTGCATGCAACGATTGCAGTTTTTGACCAGGTTCTCGATGTCGGCGTCAATTCCGGGCCACCAAATGTGCGCTCGTGCGTGTTGTTTCGTTCCGACGATTCCGGGATGGTTTGCGTGCACTAATTGTAGCGCCGGGTTATGCAAGGCTGCCGAAACTATTACGCGCTGACCGTGTAGTAGGCAGTCTTCGTGTAGAGTGATTTTGTCACGAGCGAGCCAAAATTTGTGGAATTTTTCGCTTACTTTTTTTGGCCATCCTTTTCGCGTCCAGTTGAAGATTGTCTTAAGCGTTGGATCTAGCTGCGTCTCCTTTGCGATTTCTTCCGCGTGGATAGGGTCTCGAGCAGCCCCATCGATCATGAGCGCGTCTCTAATGTTTGCTTCGTCGCTTCCGATTTCCTCTTCGGTCGGAAATCTCGACAGCATATCTGCATTTGAATTTTTTTTCCCAGGTCGATACTCGAGCTTGAGTTTATAAGCAGACAGCGTTGCCGCGTAGCGGCTTAATTTGTCCGAGATGATCTCTGGTGTCGGTTTCTCGGGGTTGAAAATCCCTAAGAGCGGCTTATGATCCGTTGTGAGCACGAATTTCCGTCCGGCTAAATATTGGTGGAAATGTGTCACCGCTTCGAGGAGTGCTAGGGCTTCTTTATCCAACTGCGAGTATTTCCTTTGTTGTTTGTTCAGTGTCTTTGACATGTATGCGACCGGCATCTCGCAACCATCCGGTGATTTATTCGCCAGCACTGCGCCTACCCCGTAGGGTGATGCATCCGCCGATACGATAATTGGTTTTTGTGAGTCGAAATGTGTGAGGATTGGAGCAGAAATTAATTTTTCCTTCAGGGCCATAAATGCGCGTGAGTGCTCTTTATTCCAATTCCATTCTGTTTCTGAGTCCAGGAGTCGATGCAAGGGCTCGGCAATAGTTGCGCGGTCTTGAATAAATCTCCCGTAAAAGTTGACTCCTCCGAGGAAGACCTGTAGGTCTTTTTTGTACGTCGGAGGTTGAATCGCCGCGATGGCCGCTACTTTCTTCTTCAGGGGTCTGATTCCGACGTTGCTTATTTGGTAACCGAGGAATTCCATCGATTGCTGTCCGAACACACACTTTGAGCGGTTGATGCGTAAGTTAGCGTCGTTCAATCTTTTCAGGACTTCTATCAGGCGATAGTCGTGTTCCTCTTGAGTCTTCCCCTGAATTTCGATGTTGTCGAGATAAATTTGCACGCCTGCGATTCCTTGCAGTCGTGTGCACATAAATTTCTGGAAAATCCATGGCGCCGCGTTGATTCCATCCAGCAGCCGGAGTACTTCGAAGAGTCCCAAGGGAGTGCTTATCGTCAACACGCGCGCAGTCTCGTCGTCAACACAGAGTTGCTTGTATGCGTCTGTGAGGTCGACTTGCGAAAAGTATTGTCCGCCGTTTAGCGTTGCGAGTGCTTCTTCAACGGTGGGGAGCGGGTAAGCCGAGCTACGCACGTGTGGGTTTATGGTTATCTTGTAATCGCCGACGACCCTCAGAGTTCCGTTCTTTTTTTGTACGAACAAAACCGGCGTTGCCCACTCGGATTGGTCAACCGGGCGTAGCATTTTTTGATTCACCATTTTTGTGAGCACTTCGACTATAGCCGCTTCGGAAGCGTGCGGAACTCGCCGAGCCTTGAAGAACTTCGGTGAGACATTTTCGTTGAGTTCGATGTGTATCGGAGGCCCATTATGTCCCGAAAGCTGAGGTGAGGTGAGGTTAGGAAACTTTTCGAGTACTTCCTCGTAAGAGTTTGTTGTCGTAAGGATTACCGGCTCCACTCCTGTGACTTGAATTCCGAGCGTTGAAAACCAGTTCCTTCCGAGCAGGTTAGGTCCTTCCGTCTCATCGGTAACGACAATTGGCAGCGTACCCTTGAATTTTTTGTACACAACGTGTACATTCGTGATCCCGAGAATTTTCATCGGCCTGTCGCCGTATGCTCTTAGACGTGTGTGCCCGTCCACTCAGGTTTACTATGTTTCCAAATCTCGTCGTACGTCTGCCTGTTTATTAGGGATAATTTAGCCCCGTTGTCGACTTCCATAAATATTCGTTTGGAATTTACCTCGACCTCAGTTAAGTCTGGCTGCATGTTTGATGGAGCGCGTGGGTCCGATACGTTGTACGTGTAGCAGTCCTCGTCGCTGCTGTAGTCTTTTTTGACGTTGACTCTGTGCGTTTCCTTTGCGTCAGGCGTGCCGCTCTGCTTTGGTTTTCCGGCCTTCTTCGAAAGACACGCTTTGTCTACGTGACCCTTCTTCTGGCAGTGGTTGCAGACGGAATCCTTAAAGAAACATTTGTCAGATTTGTGTGATTATTTTTGTTGCATCTGAAGCATGGTTTTTTATTCGACGACTCGCCGCGCTCATGATCGTGTTTCTTTTTTAATTTCTTTTGAGAAACCTTATGTATCGCGTTATCACCGTTCTTGAGGAGTTTCTGCTGCACCTCCGCGGACTCGACGCTGCAAGCGATCTCGATGGCCTTGTCTAGGGTCAATCCGTCTTTATTGGTCGGGGTCGTGGCTTCCTCGTGACGTCTGCATAAGTATCGCTGCAGTTCTTCGTCTTTTATACCTGCAACAAATCGGTCTCGCAACATTATTTCTAGCGGCATTTTGGCCGCTGCCGCACCGAATTTGCAATCTTGGGCCAGGATACGCAGTTCTCGGACGAAATCTTTGAGCGACTCGCCCGGACGTTGGTCACGTTTATTGAATTTCACTCTACTGAGAAGCTCATTGACCGGTTTATCAAAATGACTCGAACATTTTGAGACCAGAGTGTCATACTCTACGTCCTTAGGCAAAGACGGAGATATTAGTGATTTAATGACGGAGTAGCTTTTGTCCCCGACCGCGGTGTATAGAGTACAGCGTTTTTGCTGACTTTCAGTGATTTTATTGGCTTCGCAATAAAATTCGAACCGCTCGAGCCATTCTGCCCATTTCAGCGTGGCTGAATTAAATTCGGAGAGTTTCCCTATGGAAGCCATTATGGGTCTCTCTAAGACAGGCGTATCGTCCTCGCCACGTTGCGTCAGATTGCTGGGTCCGGATGCGTTTTGCGTGGCGCCGTCTGACGTGGTTTTTGCCGGGTCCTTAAGTGATTCGGTTTTGTATCCGCTTACCGAATTTTCGGGGCTCGAATCGTCGTCGTCGTCGTCCCGATTTTTCTTCGCGAGCCCTTTTTCGACTCCGGACATAACCTAACTTCTGCCACGTTGCTGCTCCTAATACCTCTCGGTCGCCAATTCCGTTCCAGGGAACACGAAGTGGGTTTTTCTTCTCAGAAAACTTCCGTGAACAGCCTCGTCGCCAATTTCGTATCGAGGAACGGCGGGACTCGGTGAAATAACAGGATAATTAACAATGTCGATACGTGGTCTGTATTTTGTAGTAGCGAGTCAGGCAGAAACATGTAACAATCAAACAACGGTGGCGCCTCAAGGCTCGGCGCGCGCATGCGCCAAGATCCACGAGCAGTGGATCGAACTGGAGCCCTGGACGCGAGCGCTCGATGTCATGGCTGGCCCGCGTATTAAGAACCAATACACAACATAAGTTAACATTATTATTGTTAGATTAATTAGATAATTAGGATCAGTCATCCGGATCGGTGAACACCCGAGTATAAGGGCATGATCTGACGGAGGAGCACCATTCAGCTGTCTTCCGAGCAAGCAGCAACATCATGGAGACTTTCGCTCAGCTGATGGACACCATGGGTTCCCGCCAATGCGGCGTTGACTTCATTGCTAGCCTGCCGTACGAAATAGCCGAACTGTTACTGCTGAAGCTGGATCCTCGTTCTCTGCTGAATGTCGCCAGTGTATCCCGAAGATGGCTGTCTGTTTGCAACGGCTCTTCTCGATTGAGGAAAACAGCCACGCACTATCTGCGAAAGCAGAAAAGGCGCATGATTCTGCTTGACTTGATTCCGATCAAGCAGAGCAAGAAGAAAACTGCCTTGGGAACTACGAAAATACAAAAGGACATGGCTCAGAGAATATCTCAGCCAGGAAGTACCTCCCTGGTATTCAAAGTCCTGAAAACAAGCCCCCTGAACAGTCGTTCGAGAGACAAAAAATCGATCTCCCGTGTCCGATCACACCCGTCGAGAAGTTCTTTGCGACTTAAATAGGTTATGAATATGATTAGTATGGTTATCGTATGATTAATTAGATGATAGGTTGACTGTGACTGCGCAGCAACTCTTTTACTCTAAAACTGAGAGCTTTACTAATCGTACCGCTGTTTCCATTATTTACCTAAGTGAACATTATTGTTAGTGTTATTAGATTAATTAGATAGATAGTGTAACCGATCACTTTTGGAGTCTTACCGCTCTTTGCTCCAAAAGCGTCGTTATGTGAGTTCTTTGCTCACTGTAAATTTTGTGAGGGCAGGTGCTGTGAAATAAAAATTCGAATATTGATGCTAAATGTCAATTTCAATGGTTTTGTTTTATTCAATTACAATCAATTAAATCCTTACTAAAGAAATTCTCATTATAATTAAATCCGCGCTGAAATAAATTAAAAAAAAAATAAAAAGAAAAAGATTTCCCAGGGAAACAGACGGCAGCAGTCTCTCCCGTCTCCACGAGAAGTCGCCGGCGCTGTTTTAGGGTAAAGGGGTAACCTAGACAGCAGCTGTTATCCCCGTCTCCAGGGAAGGTTGCCGATGCTAGCGTTCGGAAGGAATCTTAGAAGTGAGCGCAGTCACTGTTCAGCTAAGAGTCTTTATCCATGCGTCCGGGCCTCCTTTTATATCCGAGTCCCGAGTGCGCACGGCACGAATTCTGGTCCCCTTCCGTCTCGAGTGACGTCAATGTGACGTCAATCGGCCTTTCTTCCCGCGCCACAGGTGATCACGCGCGGCTGACGCAATCGCTGCGTGCCAGGCGCGTGCTCCGAAATGCGCGGTGAGTCTATGGGTACAGCAGACCGCTCCACGGCTGCCGACTCCCCGGGTATCAACCTCTCGCTTGAGCGCTCTGCTTTACCGACATCCTCGGCTCCTTGCGATTATTGTCGCTGCTCCGATTCTCCGCTGTGCTCCAAAACGATTTTGGAGTGGAGTGAACCTTGAGTAACGTCTCAACGCCCCCCCAAACCAAAGCGTGCGAATTCTTCCACGCTTTTGTTTACCTGAAACAAACAAAACACAAAAAACAAAAAAAAAAAACAATCAAGGGTCGATCATCCGATCGTCAAAAAAAAAAAAAAAAAAAAAAAAAACAAAGTCATTTTTTTTCGATTTTGTTTAAAAACTTTATTAAGTAAAAAGATACCAAGGGTCCTTTTTGTTATCCCCTTTTTTTCCTTTTTTTTATCACAGAACGTTTATAAAGAAATATATATATCGATCTTTAAACTAAAGAATCGATGATGAATAAAATTTATTCATTATCACAGAACGGAGAAAAAGAAAAAAAATTTTCGAAGAAAAAAAAAAATGGACTTAACTAAGTTGTAGCTCTTTTATTTCCTTTAAGCCTACTTAGACCGATCGAGTTACGGGATTAATTTTGGCGAATCGGTGCGGTCGTGGTATTAAAACTAAAAACTTCTTTGTGGTGCTGCACATATCGGGCTGGCACTGAGAAACGAAAAATATAAGAACAAAACAAAAACACAACAAGAGAACGATAACTAATAGAAAAAAAAACATTTTTAAATATAACAATAGCGCAAAAGTTTTTAAAGGGCCTATTACGCCAGGGGAGCCCTTGGGAGCGCCAACTTTTCGGCGATCAGCCAATCGCCCATGTTTTCCGGGCGCCCGTTCTCGAGCCGGAAAATATCCACGATGGGTGGCTGCTCGGGTTTGCTCTCCCCGTGGGTTTTTACTAGGAGAACCCTCCGACGCCATTCCTGGTCGATGGCTCTTTGTGTGCTGGCTTTCCATTTTCCAGGAACTGGCAGGACGTCCCGCAGCCTTACTTCCGCTGCCCGCCATGGTGCGACTTGGAGGTGCTTGGGCATCTCAGATACCGAATTCCTTCCTGCCAATACATGGAGCTCGATATCACCGAGATAGAACCAGTATCTTCCGACGGACGCCTCCTGAACACATCTGGCTCGGTGGTACTCATCATTTAGTTCGATGATGTAGTATCGTTCCGGTATAATTTCTTCTGGACCTTCCTCCTGTGCCAGTGCCGCTTCTTCTAACTCGGGACGAATCCGCAAGGCATCGCGAGTAAGATCCTGGGTCGTGAGGGAGACCTGTCGATCCCGACAATACGGATGACATAGCCCTTGAAACAGCGCTCTTGGAGTCGATATTCCATCGGTATCGCTCCCATCTCGATCACTCTCCCTTTTTTTTTTTTCGAATAATCTAATTAAAAAAAAAAACTTATTCGCTGACTTATTTTTTACGTGGCGACTCTAATTTCGCAGTTTTTAAGTAACGTCTATTTACCTAATTTGTCTCGATTCGAAGACTTCCTCTGCGACTCCCTGCCTGTGCTAATTTTTCTCTTTGTTCGGAGCACGTGTCGACGGCTTGGCTGCTACTTTGCACTGTTTTTAAGCACGTGACTTTGTTGCGGTGAGATTCCGGCCGCGGCCCCTTGTTCCCGTGTTATTATTTTGAATTGCGGTGCCCGTGGCGCCGCGCCAGTGCTTATGGTGCACCGTGCTTCTTTCGCCATGGCTGATATAAAACTCAGGTTGTCGCGGCGTCTGCGACAGCCATGGTAAATTAACTGGGCACTTGGTCATCTGACCGCTGAATCGGTTTTCCTTTTCTTTGAAACTCTTAACTTTACACTTCTCTTATTAAATACACGTTGGCTCCTTCTGAGCTAAAAAAAATGTCTATCCTTTTAACTTTAGGACACAAAACTTTCTAACAAAAAAAAAAACTTCTTAAACTTTTTGTCTCTAAAAAAAAATTTTATTTTAATTTTTAATTTCCTTTTTAACTGTCTCGTGTAAAAAAAAACTTCTTCCTTGTTTACAAAATCTTAAGTAAAAAAATTTCTTTTTAACCTTCGGACATATAACTTCCTAAAAAAAACTGTTTTCACTCAAAACCTTTTGTCTTTTAACAAAACAAAAATATTTTCTAAGAAAAAAAAAAAAATTTAAATATTAAAAAAAAAATTTTATTTTTATTTTTTTTTATTTTTCACCAAATACTTCTAGGAGCCGCCGTCGCTTCTTCTCCTCGTGCTTTGCCGAGTTTTTGCGTTTTCTCGTTCGGATTTTTACACGGATATCTTCTTCGGTTATTTCGGAACTCTCTCCTCTTAGATCCTTTTTATCTTGTCTGGCTGCTTCACCTGGCATCCACATTTTGATGTTTTCGTCGGTCACTTCGGTGAATCCCTCGAAGTCCTCACGGATCGGCGACAGCAGTGTTGGCACATTTGTTATTTCATCGAGAATTATTCGGATTTCTCGATCCTCAAAATTCTCCGTTTCAGTTTGTACTGCCCGGTTTTTTGTGATGTTCCGGGGAGTTTGGGTGCCTTCTCCCTTCACAAAGACTTTTCTTCGTTGTGGCGGGTATTTCTTCTCCTTGGGGAAAATAATTCTTCCATCGTTAGAAAGGGCCCCGATGATTTCCCACTTGCCTTCTTCCTGCGTTTGGCATGTAAAATGCCGTTTACCGAAGTATCTCTCGGTTTGCGTTTGTATCTCCATTTTCGCACGTGTTGATCTTTCGATGTTCGACGATCGACTGGCTCGACACCTTTGTGTTTCTTATCTCTACCTCTCCTTTCTTCGAACGCACGGACCTTACTCTATTGGTGTGGTCGCAGAAGCCTCGTTCGGCATCTCGACACGCGGAAAATATCTGATTAAATTCCCTGCATGATACATGCCACGTTCTATGCCGTTATTTAGTCCTTCGAGGATATACGTGGCCGTCGCTATCTGTTTTTTGATACGATAAGGCCCTTCGTAAATCGAAAAAAATTTGGCTATCATTTTATTAGCGGGATCGCTAACATTGCATGCTTTCGCAAGAACTAAATCTCCTTCGTTAAATCGTGTTAATTTGTGAGAATTATCGAATCTTTTCGCTCGGGTTCGGCCCTTTCTTTTGATTCGTTCGGCGGCGAGCATTAACTTTTGCTCATAAATTTCATCATTCTCGCTGTTTAAATCACCGATTGTTTGGAGCCATTGTCTCCAAACGCGCACAGGCTTTTTATTTAGCTGTAACTCGACTGGAGTAAACTCCGTTGTCTCGTGGTGAGTCTCGTTCATACAGTTTTGTATGATTTTGACCCATTTAACCCAGGAAGAGTGTCTGCCGGTTATTAATGAGCGAAAAAATCGTCCTAATTCGCGATTGACTCTCTCGACTATATTCCCTTGCGGGTGTCGGATTGAGGAGAAAATCGGCTGTATATTCTCTCTCTCTAATGCCTCAAGCCATTTTCTTGATGTGAACTGAGTTCCATGATCGAACTGTAGACTCTTTGGCTTTCCGTACGTTGGAATATAATCTTTTAAGATTTTGTTTAACGTCGTGGTGGCCGTGGCGGTTTTTAATGGATATAAAACTACGTATTTCGAGAATGCGTCAATCGTGACGAGCAAATACTTCATTCCTCCTGCTCTTGTTGGCAATGGACCGTAAAAATCGATTGAGACGAGATCTCCAGGGCCTTCTGGTGTCAGGTTTTGTTGAGCAGCGTACGAATGCTGATTCGGATGTTTGTTCCTTTGACATGAATCACACGTCGTAAGGAGCATTCGTATCTTTCGGTATAAACGAGGGTACGAGAAATCCTCTTCGAGAATCTTCCATACTTTCTTCGCTCCCACGTGTCCATAGCTGTCGTGCGTGTACCAGATGAGATCTTCTATTAATCTTTCGGGTACCATTACCTTTTTTCGACCATTGGCGGCAACTTTTAACAGCACGTCGTCTCGTAATAGATATTTTGAGTTATCTTCGGAAACTCCTCCAATGATTTCCGCTAGCTTGGGCTCTTCTCGTTGCCACTGTGCTAACATTCGTACACCCTCCATTATGGGTCGAGGGGCTTGGGTCGCAAGCAGTTCTGCAATGATTATTTCTTTTCTTTTATTTCCGGCTTCCGGAGGTTTGGCACGGCTTAATACATCGGCCACGATATTCCTTGCCCCCGGACAGTGCTCGAATGATAGGTCGTAGTCCTGGATTGCCAACACCCATCTTGTCAATCGATCATTTAAGAGTTGACAATTTCGCAGGAATATTACGGCTTTGTGATCAGTGATCACCGTGACCTGTGCTCCATATACGTACGTCCTAAACTTTTTTAAGGTCCATACTACAGCGAGCAATTCTTTTTCTGTGGTGGTATATACCACCTCGGCTCCTTTGAGCGTTCGGCTAGCAAATACCACCACTCCGAGCTCCCCATTGGCATCTCTCTGTGCCAAAGTGCCTCCTAGTGCATAATCACTTGCGTCAGTTTGCAAGATGTATCCTCTCGAGGGATCGGGGTGCTGGAGAAGAACGTCTTCGATGAATAAACCTTTTACCCTATCGAATGCGATTTTTTCAACCTCCTCCCATCGCCACTTTACCCCTTTATGGAGTAACTCCAATAATGGAATAGTTTCTTTCGCGTGTTTGTTCGTAAACTTTGTATAATAGTTCACCAATCCGAGAAAACCTCTTAACTATTTGAGGTTTCGTGGTGCTGGGAAATCCTGGATTGCTTTTATTTTTTCCGGCTGTGGTTTTATCCCGTTTGTCGTGATGATATGTCCGAGAAAATTTATTTCTTTTCGGAAAAATTGAGCCTTTCGCAATTTTAATGTCATTGCGTTTTCTGCGAGCCTCTCGAGTAACGCCTCGAGATGATTCATGTGCTCTTGAAAATTATTCGAGATGCAGAGCAGATCATCCACGAAATTTATTATGTTTTCCCCCATGTTTCTTAAAACGATATCGAGCGCTCGTAGCAGGCTCGAGGTACTTGTTTTTAATCCGAATGGAGTTACCACGACCTCGTATACACGGCCTCGATGTCTGAACGCCGTGTATTTTCTCGAGTCGGGATGGAGTGGAACTTGCCAAAAGCTGTTTGTTAAGTCGAGGCTCGTCATGACTTTTACTGCGTGGCACCTTTGAAATATTTCTTCTGTGTTCGGAGTGCATTCGTGGTCATTAGTTAAAACCTGATTGAGCTTTCTTGCATCCAAACACAGTCGAACGGTTCCATCTTTTTTATCGACAACCGTCAGAGGATTTACCCATGCGCTCGTGGATCTGTGGATAATATTCAACTCGAGTAATTTCTCTATTTCTCGGTCTACTTTCTCCTTATAAAGCATGGGTATCGGGTATGAGTGCGCGACTATCGGAGTGTCTGTCGTTACTTCCAGCCGATGTTCGTAGACTCCTATCCTACCGGGTGTTTTTCCGAACACGTTCCGGTATTTCCACAGAGTCTGCCGGAGCCTTTCCTTTTCTTCCGACGTCGACAGATTCGCTTCTTCGACGACTGTGTCGATTTCTTCCATTGTTATTTTTTCGGGATCTCTGCTTCTGTTTTCTTGACTAAGCTGTTCTACCGTCGCCTCATCGGGAGTCCGCTCTATCCTTTCTTTATTTTTCATTTCTGGGATTTTTCGGAGCATCTTTTTATTTTTAACTCTCTCTACTTTCTCTCCTTCTGGAGCTGTTTCACTCTTTTTTTAGAGGTTTCAATCGAACCTGTTTTCTCTTCATTTTTTTGTACTGGGTTTGTTGGCACATTGTCCGCCAACTCATTATATTTGACCCTGAGAGTGTCGTTCTCGAGGTCTATCAAGCTACTGAGAGGTTTTAGAGTGTCGACTCCGAAAAGCACGTCCCGAATTAATCCGGGAATGACGAGGTATCTCACATAGACGCGGATCTTCCCGATTTCTGTCATAGCCATGACTTGCTTATTAACCTTGCAGGGCCGTCCTTTAACTGCACCCTTTACCGTAACTCCGGTCACGGGAAGGATGGGACAGTTTGTAAAAACTTCCTTGTTTTCAAAAAAAAATTCTTCTGATAGCGCAGTTACCTTAGCACCGCTGTCTATCAGAACGGTAACCGGAATTCCTTCAACCTTTGCATATATTTCCGGACATTCCACGAGTGGGAATTTTTCTTCATTAATCTCATCTCCCATTAAAAATTCTCTTGTATCCGAGGATATCGTATTAATCGGGATCCCTTTTCTCTCTTCTGCTTCTTGTTTAATTCGTTTTTCCGTTGTACACCGCCTGTCGTTTACTAAATTTTTGTTCGCCGGGACGGGTACAACGGCTAGGCGTTTTCCGCCGCCGACGTACTCGGCCTCTCTAAATCTTTCTGCGTTTTTAACGCTTGGACCGTATTGTTCTGTTTCGGGGGAGCAGTTTGATTTTGGGGCGGTTCCCCGGCATTATACGGTCGACTCCATGTTCGCGGCCCCCCCCCCCCCCCCCACCTTGGTTCGTTTGCTGAGGTTGTCGATTCGGAGCACCGGATGTGTTAGCCGGTTTCGGCTTTTCTGAGGCCTTGTTTTGCGTCTCCGATTTTTTATTGACTTCTTTATTTCGGTGGGCGTTTGTTGGTCCACCTTGATCGATTTTTTCGAGAAATTGCATAAGTGCCTCGAGTGTTTCGAATCCTCGTCCTACGATGGTGGCTTGTATCTCATCTGAGAAATGCTGAGCCAAAGATCCGACAATATCTTTATCGGATGGGGGAGGAATTAAGTCCCGTGCACTCCCGAACATCCTGGTAGCGTACTCGACTCTTGTCGAATTATTCTCTTCGTAAAATCCAAATTCGAGATTTCTACGGATCTTTCTTTGGAAGTCTCGGCTCCAATATCGCTCCTGGAAACTGCGCTCTACATCCTCGAGGGAGTGCATCTGTTCCTCGACGAGAAGCCACCATTCCTTTGCCGTCTTTTCGAGACATTGGCCGAGCAAATATTTTAATTCCGGTAACTGAGGCTGTGTGACTTCGAAATATTGCCGAAACTCCCGTAGGAATTTCATCGGCCTCATTTTGCCCGAGCCATCGAATGTAGGTGGTCTTAAACGAATTTGTGATTCTATGAATGTCCTAGATCGGCCCCGGACAGTTCTTTCCTCAATTATCGAGTCGGCATCGTGTTGCTCCCACTCCCGTATCTTCTCGGGATGTTTAATAATTCGGGTACTTTCTGTATCCGGTTTATTTCCGTGATTTTTAATGATTCGGGTACTTTCTGTATCCGGTTTTTTTCGAGTTTGTTGGCCAGTGCTTGCAGCCTTTTCTCTAATTCTTGATGCGCAAGTCGTTGATGCGCGTCGTTTACTTCTAATACGCTCATCCGTTCAGCGTTGTCAAAGAATTTTTCGTCTAACTCTTTGATTTTTGTCTCGAGTGATTGGGTAACTTTATGTACCTCGGTTGCTACCTGAGTCCGTACCATCTTCATTTTATCGATGACTCGGATCTCGATTACTGCCAGTCGCCTATCGACTGCTTCAAGCAGATATTTGTCTCTCTGCTCGATTATTTTGACGATTTCTGCACGTTGGTCCTTGGCTTCCTGTCGCTGTTCCTCCATACGTACGTTGAGGTCTCGGATAGCCTGTCGGATGTCCAGCATGACTTCCTCGGTGGTTGTCGATTCCCGCGATTTTGCCAGTACGCGCTTCGATTGCACTTATTTGGCGAGCGGGTTGCTCGCCTCTCCAAACTTCCCATGCTCAGGATTCAAAAAGACTTCGGATGCCCTGTGCGGGAGCGTTATGTCCCCCAGATTTATGCCGACTCCTGAGTCGAGCAATTGTTGGACTTCATCCTCGGTAGGCTTATCGGCAGGTCGTCCATCCTGTTCCTGTTCTTCTTCATCTTTGGTCGCGGGAGTCTCTTCCTCCGGGTCATTATCCTGCCGTGTATCTTTTTTCGGCTTATTCTTTTTTTTGTCATTGTGTTGATCCTTCTTCGGGATCTTTTTTTCTTTTCTGTTTTCATCCAGGGATTCGTCCCCGGATGCGCTTACTGTCGACGTCTGACATTTTTAATTTTTAAATTAAATTTTATTTATTTTTATTTATTTTAATTACCGTAGTAATTACTCTAATTTAATTTAAAAAAATGACTCGACTTTTTTATTTAATCTTGTTTACCCTAATTAATTCTTTAAAGTCTCGAATTTTAGCGCACCTGCCCCACGTTGGGCGCCAGTTGTAACCGATCACTTTTGGAGTCTTACCGCTCTTTGCTCCAAAAGCGTCGTTATGTGAGTTCTTTGCTCACTGTAAATTTTGTGAGGGCAGGTGCTGTGAAATAAAAATTCGAATATTGATGCTAAATGTCAATTTCAATGGTTTTGTTTTATTCAATTACAATCAATTAAATCCTTACTAAAGAAATTCTCATTATAATTAAATCCGCGCTGAAATAAATTAAAAAAATAAAATAAAAAGAAAAAGATTGCCCAGGGAAACAGACGGCAGCAGTCTCTCCCGTCTCCAGGAGAAGTCGCCGACGCTGTTTTTGAAAGAAGGCTGGAGACAGACGGCAGCAGTCACTCTCGTCTCCAAGAGTCGTCGCCGACACTGCCTTAGGAAAAATCGGGTGAACAGACGGCGGCAGTCTCTCACGTCTCCACGAGAAGTCGCCGGCGCTGTTTTAGGGTAAAGGGGTAACCTAGACAGCAGCTGTTATCCCCGTCTCCAGGGAAGGTTGCCGATGCTAGCGTTCGGAAGGAATCTTAGAAGTGAGCGCAGTCACTGTTCAGCTAAGAGTCTTTATCCATGCGTCCGGGCCTCCTTTTATATCCGAGTCCCGAGTGCGCACGGCACGAATTCTGGTCCCCTTCCGTCTCGAGAGACGTCAATGTGACGTCAATCGGCCTTTCTTCGCGCGCCACAGGTGATCACGCGCGGCTGACGCAATCGCTGCGTGCCAGACGCGTGCTCCGAAATGCGCGGTGAGTCTATGGGTACAGCAGACCGCTCCACGGCTGCCGACTCCCCGGGTATCAGCCTCTCGCTTGAGCGCTCTGCTTTACCGACATCCTCGGCTCCTTACGATTATTGTCGCTGCTCCGATTCTCCGCTGTGCTCCAAAACGATTTTGGAGTGGAGTGAACCTTGAGTAACGTCTCAATAGATTGACTGCTGCCGCGTAGTTAGATAGTAAAAAACACTGTTGCTGCGCAGTAACTCTCTTACTGTATGACGGAGCTTTTCTAAGCAGTAGTACAAGTAATTTATTACCAAGATGTTACAGTGGTTCTTGATCATTCAAGTATGTTACAAATGTCTTGGTGATTACATGACTGAATGGTAACAATATTTGCTAATGAGCCGTCGACCTTGGTCCTTCAGCTCAAGCTTTTCTAATCGAAGCTCTTTTTCCATTATTTATGTAAGTTAACATTATTATTGTTGGATTAATTAGATAATTAGGATCAGTCATCCGGATCGGTGAACACCCGAGTATAAGGGCATGATCCGACGGAGGAGCACCATTCAGCTGTCTTCCGAGCAAGCAGCAACATCATGGAGACTTTCACTCAGCTGATGGACACCATGGGTGCCCGCCAATGCGGCGTTGACTTCATTGCTAGTCTGCCGTACGAAATAGCTGAACTGGTACTGCTGAAGCTGGATCCTCGTTCTCTGCTGAATGTCGCCAGAGTATCCCGAAGATGGCTGTCTGTTTGCAACGGCTCTTCTCGTTTGAGGAAAACAGTCAGGCACTATCTGCGAAAGCAGAAAAGGCGCATGATTCTGCTTGACTTGATTCCGATCAAGCAGAGCAAGAAGCAAACTGCCTTGGGAACTACGAAAATATAATAGGACATGGCTCAGAGAATATCTCAGCCAGGAAGTACCTCCCTGGTCTTCAAAGTCCTGAAAACAAGCCCCCTGAACAGTCGTTCGAGAGACAAAAAATCGATCTCCCGTGTCCCATCACACCCGTCGAGAAGTTCTTTGCGACATAGATAGGTTATGAATATGATTAGTATGGTTATCGTATAATTAATTAGATGATAGGTTGACTGTGAGTGCGCAGCAACTCTTTTACTCTAAGACTGAGCTTTACTAATCGAAGCGCTGTTTCCATTATTTACCTAAGTGAACATTATTGTTAGTGTTGTTAGATTAATTAGATAGATAGATTGACTGCTGCCGCGTAGTTAGATTGAAAGAAACACTGTTGCTGCGCAGTAACTCTCTTACTGTATGACGGAGCTTTTCTAAGTAGTAGTACAAGTAATTTATTACCAAGATGTTACAGTGGTTCTGGATCATTCAAGTATGTTACAAATGTCTTGGTGATTATATGACTGAATGGTAACAATATTTGCTAACGAGCCGTCGACCTTGGTTCTTCAGCTCAACCTTTTCTAATCGAAGCTCTTTTTCCATTATTTATGTAAGTTAACATTATTATTGTTAGATTAATTGGATAATTAGGATCAGTCATCTGGATCGGTGAACACCCGAGTATAAGGGCATGATCCGACGGAGGAGCACCATTCAGCTGTCTTCCGAGCAAGCAGCAACACCATGGAGACTTTCGCTCAGATGATGGATACCATGGGTGCTCGCCAATGCGGCGTTGACTTCATTGCTAGCCTACCGTTCGAAATAGCCGAACTGGTACTGCTGAAGCTGGATCCTCGTTCTCTGCTGAATGTTGCCAGTGTATCCCGAAGATGGCTGTCTGTTTGCAACGGCTCTTCTCGTTTGAGGAAAACAGCCAGGCACTATTTGCGAAAGCAGAAAAGGCGCATGATTCTGCTTGACTTGATTCCGATCAAGCAGAGCAAGAAGCAAACTGCCTTGGGAACTACGAAAATACAAAAGGACATGGCTCACAGAATATCTCAGCCAGGAAGTACCTCCCTGGTCTTCAAATTCCTGAAAACAAGCCACCTGATCAGTCGTTCGAGAGACAAAAAATCGATCTCCCGTGTCCCATCACACCCGTCTAGAAGTTCTCTGCGACTTAGATAGGTTATGAATATGATTAGTATGGTTATCGTATAATTAATTAGAGGATAGGTTGACTGTGAGTGCGCAGCAACTCTTTTACTCTAAGACTGAGCTTTACTAATCGAAGCGCTGTTTTCATTATTTACCTAAGTGAACATTATTATTAGTGTTGTTAGATTAATTAGATAGATAGATTGACTGCTGCCGCGTAGTTAGATTGAAAGAAACACTGTTGCTGCGCAGAAACTCTCTTACTGTATGACGGAGCTTTTCTAAGTAGTATTGTGTGTTACACCGATCCCCTAAGGGTTACGGGCTCCTTCACTTTATTCCTCCTCCTTTCTTATCCGCGGTCGCCGGTTCGATTCTTGGGCCCGGAGCTTCGTCGCGCCCCGTCAGGTGTCAGTAGTCCCGGACATACGGATATAGTCGTAGTTCGTACGTCCTATCTCCGGAGCTATGTCCCCGTCCGTTTTCCTTTCACCTACGGGCCTTCAGTCTCGGGAATCGAACCCGCGACACCTTTTCCCAGTCTTTCGGTTTCCCATACCGAGGCGCTGGTCCTTTCCTCTGGACCTACTATTATAGTGGGTTCCGAACCACTTTTTCGCAGATAAAAACACCACAGAAAATTCTTGGTGCTTGCCGGGAATCGAACCCGGGCCTACTGCGTGTGAAGCGCGCGCCGAGACCACTCGGCCAGGCTCACCCGCTTTTCTAAGTAGTAGTACAAGTAATTAATTACCAAGATGTTACAGTGGTTCTGGATCATTCAAGTATGTTACAAATGTCTTGGTCATTACATGACTGAATGGTAACAATATTTGCTAACGAGCCGTCGACCTTGGTCCTTCAGCTCAAGCTTTTCTAATCGAAGCTCTTTTTCCATTATTTATGTAAGTTAACATTATTATTGTTAGATTAATTAGGTAATTAGGATCAGTCATCCGGATCGGTGAACACCCGAGTATAAGGGCATGATCCGACGGAGGAGCACCATTCAGCTGTCTTCCGAGCAAGCAGCAACATCATGGAGACTTTCGCTCAGATGATGGATACCATGGGTGCTCGCCAATGCGGCGTTGACTTCATTGCTAGCCTACCGTTCGAAATAGCCGAACTCGTACTGCTGAAGCTGGATCCTCGTTCTCTGCTGAATGTTGCCAGTGTATCCCGAAGATGGCTGTCTGTTTGCAACGGCTCTTCTCATTTGAGGAAAACAGCCAGGCACTATCTGCGAAAGCAGAAAAGGCGTATGATTCTGCTTGACTTGATTCCGATCAAGCAGAGCAAGAAGCAAACTGCCTTGGGAACTACGAAAATACAAAAGGACATGGCTCAGAGAATATCTCAGCCAGGAAGTACCTCCCTGGTCTTCAAAGTCCTGAAAACAAGCCCCCTGAACAGTCGTTCGAGAGACAAAAAATCGATCTCCCGTGTCCCATCATACCCGTCGAGAAGTTCGTTGCGACTTCGATAGGTTATAGCTATGATTAGTAAGGTTATCGTATGATTAATTAGATGATAGGTTGACTGTGACTGCGCAGCAACTCTTTTACTCTAAGACTGAGCTTTACTAATCGTACCGCTGTTTCCATTATTTACCTAAGTGAACATTATTGTTAGTGTTGTTAGATTAATTAGATAGATAGATTGACTTCTACCGTGTAGTTAGATAGAAAGAAAAACTGTTGCTGCGCAGTAACTCTCTTACTGGATGACGGAGCTTTTCTAAGTAGAAGTACAAGTAATTTATTACCAAGATGTTACAGTGATTCTGGATCATTCAAGTATGTTACAAATGTCTTGGTGATTACATGACTGAATGGTAACAATATTTGCTAACGAGCCGTCGACCTTGGTCCTTCAGCTCAAGCTTTTCTAATCGAAGCTCTTTTTCCTTTATTTATGTAAGTTAACATTATTATTGTTAGATTCATTAGATAATTAGGATCAGTCATCCGGATCGGTGAACACTCGAGTATAAGGGCATGATCCGACGGAGGAGCACCATTCAGCTGTCTTCCGAGCAAGCAGCAACATCATGGAGACTTTCACTCAGCTCATGGACACCATGGGTGCCCGCCAATGCGGCGTTGACTTCATTGCTAGTCTGCCGTACGAAATAGCTGAACTGGTACTGCTGAAGCTGGATCCTCGTTCTCTGCTGAATGTCGCCAGAGTATCCCGAAGATGGCTGTCTGTTTGCAACGGCTCTTCTCGTTTGAGGAAAACAGCCAGGCACTATCTGCGAAAGCAGAAAAGGCGCCTGATCAGTCGTTCGAGAGACAAAAAATCGATCTCCCGTGTCCCATCACACGCGTCGAGAAGTTCTTTGCGACTTAGATAGGTTATGAATATGATTAGTAAGGTTATCGTATGATTAATTAGATGATAGGTTGACTGTGACTGCGCAGCAACTCGTTTACTCTAAGACTGAGCTTTACTAATCGTACCGCTGTTTTCATTATTTACCTAAGTGAACATTATTGTTAGTGTTGTTAGATTAATTAGATCGATAGATTGACTGCTGCCGCGTAGTTAGATTGAAAGAAACACTGTTGCTGCGCAGTAACTCTCTTACTGTATGACGGAGCTTTTCTAAGTAGTAGTACAAGTAATTTATTACCAAGATGTTACAGTGGTTCTGGATCATTCAAGTATATTATAAATGTCTTGGTCATTACATGACTGAATGGTAACAATATTTGCTAACGAGCCGTCGACCTTGGTCCTTCAGCTCAAGCTTTTCTAATCGAAGCTCTTTTTCCATTATTTATGTAAGTTAATATTATTATTGTTAGATGCATTAGATAATTAGGATCAGTCATCCGGATCGGTGAACACCCGAGTATAAGGGCATGATCCGACGGAGGAGCACCATTCAGCTGTCTTCCGAGTAAGCAGCAACATCATGGAGACTTTCGCTCAGATGATGGATACCATGGGTGCTCGCCAATGCGGCGTTGACTTCATTGCTAGCCTACCGTTCGAAATAGCCGAACTCGTACTGCTGAAGCTGGATCCTCGTTCTCTGCTGAATGTTGCCAGTGTATCCCGAAGATGGCTGTCTGTTTGCAACGGCTCTTCTCGTTTGAGGAAAACAGCCAGGCACTATCTGCGAAAGCAGAAAAGGCGTATGATTCTGCTTGACTTGATTCCGATCAAGCAGAGCAAGAAGCAAACTGCCTTGGGAACTACGAAAATACAAAAGGACATGGCTCAGAGAATATCTCAGCCAGGAAGTACCTCCCTGGTCTTCAAAGTCCTGAAAACAAGCCCCCTGAACAGTCGTTCGAGAGACAAAAAATCGATCTCCCGTGTCCCATCATACCCGTCGAGAAGTTCGTTGCGACTTCGATAGGTTATAGCTATGATTAGTAAGGTTATCGTATGATTAATTAGATGATAGGTTGACTGTGACTGCGCAGCAACTCTTTTACTCTATGACTGAGCTTTACTAATCGTACCGCTGTTTCCATTATTTACCTAAGTGAACATTATTGTTAGTGTTGTTAGATTAATTAGATAGATAGATTGACTTCTACCGTGTAGTTAGATAGAAAGAAAAACTGTTGCTGCGCAGTAACTCTCTTACTGGATGACGGAGCTTTTCTAAGTAGTAGTACAAGTAATTTATTACCAAGATGTTACAGTGGTTCTGGATCATTCATGTATGTTACAAATGTCTTGGTGATTACATGACTGAATGGTAACAATATTTGCTAACGAGCCGTCGACCTTGGTCCTTCAAATCAAGCTTTTCTAATCGAAGCTCTTTTTCCTTTATTTATGTAAGTTAACATTATTATTGTTAGATTCATTAGATAATTAGGATCAGTCATCCGGATCGGTGAACACCCGAGTATAAGGGCATGATCCGACGGAGGAGCACCATACACCTGTCTTCCGAGCAAGCAGCAACATCATGGAGACTTTCACTCAGCTGATGGACACCATGGGTGCCCGCCAATGCGGCGTTGACTTCATTGCTAGTCTGCCGTACGAAATAGCTGAACTGGTACTGCTGAAGCTGGATCCTCGTTCTCTGCTGAATGTCGCCAGAGTATCCCGAAGATGGCTGTCTGTTTGCAACGGCTCTTCTCGTTTGAGGAAAACAGCAAGGCACTATCTGCGAAAGCAGAAAAGGCGCATGATTCTGCTTGACTTGATTCCGATCAAGCAGAGCAAGAAGCAAACTGCCTTGGGAACTACGAAAATACAAAAGGACATGGCTCAGAGAATATCTCAGCCAGGAAGTACCTCCCTGGTCTTCAAAGTCCTGAAAACAAGCCCCCTGAACAGTCGTTCGAGAGACATAAAATCGATCTCCCGTGTCCCATCACACCCGTCGAGAAGTTCTTTGCGACTTAGATAGGTTATGAATATGATTAGTATTTGGTATTTGGTATTTATTTATTTGTATATAATATGGCCGTAGCCATGGATACAAGGGGTTTGCGCTTTTAGCTGTTTCGATACATTTTTCCTTATATTGTAGAAAGTACATAAGTCTTAAATCTAAATGAATGTTTATTTTATCTTATCCGAACAGTATAAACGCCCGGATTTTCAATGCATTAATAGTAAATAAAAATAGATTATTTAAATCCGACTGTGTGGTAGCGCTGAGGATTTCTTTCGCTGAGTCCTTGTTCACTAAGAAGTGTGAACGAGGACCGTCGTAAGCTCTGCATTGCGTCAGGAAGTGGTTAAGACTATCCGGTTGTTTCGCGTTACATGATTGACATATACTTTCCGAATCCAGAACGTGTTTGTTGCCGTTCCAGTAAAGTCTGGGTTTTTGATCGTGTGCTACTCAATTGCCCTATCAACCCTATTTTTTTTTAATTTATCTTCTCGCGTATATATCCGTTCGCATGCATGATCTCCCTGTACAGAGCTGAATATGTGGAGTTTTGTGCCGCTAGAATATCTTCGAACCTAATTTTAGCAGTGAGTGCTTCAACTATTTCATCAATTCTACCTTTGATTATATGAGGGCTCTCGAATACCTCCGAGAAGTTCAACTCTGTCAAGCGAGCCTCCATACGTGCGACCCAGTTCATCTTTACGAAATTTGGTGCAATTGCGCGCATGGACAGCATTTTTAGGTAACATCTCTTTTGCAGTCTGTCGTTCGACATTTCTAGTAGTTTGGACCACCATCCTAGACTACGTCGTAGCGCCGCTACTTCAAGTTTTGTTCTGTTCACCTCAAGTCGAACCATGTAATTGGGAGTAGTCCTTGGCCAGTTTAAGATGCATTTGAAGAACCTGACTTGTGTAGATTCGATGTTTTTCAAATAGTCGTTGCCCCAAATCTCTACTCCGTATAAAAGGGTGGTCGAAACTATGGACTCGAACAGTTTAATTGCCGCAGCTATTGACCTGGGCTTTGCTTTTGCCAGCGTTTGTTTTAACATTCCTGTAGCTAAATTTGCTTTAGAGATCCTTTGCTTGGAAGCTTCTTTGAATTTCCCTGTTGAAGCAAGAGCTATGCCCAGGTATGTGTAATATTTTACTACTTGTATTTTTGACTGTCCAAAGAGAAATTCCTTGAAGCGCATGCAGTGAGGACTGTTGTGGAAGACAACAATTTGTGTTTTCGATGTATTAACACTAAGCGAGTTGACAATGCAAAATTTATTTAGCGCGTTAAGTTTTCTCTGCACGTCCACCTGAGATTCAGCGAGTATTACTATGTCATCGGCGAAAGCCAAAGAAAGAATTTCTAGGTTACCTCCCAGACCGAGCCCTGAGAGGCCCTCCGCTCTTAAAAAATCTTCTAGGTCGTTAATGAATAAGAGGAACAGTATCGGGCTGAGTGATTCCCCTTGTGGGGTACCTTTCTGTATTGATAATAGTTTCGAGGTTTCGCCATTGACGCAGTATTGCATGCCCAATTTGCTATAGAGGCTTATAATTGTATTTAGGAGTTTACTCGATAAACCCAGGTGTACTAGTTTATTCCATAGCTTCCCATGTACGACTGTATCGAACGCTTGTTTGAAATCTACAAATATTGCGAAAGTATATCGACCTTTGTGCCTTATAGTGCACTGCACCGCTGTGTTCAGGCAAAACAAATTGTCCAAACAGCACCTGTGTGCTCGGAAACCGCTTTGGCCTTCCGGCAGGATGTTATTTATCTCCGCCCAAGTCTGCAAACGACCCGCTAGGATGCGCGTAAAGATTTTGCTGATATTATTAAAAAGCGAAATGTTTCTATAATTACTAGGCTCCGATCGGTCCCCTTTTTTGTGCAAAACTATCGTTTTTACTTGACCCCACCCAGCAGGAATACGGTTTGTTTCTAGAATTGTATTAAATACTTTGTTTAAATAGCTTGTTCCTACGGTTGTTAGGTTTTTGTAAAACTCGTTTGCTAATCCGTCCGCACCCGGTGCTTTTTCGTTTTTTAACTATCACTTTGCTAATTCTTGTCGTTCGATCGGTCTGTCTAAGTAAGGGTGTGGCTGGGCCACATTTAATGAATACGATCTGGGATTCATAGGTGGTGTGTTTTGTTCGTAATAGTCTACCCACTCTTGTATCGATATCGGGCACCGTTGAGTGACCTTTCTGTTGTATTTATTTATGATTTTCCAAAACTGTTGCGAGTCTTTTATATTCGATAAGTCCTCTACCTCTTTTTCGAAATACTTTTTTCTCTTTGATCGCTTCAGGTTTTTTAGTATCTTTTTTGCTGTTATAAAGTCTGATAATTCTGGCCCTTCGAAGTGCTTCGCTCTTGCAAGTTTATATAATAACCGTAGCTGTTTTTCCTTCTGTTTGCACTCGCTATCTATCCAAGGCTTGCCTAAGCTACTCGATCTCGGTTTTCCTGATGTGCTTTTACACATGCCCGCATTAACCGCTGCGACCTTAATAGCTATCTCCAAATTTTCGCAGAGCGACTCCACGTTTCCAGCCTCGAAATTATTAATAATATTCGACCTCGCCAATGATCTCACGAATAGTTCATAGCCATCTTGTTTCCACTTATAGCAGTCCCTGACAGCAAATTGTTTGGTTCTGAACCCCGCGTCAAAATTGGACTTGTATATTTTTAATATTACTATGTTCATTAGATGGTCTGTGTCGTTCGAGTTAAAATGTATTGCACTGTCTTTAATAAGCTCGAGGCCCGGCAAATTTGTCCATACTAGGTCTATCGTGCTTCTGCCCATTGGGCCTATAAACGTGTATTGAGCGGGGGTGTCACCTGGAGTGCGGCCGTATAAAGTATAAGTCCGTGCGATTCAAACATATTTGTGAGCAATCTCCCGCGGTAATTAATAGTTTTATCTAGGCTAGACCTTGGACCCGCCAAAGCTGATCCTTCTGTTAATTCTTCTTCTACTTGATTTAAGTCCCCAATTCTTGCATTGAAATCCCCTCCTAATACTATTGGAACGTCAGGGTTTTCATTGTGAATTTCTTCTAAAGAGTCTGCTAACATGTCTATTACCGTATTTGCGTCTAGATTTGGTCTAATGTAAACCGATCCTACGATGAGTGTAACTTTGTCAATTTCTACTTTAGCGAGGATCCACATATTATTGATTTCGATTACATTAATTATTTGAACATCATTTCTTACAAACACTACGAGTCCCCCACTCCCTCTTCCGAAGCTGTGGTCTCTCGACGCTGGGCTCTGGATGAGTTGGAAATTCGTTAGGAAGTAGGGTCCACACGTGAGTGTATCCGTTCTCCACGTCTCGGATATTCCAATAATTTTCCCTGATTTCAGTGTTTCTTGATGGTCCTCGTCGAGCGTTAACAAGTTATTATATCCGCTGATGTTCCAAAATATTACTTGTGAAGGTGTGCAGCGGTGCTTCGTTTTAATTTGGTGTTGGACGTCCTTGTGTTGTGGATGATTTAGCCGTTGGTGTTCTTGTCTGATCTGTCCGGCAAAAAATAATTGTCCAGTGTACTTGCATTAGCTTTGGGTTTCTTCTGATTTTGGGGTGACCCCTGATCGTGACTCGAATGCGTTGACGCGGCACTTCCCCCGCTCCCTCCTTCCTCGATACCAGGTCTGCCTCTTTTTCGCGAATTTTGCGTCGATTGCACGAGTGTCGCTGCTTCTTCAACATTGTAAAGCTTACCGTCCGATAGAATCTTCTCATTGATTAGTTTCACTGAGTGGCCTTGGGACTTCAGGTTCTTCATTATTGGCACTAGTTTCTTCCGTATTTCTTGGGTTTCTTTATCGAAGTCGTTTGACAATGAATACTTCGTACCTTTGAGAAGCGTTGATTTTTTAAGTATCTCCATTTTTTTGCGAAATGTGGTGAGTGCGAGTTGTATCGGAGCAGTTTTATTATTGCTTTTACCGAGTCTTTTGATGTAGTCGATTTCAGATAGCACGTATTCGACTTTTAACACTTCGCTTATGAAGCTTAGCACTTGCTTTTCAACTTCCTCTGTTGTCCCGGAAGACTCCAAGCCGAATATTATGATATTGTTTTTCTTTTCTGATCTTGTGGCCGCTTTTTCCTGATTTTTAATTTGGTTTCGTAGGTCGGTGTTCGTTGACTGCAGCTCCACAATTTGTTCCACGCAGTAGCTGACTTGTGTGCTGACCGGTTTCAACTCTTCTTTAATTGTCTCCTGGACCTTCGTGTTGATATTAGCTGTTAGTTTTTCGGTAAGCGATTTTTCCATGTCACTCTTCCAGCCGTTTAGCATCTCCTTGAATTCCTTGATTGACAGTTTATCCATGTTGTATACTACCGGCCCGGTGTGAGCGTCAGTGTATGTATTTGTAGCAGCTGACTCGGTTGACTCCGTGTTTACACTGTCTCTCTGACGTCACCTAGGCTCTATACCGGTGTCGAATAGCCCAGCCCGAAATACTGATACAGTACGCCGCGGGATCCTCTGCGCAGATATTGTGGCCGTGTGTTGTCTCGCACACGTTTCTCGCTCTAATAGGAATGGTGCTGTCACTCTTTTCACTTTCACCCTTTTCACCATCTGTAGCTTTAATTCCCTCAATTGCGCCTATTTAATTTCAACGGGGTAATGCGCCCTGGTCCTCGGTGTAAATGAAAGTTTCAGAGACTCACTAGATATCACCAGCTGACATCGATCTCACAAGTGGCCGTAGTCCGCGTGTTTATTTGGATTTAGTGTAACGGTAACGACGGGCTTGAGCTCCGCAGCGGCCATTTGGACAGGACACACCACTACAGCACTACTTTGCGCCGTTTTCGGGTTGAATTTGCGTACACTTTATGCCCGAATTAGAACCTGCACAGCACCAGATTCGGTGCGAACGATTTGAAGATTTTTCACGTCTGTGGGCCGAAGTTATTAGCTTTTAATTACGGAGCTTCGATTTGTACTTGTGATTTCCTCGACACGCCACTAGCGCCCCCCTGAATATGATTAGTATGGTTATCGTATGATTAATTAGGTGATAGGTTGACTGTGACTGCGCAGCAACTCTTTTACTCTAAGACTGAGCTTTACTAATCGAAGCGCTGTTTCCATCATTTACCTACGTGAACATTATTGTTAGTGTTGTTAGATTAATTAGATAGATAGATTGAGTGCTGCCACGTAGTGAGATAGAAAGAAACACTGTTGCTGCGCAGTAACTCTCTTACTGTATGACGGAGCTTTTCTAAGTAGTAGTACAAGTAATTAATTACCAAGATGTTACAGTGGTTCTGGATCATTCAAGTATGTTATAAATGTCTTGGTCATTACATGACTGAATGGTAACAATATTTGCTAACGAGTCGTCGACCTTGGTCCTTCAGCTCAAGCTTTTCTAATCGAAGCTCTTTTTCCATTATTTATGTAAGTTAACATTATTATTGTTAGATTAATTAGGTAATTAGGATCAGTCATCCGGATCGGTGAACACCCGAGTATAAGGGCATGATCCGACGGAGGAGCACCATTCAGCTGTCTTCCGAGCAAGCAGCAGTAGATAAATAGGGCTGGTTCTAACTCAAGGGATCTGCACCGACATTTACCGACACTTTTTAGCTCAGACTCGAACCACTTAGCTCGGACTCGAACCACTGGGTGGTGGGTGGTTGGTGGGTGGGGTTGCTGAATTTTTTGCATGAATCAGCGCGCGATATGCGGTGGGTGGTGAAGAGGTGGGAGGTGGGTGGTGGGTGGTGGGTGGTGGGTGGTGGGTGGTTGGTAGAATTTAATTTTTTTTTTTTTTTTTTTCGTCTGATTCGGTGAGCGGCGAGCAGTGGGTGGCGGGGAGGTGGGAGGTGGGAGGTGGGAGGTGGGAGGTGGGAGGTGGGAGGTGGGAGGTGGGAGGTGGGAGGTGGGAGGTGGGAGGTGGGAGGTGGGAGGTGGGAGGTGGGAGGTGGGAGGTGGGAGGTGGGAGGTGGGAGGTGGGAGGTGGGAGGTGGGAGGTGGGAGGTGGGTGGTCGGTAGAATTTTTTTTATTTTTTTTTTCGTGTGATTCGGCGAGCGGTGAGTAGTGGGTGGCGGGGAGGTGGGAGGTGGGAGGTCGGTGGTGGGTGGTGGGTGGTGGGTGGTTGGTAGAATTTTTTTATTTTTTTATTTTTTTCATGTGATTCGGATAGCGGCGAGCAGTGGGTGTCGGGGAGGTGGGAGTGGGTGTTTGGTTGAATTTTTTGAATGTATCGCTTGGTTACCCTCCAAGAGCCGTCAATTATCACCTATAATATAAACAGTAATAAATAAACTGACCCGAGTTGAATTTGAATTTTCATCAAGTGGTTGTTTGAACGATAATATATACAAACTCTTCAAATATCTTAGACCACTTGTCACTCTTGAAATTTATTACTGCGATAAACATTTATAAACAAATATTGAATAGAACAGTTATACCCAATGAATGCAGAATGAGTCAGGCCCTTGTTCATCGTGAGACGCGGAGCTCGGTTCTTAAATCGATACAGTCATCGATGAGTCAGACCCTTGTTCTTAAAATTTCTTATGGGAGGAGGGTTCTTAAGTAAACAAACATCGTCACAGCGAATATGCAACGCTTTATAATATCGAGTGTATAAGACTCCAGAGTCGTGAGACGTGGAGCTCAGTTCTTGACTCTCCTGGCAAGATGAATTCAATCGATTGTGTACTCGCGGTTCATAATATTAAAAATCCGTGGGAATTAACGAAGGATGAGCTGAAAAATATCACGAAACCTCAGCTTTTGCGGCACTGGAGCAAGCAAATTCATCATCTATGGGATCGGCTGCCCGCACATCTCCATGCGGATGTCGAACTAGCTTCGTACATGCCTTGTATGGAGCATTGGAATACCCCTGATATGCGAACGCATATCGATGGTCCAGCAACTCGTCGTCGAGAATGTCAGAAGTGTATATATATGGAGCCGTCAAAGTGTCGATGACGAAAAAAAATAACAAAGTTTGTTAAAGAAAAAAGGCGGGGCTTATTGATGAGCCTGTGAGGATTTTGAGAGGGGGTTAAGTTCGAAAAATCGGTGGGGACTTTGGGAGGGGGTTAAGTCTGAAAAATTCGGATGCTGCTAGTTTTACTCAGATCAAACCAAAACGTAATGCAGGATAGACGTGTGGAGCTCAAACAACGAATCGGACTACTTTTAAAAAACATTGAAGAAGTTAAAAGTCTGATCCGTACAAGATCGGATCTGCATCTCTTATCGCAAGAAATTGCTCGGTTCCGCATATCATCGAGGGTCCACGTATCAACTGAAAATGGATTTCTCTGCGATCAACGCGGTGGGCAAGATCGCGGAATTCCTGCCAACGAAGAAGCTGAAAGACTGGGAGGTGCAGCAGGACCATCCGATCACTGCTATCAAATTCGTGCAAACAACGTACGGCAAGAGGATCGTCGTCGAGGTGGGCAACGAATACGCCACATTCCTACCTGCCAGACTTGTGACAGCCCTCGACGAAAATAGAGAACTATTTGAAAAAATGGTGAAAGCGGCACAGGCTGGAGAACTGTATATGAACTATTACGGTGGAAGATACAACAGTGTAGAATTCAAAAGCTTGTGATGGAACGACATGAAGAAGAATCATCTCATTGCCAGTATCGAAGAGGAATCGTCACCTTCCAAAAACCTGCCAGACCTGTGAATTTTTTTTTTTTTTTAAGTGCCAATGACGGACTGTTTCGCGATGCTGTATATTGAGTGAAAAAAAACTTATATATATTCGTGAAAAGATTATATATCCTGCAAGGCAGATGAACTATGTGTCACGATGCTGTGCGTGCACTGTGAAAAAAGCTTATATATATATCTATATATGATTATATAATACTATTATGTTTATTCCATTTTCCATTTTTCGGGAAAAAAATAAAATTCATTTTTATATGTAACCTGTTTTATTTAATTATTTCTTCACAAAATCTCCTTCTCGCATACAGCCTGATATAGATTAAGCCAATTCTTCAAGGATTTCACGTTCGCTTCGGCACAATTATATTTCAAGATATTGGGGTGATGGGGGCATCCTTTGGTCGACTGGATGGTTAGTAATTTTCGCAGCGATGGACAGTCCAACGATTCCATATCAACGATGGATGATGGTGATTTTTCGATGAAGCTTGCTATCCATCTCTTCTTCTCCAGACCTTTCACGAAAATGGTTCTCGCATGTTGTAAAATGGATCGAACTCTCTTTGCTGCTACTTGGTAGGATACATCGCCGGAGGTCCAGGCTATTCCGTGATAATTGCGTTGAAGCCAAGAATTCATGGCCTTATATTTTGCTGGCAAGGTTGACCACGCACAGGGCTGTTTGAGGAGAAGTGTCAGAGGTTCGGCTGCTTCGTCACTTTGAACTTCAATAATAGAAAATTCTTTCAGATCAAACTCATCGAAAGGTTTCTTGAAGCCCAGAACGTCAACGATGTAATCCATCTTGAATGTCACTAACTCGATTCACGATCGATGGTCGGCTTTTATACCAATTTTTTCACCCCACCACTAATGGGATTATATTCAACTATTCGATCATGTATGATTAGGCAATATGCGGATGTTTCAGCGGGAAAATTATTTTTTGCTTCAAACTCCAGGCGAATGTCAACGGGGCCAGATTTAAGAGATTCATTCTGTTTTGAACAATCAATTACGATTAGTGGAGCATAATTTTTAAAATCACTTTTGTTTAGCAGCGTTCGGGATCTTTACTGTAATAGCTAGATTGGAAATTCGTATACATTTCATATAGCAAAGCGTACTGATTTTGGGCAATATTCAGATTCAAGTTTCCATATGGATAACATTGTGAATTCAAGTACAATTTCACATCGCTAATGTTGCAATGATCGAAATGGTTGACATTTTTAAGCGGCTTATTTTTCCTGCTCGTTTGAAAGCCAAGAAGTACATATCGAGGTTTCTCCAGCTGAGAAGATGTTTTGACGGTCCACACATGCTTCGTAGTAGTCGGGAGTAGCGGATACTCATACAATTCCCAAGTACGAAAACTCATGGGAATTGGAGGATCGTTGGCAATCAAATTTAGTAGTCGTATTTTCCGTTGGTCTGAGATTGTCAC
Source organism: Ichneumon xanthorius (assembly GCA_917499995.1). Lineage (NCBI taxonomy): Eukaryota > Metazoa > Arthropoda > Insecta > Hymenoptera > Ichneumonidae > Ichneumon > Ichneumon xanthorius. The sequence continues at coordinate 6,095 of CAKJTD010000093.1, read as the reverse complement.
ATATGGTATAAGCCATTCTACTTTATGTAGAAGAATTTTAAACGGTTCTGCAGCTGTTTGTATAACAGCATTGTCATCACTTTTTGATCGAGATAAAATTAACTCATGTTTAGCATTGACGACAATCTTATGATAATCTTCGGCAAATCCAAAGATCGAACTTAGTGGTACGCATACGTCGAAGTACCCTGCACTGGTTAAGCTCTTATTTTCTTCGACATCCAGCCAACCAGCATTTTCCAATAAAGAACTTTTCCCCGGATTTAGAGACACATATCCTTTCATGAGACTTGTAATCTCAACGTTTTTGTTCCGATCAATTTCTATACCGTTCAGTTCATAGCGAGCTTCCTCAAACAAATGACAAATAGCATTGTTGGCGAGGCTCGTCGCAGTAACGACTGCTCCATCTTCCTTTACGAGTCTTCCACATATGTGAATCGAACTCTTGCTGGGTAGTAAACTGAGATCTTGATGCTGAACGGTAATTCGTATCTCATCACTATTGTTGAAAGTTGATGATGCATAAGGTTGATGAGCATGGATCTCACAATGTATTATGGATTCATCGAAGACGATGGGTGTCTGAATATTGAGTATTTCTTCCTCCATCGTATGCAGCAGCAGATGCAAAATACGCGAAGTAAATATCGATTTATTATCTTTTTCTGCCTTGCTTGACCTTCAGCCCCAGACTCTTTAGAAGCAGTATGTTCTGATGTGTTAACGCCTTGGGAGCTGGCCGTCGACTGATCTGACTCGCACATGATGGCTTATTATAATTAATATTTTTTCTGTTAAACACTATACCCATTATTAGTGTGATTTAATATGCAGTCGAATTGTTATGACTTCGCCGCGGAAATTAACCAAATTCCCGTCCTGATCTACTATTCGTAGCTGAATATGGTCAATTATCTTACCAATGATTGGTAGATAAATGACGTGCGATGGCACTTCAATTATTTTATACCCGGGTGGAACGAATGGAAAAAAATCGTGAATCGTATGGACTTTTCGCTCGTTTATATAAGCACCAGTCGTGAGATTGCATTCGACTCTTAACGCGTTTACTTTGAGAATGGCTACGGGGAGGTCAGACTCGTAGCTTTTATTGGCGGGCAAAATACGCTGAGTGAATCCCAGTAACCGACCAATAGAATCTCTCGGTCTAAAGTCTATGTCGCGATTACACCTAATTTCACTGCGAAGAGTATTATTATTTGGTTTGATATCGATAATAATATTTTTACCAACTAAAACTTGCTTCATATAATTTTCGATATCCTCGATTTCATAACTACCAGTAGGAACGGTTATTACTTCATCGCCAATGTAAAGTTTATTATTACCGACATCTATGTTCGGAATTGAATTGAATGTTAATAATTCAACAAGTCCTAGAGTATAGTTTTTATACGGGGAAAGTTCGATGGGCGGAAAATATTGTGCTTCAAGAACGGACGACGTTCCCGATATGGTTAATGTAAATGTATCGCTCATGATGCTGACGTATACATAACTGAACGCATAGCGTCATGGCATATGTTTATATAGAACATATTTTTCTTTACGATCAAGCTGATTACAAAGAAATTTGAGACATAAATGTCCGCACTCTACGGTATCATATGTCTGATATTGTTTATAGTTATAGTTAACGCTGCCAACACCCGCATAACTGATGAATTCTGTCGGCGGTTGAAGATCACCGAAACTATCAAAGTAAATGACGTTAATATTAGATTTCTTGTACGCTACCCAGTGCGTACCGGATCCCTCATTATCGTCAAGATTGATAATTCCCGACTCATGCTTGAATGGACCACTCTTCGGTAAACCATTTCGCATGAAAACTCCACGGAAATGGGGAATTTTCATAATTTTAGCATATTTGAATAAATCGGTATCAGTTAGCGGTCGATGTGGCAGCGTCACTTTCCGTTTTTTGAGGCGATATGAAGTCCGAATCCTCTTTTGTAGGGCTTTAGATGCAAACCTTTGCCCAAAGCAATTGCCTCTATCGTTCTATTATGCCGCTTGCTTTCCTCTAAATCGCGCTTAGCTGCTTGAGCAGCCGTAACAGCTTTAGCTATGCTAGCTGCACCACCGGACAGTGCGCCGGCAGCGCTGAGGCCCGCAAATATAGGTACAAGAAATGGTAGGAAACCGCCGATTTTGCGCGGTACAGGGAGAATGCGAGGTGTACGCAACTTGCTCTTGCCGCCAACCTTTTTGACTGCTTGTCGCGCACCTTTAAGAGCTGTCTTTATGACCATACTTGAATCATTACTCTGAACCATCGCTTTCTTAGCAGCTCCAATTATCTTTTTGAGCCCTGCTGTACTCGGTTTCTTGACACCCATACCAAGTTTTCTTTTAGCTTTCATTATGGCTGTTACACTCAGTGCTGCTGCCTTCTCACCAATTTTAGCGTCGCTGGCGGATACACGCTTCCAGGCTTTCTCAGCCAAAACTTTGTCAGCTGCGTTCCGAGCGGAAATATCCTCTCGATTTTTCGAGTAAGCAATATCGTGCTCCTTACAGGCTGCGTCGAGCGGATTAATACCCGGATCGCCGCGCGCGAGACGCTTCGTCAGATTCGTACCAGGCCCGCAATACTGATAACCGGGCAGATGCAATTCAACGGGGAGATTATTAATAGCACTATTAACCAAGCCCTTACCGCGCTTTTTAGCGCGACTCTGCACACTCATATCCACACGAAGACTCATGCGCTACTGAGAAAAATTACTTATAATTCTCATATTTATGCAATCTCGCCTTAGTCTTCATCAAGATGAGGTTCAAGACGCAATCCACGGATTTACCAGTGATAAATTTTGATCAGTTTGCGCACAAGGAAAGTATAAAAAAACGTCATGGCAATTTATTACCAAATACCGTTCGAGCTGTTTTCTGTGGACCATCGAACTGTGGTAAAACTAACGCGCTGCTTACACTCATAACTCATCCCAATGGATTACGATTTGAAAACATTTACATATACTCTAAATCCCTTAAACAACCAAAGTATAAGTTACTAGAGAAATTACTGGAGCCTGTAAACGGTGTTGAATATTATCCATTCAATGAGAACGAACAAGTGGTGCCACCAAACGAAGCTAGACCAAACTCGATATTCATTTTCGATGATGTAGCCTGTGAGAAACAGGATAATATTCGAGCGTATTTCTCAATGGGAAGGCACGAACACGTCGATTCATTCTACCTCTGTCAGACATATGCACGTATTCCTAAGCATCTCGTGCGTGACAATGCCAATCTGCTAGTACTATTTAAGCAGGATGATATGAATCTCAAGCACGTATACAATGATCATGTGAATACCGATATGACTTACACCGAATTCAAAAATTTGTGCTCAGCCTGTTGGGTCGAAAAGTATGGATTTATTGTGATTGATAAGGATAGCGATCTTGAGGAGGGGAGATATCGGAAAGGGTTTGACTGTTTTGCATGCATGAATATGGCATAAATATTCCCCGACTAGACGAATGAGAAGCAGTAGCATTCGTGACTCAGCTCCGACAGCATGAAGACCGAAAAAATATCCAAAGAAAAAGACGTTTTGCGTCAAATCGTTAAAGCCAGCGATGCGATTCGTAAGAAACATAAAATGTTAAAGTCAGGTCGAGAGGCCAATGAACAGGCAATGCAAGTCGCCTTCAAACCAATAGTGGAGCCATTAGAAAAATTAGTACGTTCGTCTGATACAGGCCACAATCATGATAAAACACCAGTGAAGAATGAGATCAATGAGAAAATGAAAGATGAAATTAAAGACGAAATGAAAAAAATGAATCGAGAAGATTTTGGGGAATCGAGTAATAGCAAAATAAACAACAAAGACGATGACGACGATGATGACGGCGGCGGCTCCGACGCGGATGATGACATGAATTCTTCTTTTAAATCGGCTGCTGATGATGATGATAATATCGCCGATGAAACCGTGGTGAAGTCAGGTGTTGAGGAAGACGATTTGATAAACGAGTATCTTGCATTGTTACGATCGGATAACAAAACTACCTTAGATTGTTCGTATGGCGTACGAAGGCTTGCCAACGACAAGTTTATGATCGGTGATACACCGATAGAATTTAAAAAGTCTTCTATAAATGTCGGTGACGCGAGTTATGATAAAACTATCGGACTCATCGAATTATTGTTCAAAAAGGAGCCCGATGAGGCTAATATGAACAACACAGATTTGGAGAATTATAAAGCCATTGTACTTCAAACAAATGCTCATAAAAAGTTTTATAAAGCTGATGAAGCGATCCGTGAGAGTAAGAGTCTCAAGTTCAATTATTATATTCCAAAATCATTTATCAATCCCAAGCGCACTGGAAAAGGTATGCCGAAGTACAAGGTGGCAAAAAAAGATATTCGGATGGATTATATTTACTGGGATGATCCCAATGAATTGGTGAATCGCCTTCGTCTGCTCCTAGCATCTCAAGCAGCCGGCAACTCATCTCACGGAAATGAAATTACGTCTATTATTGAGGAATTACGAGAGGCACAAATCATATATTAATCCATCGATTATCGCGATTTCAATCATTCGCAAGATGAGTGTCGATGTGTTCGGACGGCAGCTGGATAAGAGTGCGGCTGTAAAAAATCGTGGTCCACCAGGCAATCCGGGTGTCGGATTTAAACTGACTGCGGACGGTCATTACGATTTGGAGAACAAACGACTCTGCAACGTTGCCAATCCGGAACAGCAGAGTGATGCCGCAACGTTAAACATCGTACACCGCAAAGTACATAACACAGTCAAGATTTTACGAAAAGAAATGAATGATAGTAGTCTACTATTGGTTCAAGGTCTTGAAGCGACGATACAGAATATTATTAAAACTCTAAACGTCGATCTTAAAACAGTACAAGACTTGGCAACTCGAAATTCTAATGCCATTTCCGATTTGGATTCTAGACTAAACGTTTTAAAAAATGAGCGTGCACAAGAAAGCGCTCGTAGAGGAGTTACATAAATCAGCTCGACGTAATTATCCTCGTCGCCATGTCGATATTCGTGGTCTCGATGAAACTTGGCAAGCTGATCTTGTTGATATGTCAGCTTACGCAAGTAAAAATAATAATTACAAGTATCTGCTAACTATAATTGATATATTCTCAAAATTTGCTTGGGCTGTACCAATGAAGAGTAAGACAGGTAAAGATACCACTGACGCAATGAAATCGGTACTTATTCAAGGTCGCGTTCCATCGAAATTACATGTGGATAATGGCGGAGAGTTTTACAATTCGAATTTCCAATCTTTCATGAAGACATACAATATTCATTTATACTCTACATTTAGCAATTTAAAAGCTTCAATTTGTGAACGATTTAATCGCACATTAAAAAATAAAATGTGGAAACAATTTAGTCTTCGTGGAAGTTATAAGTGGACGGATATTCTAAATGATTTGGTTTCATCGTACAACAGCACGATACATCGTACAATTAAGATGAAACCAAAAGATGTTAGCCGAAAAAATGAAAAGACTTTACTAAATCGTATATTCAACAAAGCACAAATTAATTATGCGAGCAAATCTAAATTTAAAGTTGGCGAGAAAGTTCGAATTAGCAAATATAAAAATGTTTTTGCCAAAGGTTATACCCCCAATTGGACAACCGAAATTTTTACGATATCTCGAGTTGTAAAAACTACACCTGTAACGTACAAGCTAAAAGATTATCAGGATCGACCAATCTCCGGTGGTTTTTACGAGCAAGAACTTCTCGCAGTCAAACATCCTGATATTTATTTAGTTGAGAAAATATTGAAGAAAAAATCTAAGAAACTTTATGTAAAATGGTTGGGCTTTGACAACTCTCACAATACTTGGATAGATGAGTCCGATTTATAATTTACAATAGTCGTGCAAATAAAAATTATTTTGCCCGGTGTGGGATTCGAACCCACGATTCCACATTGGGAAACCGGAACTTAAATCCGGCGCCTTAGACCACTCGGCCAACCGGCCATTCCATCTTAAGGGGATTAAAAGGATTGACATTAAAAATATGCTATTTTTAATTTTTATTTTAATTA
>CAKJTD010000092.1:810000-876409 GCA_917499995.1 Ichneumon xanthorius | reverse complement strand
GGTACTGACAGTCTTGATCCCCTCCACCACAGGCGACCGCCGCCATCTTGAAATCCGTTTAGGTACACTGCCCGTCATTGATGCCTGGTTTTTCTGGTTTTTCTATCTTCCTCAATATCTTCCTCGATGTCTTCCTCGATATATTAACGGAGTGGAAGATATCAGTTAAGACAACGAGGAAGATATCCAGGAAAGCCAGGCATCAATGACGGGCAGTGTACTGCAGTCTACTACCGTGGGCCGCAATGTTGCTGCGTAAATGGCTTCACGATGTGCTATTATATTGACTCCACAGTCGTGTTACAACGAGATGGCGAAACATTCCCGCCCTAGATTAATCTGCCGCAATTGTGCCACAAATGTGACGTTGTAGCGTGCCGCAATTGTGCCAGTGATATGGCGTTTCAGCGTGCCGCAATCCTGCCTCTAAAGTGGAATACGGTGTGTCGTTGTCTTGTCGCGACAGTGGTGTTACAGCGAAACAATAAGATATTGGTGAACTGGTGTAATGTGCAGCCATTACACCGGTATCGTTACGTGTCGTTGTTTTGTCGTCAGGGTGCATGAACTGCGATGGTTGCCGGTCCAACCCGCTGTGCCTGGCTGTACCACCAAAAAGAACATTTATGGCGACGCACAATCATGCTTATTGTTGACATCTTGTGGCGTTGCGTGGCGTCCTCTTGCCGCTATTCTGACACAATCTTCCCGACTGGGTTAACAAACTGTCGATCTGGTAGCTCAAATGGATTTAATCTTTCATGAAAGATTCTGTCACCTCGTTCATCCTGCGCTTCGGCTTCATTTATTAGGTTCCATGCAAATATATTATTAGTTATCAGATTAGCCTGTAACAGAAATATGTTACATGTATGTATATCAATTGATATTACAGAGTATATTGTTCTTGTTATACGCTCTGCTATTAAGCGGAGTGTATAACAAGACCAATAACTCTGTATTAACGTACCCACATTTATTGCTATATTATTATAGTTATTATCAATTAGTACATACCATTTTTTAATACAGTGAACTGTTTCTAATTAATCTAAAATAACTTTCGAGGCGCAATGTAAATATTATTTCACTGTACATAACAACACCGACATAACCTCAAACCTTGAAATTAGCACTTTTTGTACGTTATTACTATGATCTCGTATACGAGATCCGAATGTCGAACGCTAAAGACCCCTCGTACTTTACGTTCGACAATTCTCGATCGTGAGATGCCGGTGAGATTTCGAAAATACCGGTCGAAGCACTTCGTTAGACAATCTAGGGAGTCTCGATTGAAACGAATCTCGAGCGAACTCGAAAATAGGGCTCCTGGCCTATTTTCCCTTCTAATTTCGATTCTATGCGCGGCTGTACTGCCCTTCGCTCTCGAAGACGTTCGGAAAGGCGCGATATCTCTACGACCAATTACTTGAGGCGTGCAGGTCTTTGGTGTTCGTCGAGAAGCTACTAATCCGCGAAGTCACGTCCGGTACCGTTGTGACAATTTATTTATTAAAACAGGTGTCGACACCGGGTTCGACTCCATTTCCTTGTCCACTACGCGATGCTCGATCGACAATCGCAGCCGCGTTTCCGAGCTTTCGAACTTGTTACGCGTGCCAAGCCGAAAACCGCACGCCCCGTTTATTAAATGGATCTCTCGCGTAATAATAAATATAAATCGGGTCGATTTAATTGAAATGCGACGTGAGACCGTAAAAACTATCCCGGGTACTCCACCCGCGTGAAGAACTGTTTGTTTGCCTGGGACGGTCCCCATCGTCGCGTGCCGTGATGCGCACATTCAAAAATGTAAATGAACAAAACACATTGATGACGCGAGACCGAGGATGAGCCAAGTCTTCCCGGTAAGAGAAAGGTGTTGGGAGAATCCCGGAAAACCTTCGTTCCATCCCTCCGAACATATCCTCGCCTCGATCGGCACCGGCAACGATAATCCTTTTGGCTAGCACGATCTCTCGAGCACAGAATGTCTTCGCATCACAAAAGCTACGACGAGAGGCCACGAGTGATCTACGCTAATCGATCTCGCGGTCTCGCTCTTCCTTGCCCTGATGAATGTTTTCGATAGCCCTGGTACTTGGCGACGCCCTACGATTGTAGCGAACTATCGCACACGCGAAATTAATATTCCAACGCCCATGACGCTAACACTTCGTTTGACTTATTACACGTCGTCTCGCTTGCAGAAGGTAGTGGCTGGAGCCGGTCCACGGGTGCCAGTTATCGGATCTGATGCTGGCATCGCTACGCTGCAACTTATCCGTGAACGGTGCGCCCAGAGCGATGATTCTGATGTTAGTAGAGGTGAGAAGGAAGTAACGATGCACCATGGTAACGATGCACCCTGGCGAACGGGTTGACTGTCATTCGATACCGAATTAGTCACTGTCCGAATTTGCCACTTTTACTGTCCTAAAATTAGTGGTAGTCAATACTTTTTCGACAGTTTATTTTGCCGTTCTCAGCGACTGTGAATCGACACTTTCGACTTTTCAGCAATTTTTTAGGGGGGGGGGGGGAGAGGGAGAGGGAGAGGGAGATTGATTGTATTTATTTATGCCCTAGTATCCTATGGGGCAATAGTACAGGTAAGATGAGAATAAGCGCTTAAAACTAAGAATTAAAATTAAACAATAGTAGAAACAAGATTGGAAATTCCTACAGCCCTAAGTGTCACAAGGTGATTGTATGTGACAGCAAATATTTAAAACAAAGATGTAATAACAATGCAGTAAAGAAAACATAAAGTTAACTCAAATAAAATAAACAAAAATAAACTAAATATCTCGTCTTTCAACATAATGCGGTAGAATTAAATACAAATAAAATAAGATAACAATATAATGGGTTTTAGGGTAACAGAAATAACAATAATTAGAATGATATAGAATAATTTAGAATAATTTAGAAAATCCTTGTGTGACCTAACAGATGGTAATTGGCCCGGAAATGTAGCTGATAACTCATTCATGCTCGTTGCAAAAGAGATAGTCAAAAAGGTTGAGTTTGAACGAATTAAGAGTAGGCTGGGTTGTTAGAAAGATAGGAAGAGAATGCCAGAAATACACCGCGCTTAAATGGAATGAGTTGCGAAGAGAAGTAGTTCTATGTAATGGAATTTTGAAATAGTCAGATGATAGGTAGCGAGATGATGAACGAAGTGCCGGGTGTTTCGTTTCAAACAACTCACCTAGGTAGGTGACAGTATCACCATGACGTATACGGTAGATGTAGGTGCCAAGAAAGTAAAGCCTATGGTTCCTGACTGATAACCAGCATAGCTGGTGCCTGAACGGAGTGATATGAACATCGTGTCGTAGGTCGTAGATAAATCTAATTGTATTGTTTACAAGGACTTGCAGTTTAGAGTCGAGTTCGTTTGTGGAATCGTGATAAACGAGACAACAATAATCGATAAGAGGAAAAATGAGAGTAGTGACAAGCTTGCACCTTAATTGCCGAGAAAGAGCGTATTTATGAAATTTTAACTTGTGGAGACAGTAGTTCACCTTGCGAGAAATCAGAGCGATGTGACTATTCCAGGAGAGATTAGAGCTAATGATTACTCCAAGGTTCCGAGCTTCGTTCACATAAGGTAGAGCAGTTTCGTTGATAGTCATTTGCCGAAGAGAGCAAATATCAATGGAACGTACGTACGCGTCGCTACCGAGGATCATAACCAATAATTTTTTCAGATTAAGACTGAGTCCATTGTCGGTGGCATATCGAAAGATAGCAGAAGCATCAGCTGCAATTCTGTCTAGACCTTCAGAAAGCTGATCTGGCGGACAGCTGAGATATATTTGAGTGTCATTAGCGAAAATCATGTGATTAGAGTACTTGAGAGATGAGCTGATGTCGTTAATAAAGAGTGAAAACAGAAGAGGACCTAAAACAGAGCCTTGTGGTACTCCAGCTGTGACTGGTAGCCATGTAGAGGTGAAATTTTCATCGGTTACGACCGCCTGAGATCGACCAGTTAAATAAGAGAAGAACCAGGTTAATGTGGAGTTTGAGAATCCAAATGCCTTTAGTTTGCAAAGGAGCTGAGCATGGGAGATGGTATCGAACGCTTTGCTAAAGTCAAAAAGGATCAAGATAGTGATCAGTCTCCTGTCAATCCCTTTGCGTATATCATCTCCAACTCTCAGAAGAGCAGTTTGAGTACTGAAACCTGAACGATAACCAGATTGTCTGGGATTGAGCAGGTTATTACTTTCGACGAAATTAGTAATTTGCTTATGAACAAGTCTTTCAAACATCTTCGACAGCTCAGGTAAATTGGCGATGGGTCGAGTATCTGATGGGGAGAGCGGCGACCGAATCTTAGACAACGGTCTGATGAAAGCCCGTTTCCACATAGACGGAAAGTGAGAATTGTGTACCGAACTATTTAGTACACATAGTAGGCTGGGCACTGAGGTATGTGCAGCGTGTTTGATACAGAAAGACGAAATATTGTCCGGCCCTGTCGAGAGAGAAGTACTGGAAGCGGTTGCGTTAGTATTGAGTAATTCTGTATGGCTGAATTCGCTCAACGAGAAAGAGTGATTAGATTCAGTAGGTTGGGAGAGAATCGTCTCAAGGTCAGAGAAAGTGCAAGCAGGCAAGGGAGAGGGAGAGGGAGAGGGAGAGGGAGAGGGATAGGGAGAGGGATAGGGATAGGGATAGGGAGAGGGAGAGGGAGAGGGAGAGGGAGAGGGAGAGGGAGAGGGAGAGGGATAGGGATAGGGATAGGGAGAGGGAGAGGGAGAGGGAGAGGGAGAGGGAGAGGGAGAGGGAGAGGGAGAGGGAGAGGGAGAGGGAGAGGGAGAGGGAGAGGGAGAGGGAGAGGGAGAGGGAGAGGGAGAGGGAGAGGGAGAGGGAGAGGGAGAGGGAGAGGGAGAGGGAGAGGGAGAGGGAGAGGGAGAGGGAGAGGGAGAGGGAGAGGGAGAGGGAGAGGGAGAGGGAGAGGGAGAGGGAGAGGGAGAGGGAGAGGGAGAGGGAGAGGGAGAGGGAGAGGGAGAGGGAGAGGGAGAGGGAGAGGGAGAGGGAGAGGGAGAGGGAGAGGGAGAGGGAGAGGGAGAGGGAGAGGGAGAGGGAGAGGGAGAGGGAGAGGGAGAGGGAGAGGGAGAGGGAGAGGGAGAGGGAGAGGGAGAGGGAGAGGGAGAGGGAGAGGGAGAGGGAGAGGGAGAGGGAGAGGGAGAGGGAGAGGGAGAGGGAGAGGGAGAGGGAGAGGGAGAGGGAGAGGGAGAGGGAGAGGGAGAGGGAGAGGGAGAGGGAGAGGGAGAGGGAGAGGGAGAGGGAGAGGGAGAGGGAGAGGGAGAGGGAGAGGGAGAGGGAGAGGGAGAGGGAGAGGGAGAGGGAGAGGGAGAGGGAGAGGGAGAGGGAGAGGGAGAGGGAGAGGGAGAGGGAGAGGGAGAGGGAGAGGGAGAGGGAGAGGGAGAGGGAGAGGGAGAGGGAGAGGGAGAGGGAGAGGGAGAGGGAGAGGGAGAGGGAGAGGGAGAGGGAGAGGGAGAGGGAGAGGGAGAGGGAGAGGGAGAGGGAGAGGGAGAGGGAGAGGGAGAGGGAGAGGGAGAGGGAGAGGGAGAGGGAGAGGGAGAGGGAGAGGGAGAGGGAGAGGGAGAGGGAGAGGGAGAGGGAGAGGGAGAGGGAGAGGGAGAGGGAGAGGGAGAGGGAGAGGGAGAGGGAGAGGGAGAGGGAGAGGGAGAGGGAGAGGGAGAGGGAGAGGGAGAGGGAGAGGGAGAGGGAGAGGGAGAGGGAGAGGGAGAGGGAGAGGGAGAGGGAGAGGGAGAGGGAGAGGGAGAGGGAGAGGGAGAGGGAGAGGGAGAGGGAGAGGGAGAGGGAGAGGGAGAGGGAGAGGGAGAGGGAGAGGGAGAGGGAGAGGGAGAGGGAGAGGGAGAGGGAGAGGGCACATTCGTACACAAGTGTAGCGTGTCTCCATGGCACTTGGCGTAAGCCTAAAGCCAGGAGGAATAAGAAGTGTAGCGTGTCTCCGTTAAGGGGCTGCTGTGTCACGTTCCGCGCGGGAATAATTTTTATTTCAAATTTTCTCGCGCAATTCGTGACTAAAACTCGCGATATAGCACGTTCGGGCTCGTCAGCGGCGGGATTAACTATCAAGGTATCGGAATACACAGGATGTATTCAATTGCCTTTTTAATATTTAATTTCCCTTAAGAGCAGTTCCAACATCGCGCCTACCGCGGCGTTATTCTACGCGACACGGGTCGCGCGATGTTTTTCTCGAGAATCGCGAGCGAGGGCTCGAGGGGCCATCCTAACGTCTCCTCTCGCCTTCTTTCAAGCGAGGTACAATTTCGCTGCTTTGCAGAAATCCTCCCCGGCTTGTCATCCGACGGTCGAGAGATCGACGGATGAACGGGCCGGGAAGGACAGTCCCGAAGATACAGTGAAAGCGTAAGCTTGAACTTCGGATCGGCTCCTCGTTCAGCACCCGCAGGAGTAAAGTAAATCTTGAGGGAACACCCCGGTCTATTAGAACGCGCGGAAGTCGCGATGGCCGTAAGGAGCCTGAAAAGTGTTACTCGCCGCGGTGGTCAGCCTGTTCGTGCTAGTTCATAAGTGTAGTTATCCACGCCACGAACATTATTGTCGTGTAGTTTAAGTGTGTGATTACGGTACGAGAGAGAGTGAGAGAAAAGGAGTGAAGAGTGTTAAGAGAGAGAAAAGGAGTGAAGAGTGTAAAGGGAAGAGAGTGGAGTAAAGGGACCGTGACATCCGAGAATAAATATTGTAAGTGCGATTGTATGTGTGTGTGAGCGTTGGTATGCGTGAGAACTTGCCGGCACATTTATTAAAGCCATTAGAGCCATTTGTATCAGAAATCCATTCGTGCCATTTACGGAATTAAATCACGACTCATAACAAATGATCGTTTTAATTATTTAGCGACCTGCGCGAAGTATCGAGAAACATCCTGTAGAGGACGGACCGGGAAGGATCCCGAACAAAAATATAAACTCGTCGCGCTTCCCGCGACGAGGTTATTTTGACGTAATTAACGCCCGTACTTCACAAATAACTGGTGTCAGAAGTGGGATGCCGGTCACTTCTCGAGGTTCGTGTAGATCGTAAGAACTTTTTCGAAATTTTCAAAAAAAAAAATAAAATAATTATTTTATTCCTGACAATTTAAATTCCTGTTTAAGAGCATGTGCAACACGCGAGCGGGCACATGAAAAGTTTCGAACAACTTTTCTCTGCGTATATTAAACGAAATTTAACGAAATTTTGGGAACCGACTGGAAAAATGTGAACGTCAACCGTGTTTCCTTCAGATTTCACGATTTCGAAAAAAAATTACAGATCCATTACCCGCAGATCTCTGTAATGAAAAAATCGAGATCGTGTTGTTGCATGTAGAAAATTAACAAAACGAAAGGAAACACGGTTTGGACGGCACAAAGTTTTACATTGTAGATCCGTTTTTATTCCGATTTGGACTAGGGTATGGGCAAAAAGTTGTTCCGAAGCAATCGTTGGTATGCACGAAGCAATTTCAGATAAACATGGCCAAGACTCTCCAGGACGGCCGCGCGACTGTCCCGGTAGAGGTCGCTAGTGGGTTGGGTCCTCCGGACGAAATATTCCTCCGTGCGCGTGAGATCCACTGAGATCCACTGCGGAATCCGGTAACAGCACGCTACAGTCGCTCGCGCGCATATTGCCGTTTACGTACGTATCGTGCGATCGCGAAGTGAAAATAATTTTCGTTATTTCGTGAGTTCCGTGGAAGTGACCGGCCGGTGGAAAAACTTCGTGGGATTCCAATGAAGAATTTGGAAGTTCTATCGAGAATTTCGAATTCTCCATAGAGCGTTTGTGTTTTAAAAAAAACAAGGGATCGGCAGATCCCCGCATGTAGATGCGGAGATCTGTTTTACCAAGACGTGGCTGGCCAATTCTTACGTGTTTTTTTTCAGCTGCATGTGCAGCTGCCCCTGGAGCAACATCAGCAGCCGCAGCAACAATAACAGCAGTCTCCGCAACAACAGCAGCCGCTGCCACAGGAGCAACGCCAGCGGTCGCCACGACAACAACAACAGCAGCCGCCACCAGAGCAGTACATTGCTTTCAACGATAGCGACTAAGATAGCCAAGTCCCACGAAATATAGCAGTTGGCGTAATAATTGCACCATGTGCTGCATATGTCGCTAACATTGCGCCAATATTGCTACTTTTCATGGCGCTTGTCTATCTGCAAAGGTTTCACTTGCATGTCCGAAATTAAGTTCAACAAAGACTCCTCATCTAGCAGTCCAATACAATTCATTTATTGGAAGTTAACTGTGCGCTTTCAATGTTTAGAGGTAACGAAAGTAGGATTAATATGTTGCCTGCAAAGTATATTACATGCGAATAAAGAATGTGACTATTGTATCACACCAATGTGCATGGAATATACTTTGCATCCCAAAAAGTAATCCTACTTTCGTTGCCTCTAAACATTCAGAGCGCACAGTTAACTTCCAATAAATTAATTGTACCAGACTGCTAGCTGCGGGGTCTTCGTTGACCTTAATTTCAAAAATGGAAGTGAAAACTGGCTATTGTTAAACAAATTCTTTTCCAGATATAAATTCAAATAAAATGAAAAAAAAAAATTTATTTTTTTTCCCTTGCGTTAAGGTTAGGACGTCACTGTAAAAATAGGAAAATAATTTTTCTATTTTAACAGAGCACTGCTAACCTTGACGCAAGGGAGAAAAGAATAAAAATATTCATATTTATTTTTTTCATTTTGTTTGAAATTATATAGATAAAAGAATATGTTCAACGATAGCCAGGTTTTACTTGCATTTTCGAAATTAAGTTCAACGAAAAAGCCCCCAGCTAGCTGTCCGAGACAATTAATTTATTGGAAGTTAAGTCTGTGCTCCGAAGGGTTAGAGGCAATGAAAGTAAGATTACTCTTTGAGACGCAAACTATATTCCATGCGCATTGCTGTGATACAACAGCCACATTTTTAATTCGCATGGAATATACTTTGCAGGCAAAATATTAATCCTTTCGTTACCTCTAAACATTTAAAGCGCACAGTTAACTTCCAATAAATGAATTGTATCGGACTGTTAGCTGGGGGGTATTTGTTGAACTTTTTTTTGGACATGTAAGTGAAAGCTTTCCAGATAGACAAGCGCCATTAAAAGTAGCAATATTGGCGCAATGTTTGTCACATGTGCTGTACATGTCACAATTGTTACGCCAACTGCTACGTTTCGTGGCGCTTGGCTATCTTAGTCGCTATGGTTGATCATGTGCGTTAACGATCCCGCTCATTCGACAGTCAGCTGTCGATGCGAGGATCTGGTAAAGAAAAAAAGAAAATCGCTGAGCTTATTTGCTCTTAGTGCGATACAGATCCCGCTAATTCGACAGAGATCTGTCGATGCGAGGATCTGAGTAAAAAAAAAATCGCCGAGCTTATTTGCTCTAGTGCGATAAAGATCCCGCTAATTCAACAGAGATGTGTCGATGCGAGGATCCGATTAAAAAAAAATCGCCGAGCTTATTTGCTCTAGTGCGATAAGGATTCCCGCTAATTCGACTTGTCGATGCGAGAATTTTATAAAACAATATATATATGCTCTTGTTCGATGATCCCGCTAATTCGGTCGTCAGTTGCCGGTGTGGAGATATATTTTCGTAAAACATCGCGAGCAAAGTCGCCGAGTATATAGACTCTTGTGCGTGGGACTTTGTGTCAAGATTTTTTTATTCTTGGTGCAGTGGCTCTCAAGTTCGATAGAAATAAGAAACTAGCAGACGCGCGCGGGCGACACCTGGCGGTACCAGGCAGAG
The DNA here is from genome assembly GCA_917499995.1 of Ichneumon xanthorius. Taxonomy (NCBI): domain Eukaryota; kingdom Metazoa; phylum Arthropoda; class Insecta; order Hymenoptera; family Ichneumonidae; genus Ichneumon; species Ichneumon xanthorius. The sequence continues at coordinate 866,576 of CAKJTD010000092.1, read as the reverse complement.
TTACCTTCTCGGTAACCTGCCTTACCGCGAGAGTCGGTCCGCGACGCGTCGCTCCAGCGTGTTTCACATGCTCTTAAAATCTTTTTGCAAATCCGAACTTATTAATTCGAATAAAGCGAACAAAAGTTCTACATAATAAAAAAATAAATAAAATTAAAAAGAAAAAAAAATTAAAAAAAAATAAATCATGCCTGATACAGATCCAGCGGTTGCTCGGTCCCTCGACATGTTTGCACAGTCAGTGCAGAACATGACGAGCATGATGCAGGGCATGACCTTGCAAAACCGCTTTAATAATTTGCCTTTGTGTGACGGCCAGGGAATCTCCATAAGAGATTTCCTGCAAGACGTACAGAATTTGGCGGTAAGCGTACCGGACACGGAAGAAAGCGAATGTGTCGCGATAGTTATTAGCAAATTGCGCGGTGCCGTGCGCAACTGCCTGCATGGCTTACAGATAAGTACGATCAAGGATCTGGTGGAAGTTCTGAAGAGCCGTCACGCTACCGGCAAGACCTATGATTATTACAACACTAAATTGTCATCGATGCGTATGTCAAAGGATGAATCGGTCGGCGATTTTTACGACAGGGTTCGGACCGTCGTTGCCTGCGGAAGGAACGCGTATCGGACAGCATACGACGCCGAACCGCCGGCAGAAGACAAGGACCCATTGTATGGGATAGGTCGCGGCGCCTTCATCAGGGGGTTGCCAGTACATTTTTATTTTATTTTTATTTTATTTTTATTTTATTTTTATTTTATTTTTATTTTATTTTTATTTTATTTTTATTTTATTTTTATTTTATTTTTATTTTATTTTTATTTTATTTTTATTTTATTTTTATTTTATTTTTATTTTATTTTTATTTTATTTTTATTTTATTTTTATTTTATTTTTATTTTATTTTTATTTTATTTTTATTTTATTTTTATTTTATTTTTATTTTATTTTTATTTTATTTTTATTTTATTTTTATTTTATTTTTATTTTATTTTTATTTTATTTTTATTTTATTTTTATTTTATTTTTATTTTATTTTTATTTTATTTTTATTTTATTTTTATTTTATTTTTATTTTATTTTTATTTTATTTTTATTTTATTTTTATTTTATTTTTATTTTATTTTTATTTTATTTTTATTTTATTTTTATTTTATTTTTATTTTATTTTTATTTTATTTTTATTTTATTTTTATTTTATTTTTATTTTATTTTTATTTTATTTTTATTTTATTTTTATTTTATTTTTATTTTATTTTTATTTTATTTTTATTTTATTTTTATTTTATTTTTATTTTATTTTTATTTTATTTTTATTTTATTTTTATTTTATTTTTATTTTATTTTTATTTTATTTTTATTTTATTTTTATTTTATTTTTATTTTATTTTTATTTTATTTTTATTTTATTTTTATTTTATTTTTATTTTATTTTTATTTTATTTTTATTTTATTTTTATTTTATTTTATTTTTATTTTATTTTTATTTTATTTTTATTTTATTTTTATTTTATTTTTATTTTATTTTTATTTTATTTTTATTTTATTTTTATTTTATTTTTATTTTATTTTTATTTTATTTTTATTTTATTTTTATTTTTTACCAACGGACCTAGACCATTTTTAGTTCCGACTTAGCATTGTTAATATGGTACACATATGCGCCAAATCATGCCGGATTATGAGATCGACATAAACGCTTCGGTGTGCAGTCGAATTTTGATAAAAAACTTACAAGGAATTAAGAACACCGAATATTATAGTTTTCGAAAGTGCGTGAACGTAGTGTCACGATTGACCTACAGGTGGCTCTGCATCGTGCCTTACACTGCATTCGTGCCGTGTTCATCGGCTCTGATCACCCGTCGCAAGTCGACAGACTAAATTATCGCAGTTTACACTATGCGTGATTATCTTTTGTGTGAGAAACTTTCCAACGGTTTGGAATATTCGGAGAACTGCACAGAATCGGCATGCACGCCGTTTGACGTATGCAAGATCTAACATTTTTTTTATATCCAACAGAACAGATGCTGTACACATTTAAGCGGCCATGTTGGTTTCCGCGCCAGTTTATAATATTCGATTTTCTTTATTTTTCGGAAGATTTCGACCGAAATTCGAACGCCGAAATTTGCACGCCGAATCGTTTATGTTATTAATACAGTCCTGCAAGATTTGAAGCATACGCATCGCATAGTAACGATGAATAGTGAAAACTAAAAAATCGCCTATTTTCGTCGGTAAAACAGGAAGGTCCCGCAGCCTCTTAAGTCGTTTATAAATAATTGTATTTAGGAGGCATTGGTTGTACTGAATGCATATTGAGTTACATTTTTTAATTTATTCTTTTATAATACATTTCACCGACTTTCATTGTAAACCCTTCATTAAAATAATTATCGTTGTATTATCCATTTATTGTTTTATATGAAAAACAATTAATATATACAAACTAAAAAAAATTGTACGAAAATCGATTCTCAGTCCCCACTACAAAAATCCAAAAAGTCGTACGAAAGTCCATTCTCAGTCGCCACGACGGATCGTAAAAAATTGCTGAAAAGTCGAAAAAGTGTCGATTCACAGTCGCTGAGAACAGCAAAATAAACTGTCGAAAAAGTGTCGATTCACAGTCGCTGAGAACGGCAAAATAATCTGTCGAAAAAGTGTCGATTCACCGTCGCTGAGAACGACAAAATAAACTGTCGAAAAAGTGTCGATTCACAGTCGCTGAGAACGGCAAAAATAAACTGTCGAAAAAGTGTCGATTCACAGTCGCTGAGACGGCAAAATAAACTGTCGAAAAAGTGTCGATTCACAGTCGCTGAGACGGCAAAATAAACTGTCGAAAAAGTGTCGATTCACAGTCGCTGAGACGGCAAAATAAACTGTCGAATAAAAGTGTCGACTACCACTAATTTTGGGACAGTAAAAGTGGCAAATTCGGACAGCGACTAATTCGGTGTCGAATGACAGTCAACTAAACTGTCGAACCGTTCGCCAGGGCACGTAGCGGTACCGTAGTCCAAAAAGAAATGATGCTCCTGTATAATTCGCCTCGAAATCAATGTTGAATCGAAGGTCTCTCTGGCCGCTGAGTCTTGGGCTCGATTAATAGCTCGCAAAAGAAAATACAATGCCGAAATTAATAATTAATCTGGTCCAATTAAATTCGAACCCTTGAGATCGCCGGGGACTCTGTCGGTGGGGAAATCGTGTGCTCGTCGGGACCAAAAATCGATGGTAACGCGGTTTGTGAAGCGACAAAAAAATACCGCGTCACAATATATTGGTATTGTATTGGGTATTGTGTGTTACACCGATCCCCTAAGGGTTACGGGCTCCTTCACTTTCTTCCTCCTCCTTCCTTATCCGCGGTCGCCGGTTCGATTCTTGGGCCCGGAGCTTCGTCGCGCCCCGTCAGGTGTCAGTAGTCCCGGACATACGGATATAGTCGTAGTTCGTACGTCCTATCTCCGGAGCTATGTCCCCGTCCGTTTTCCTTTCACCTACGGGCCTTCAGTCTCGGGAATCGAACCCGCGACACCTTTTCCCAGTCTTTCGGTTTCCCATACCGAGGCGCTGGTCCTTTCCTCTGGACCTACTATTATAGTGGGTTCCGAACCACTTTTTCGCAGATAAAAACACCACAGAAAATTCTTGGTGCTTGCCGGGAATCGAACCCGGGCCTACTGCGTGTGAAGCGCGCGCCGAGACCACTCGGCCACGCTCACCCTTTACCGCGTCACAATATATATAATATATAATACAATGTATATAAATAAATAAAACTTCGAGTCTTCATAAACTCGACATCTTTATCACGATCTATATTTCATTAGTCAGAGCGAGGATTGAATATACGGGCTTTGTCTTTCACGGATTAAATAAGACCCAAATATTAGCAAACGAGAGGATTCACTTTAAGGCGCTCCAGGCAGCGTTAGATTACCGGGCTTCGACGCCTACGAATATTAATTTAGCTGAATCTAAGTAGCCTCCGCTTTCATTACTTTTATATATCTGGGCGGAATTAAGCCATCCAACTGAAATCATGCGCTAATTCTCATTTTTCAAGACCTCGTGGATAATTTTTTTTAATAACCTGGGTGTGGTTAATAGAGGGGGAGATCCCTCAAATTGAATGCTATCGGGATCACACGAATAAGGATCGTCCGATAGTCTCATTTGAGAAAGGATTGCGGATCCAGACTTCGAATGACTGCATGTCAATTTTAAGGGCATTTTTGAGGTCTATTGCGTGTTTCGAATTGTTTTTATATGTATGGACCCAACACCTCAGGTCGTACCTTTGTAGAGTTCGCGGTTGTGAACGATCATGGGACGACCCTCCTCTTTCGTTCAACGGGTCTTCTGTCGATCTTTACAGCGGAAGCCATGGCCATTGCGGAGGCTCTTTCTCTTATTCCCACCTTACAGGGGAATAACTTTACAACTGTTTGAGACTCTTGTAGCATTCTTATGGCTTTTATAGCCGAATTTGCAAAGCATCTCATATCTAACAGACTACAGTAAAGATTATCTCCGAAGGCTTCAGGAGGAAGGAAAGGAGGTTGAGCTCTTTTGGATATCTGCCCATAACGGTAATATTGATAACGAATTAGCGGACCAGATTGCTAAGCTAGCCATCGTCAGTGGCTGTGTCCTGACGTCAAGAATCTTGGGAAGCCTCGGATTCGAGAAGAATTCCATGAATGTTGTGTTGATTCAGGTCGAGAAAACGGCAAACAATGCTTTGAGAATTATTGTGTATGAAAATCTGAACCGTTGTTTTTTAAAGAGGCCTTGAGTAGGAAGCCTATTGTAATGATTAATCGATTGAGGAGTTGTGTCCCTGTGATCTAGCCGATGAAACCGCAAAACATGATTCGTTCGAATCATTCGAAAGAAAAAGAAAAAGTCCGGTATTTACCGGCCTTTTCTTTGCTAAGCATACCCGTTCAATGTGTCCTGGCTTTGTGCAGAAATTGCCGTTGGAGTGTTTATAAAAGCATTTATCAGGCACGTGATTACCTATGCCGTATCGGAAGCAAGGCTTCCGACCCTTTTCTGCTCCGCTGACTGCCTTTTTCTTGGGATTTTCCGATTTTTAGAATGCAATATTTTTATATTCGGATTGTCTCCGTTTTTCAGCATTCTTTGGAGAAGCTCCGTACCCTCAATGCTGCCGCCGATTTCGATCGCACGCTCCAACGTTAAGCTGATCCGGTTGGTGTTTGAGAGGTTTCAACGTGTCTCCGACAGAGGTATCATTTCAGTTCTTCGTCGCGGATCCCTGCAACGAAACGATCTCGTAACATCACGTCGGTGGGGAGCTTTTCCTCTGCGCCACTGAATTTACAATCTTGAGCGAGTTTCCTGAACTCGCGCTCAAAATCCCGGATGGATTCCCCTTGTCTTTGGTCCCGTTTTTGGAATCGAACCCGTGCTAACAATTCGTTTACGGGTTTGCAGAAGTGCGCTTGACACTTTTCGTTAATTTGCGTGTATGTGACTGAACTCGGGGTCTCTGGAGCGATAAGATTTTTTATCGGTTCATACGTCTTTGCTCCTAACGCTGTCAGTAACGTACAACACTTCCCGCTCTCGTCTGTGATCTTGTTAACCTCTATGAAAAATTCGAATCGTTCTATATAATTTGCCCAATTTTCCTTACTTGGCTCGAGTACCGACAATTTTCCGATGGTAGCCATGTTTCAGAATTGTGCTATTTCTTCGGTTTACGGTTCGGTGTTTTCTGAGTTCCCCGAGCCGTCCTTCACGATATTTTTTTCCTCACTCTCACTTTCGTCGCCCGGATTGTCCGACCGTTTACACTTCTTCTTTTGCACGCCGGAGTGCGACACGCGTGCTCGTTATTCGAAGCACCGGTGAGCACGTGGCCTGATGTTTATTCCGGATTTTTTCGCATGTTTTTCTTCTTTTCTAGCGATTTTTTTCGCTCGAATCATCGTTGCCAGCTGTTGTACCGGTAACTTCGATAATAAAGAATAGTACAGCGTAACCTTGTTTAGCCTTGTTATCTCTTTATATTACAATGGCCGATAAGCGCGTAGAGGCAGACGGAACTGCCCGATAAGACACCTGAAATGTTACGTCACACGCTCCCGTTCGGGAGGTGCAAAACAGAGTCGAGAGCTGCTGCCCTCGGACTGCTCCTGCACTCTCGTCGGTGTACGACAGTTTTTCGATTACGTTAATTCGTTTCGGATGTTACCTAACACCCGTAAAGGGGAGTGGGTACCTTGGGTCAGTGCCAACCGAGCGCGTCTCCAGGTGGCGGATAGGAGGGACCAGGGCTCTATGTAGTCTGGGGGACTGGGGCGCCCCGTGACGACCGGTAACCGAGGCTGAAGATCTCAAGGCAACTGGTCTGCGAGTGATATAAAGAACCCGGTCGGGGTAAAAGTCGACCAGGGGAACTAAGGCCCTGCCGCGGACTAACTTCTCGAATCCTAACTTGTAAGCTCATCGTGCCGACGGGATGTATGGCACTTGGGAGAATCTCGAACGATGCTCTGTGGGTACCAGGCGCCACCCACTTCTATTTAAGTCGCCTTGCCTACACAACAGGCTCTGCGTAGGTCGACTACTCTTTCCTGTTTACTCGAGGGATGCAATTGCTGGAACCATGCACGCGTCAGCCGAGACCTCCGAGCCCTCACAGGAGAAATGCCGCAAAGCCGGGCGCAGCGGCGCGGCGAAGCGGAGGGCCTGGAAGAACCGTCAGGCAATTCTGGCCCGCTCCAAGCCGGGTCGCCATTCAGCCGGCAGAGGACGACTGCGGGGCTGCGCCAGTTGGACCTCACGGGTTAACTGGTAACAGTTTAGCAGGTGGCGAGGACGAGGGGGGGGGGGCGGTGGGACGGGGCCCGAAGCGGCCCAGACCTGCGGACCCAACCCCGCCGAGACCCGCAAAGCTGTGAAGCGGAGCCCCACGCAGGGTGGATAGGGTATGCGTGCCGAGCTGGGGTGACCTGCCACTCATGTGCTCGGTGACGCTGCTCATTCCATCGGGGCGTAGCGACCCCGCGGGTACCGAGCTCAAAATCCAGATTTATCTGGTGGCGTAAACGGATTCGAACGTGCCGTTGCGTCTCGAATGTCGCTTATAAAAATCCAGATTTATCTGGTGGCGTAACGGATTCGAACGTGCCGTTGCGTCTCGAATTTCCATAAAAATCCACGGCCTAATCGTGAGCATAATCAATGCAGGAATAGGAACCGTCTGACGTCAAGACCGCACATCTGCTCTTGGCGGGCTCGCAATCAAGGCACGCGTAACGCTGTCTAATTTCGTCCCGCTGAACTCTAGAGTAGAGAGACGGTCGACGAAAAGGCGATCCTTCGTAACTGCTTGTGTGTGCCACGAGGATGGCCCTGGTGCCCCGCAGCGACTCGTAAGAGCCGCGTGCGGGGCTTTTGAGTGTCCACCGCGATCTGGCTCGCGCTCTGTAATGCTATGTCGCATGGTGATCTCGCTGCATGTGCTCGCACCGGACGTAAAAGCAGACCCGGTCAAGAGGCCTCTGGCAAGTTTCATCCTGGAGGATGCTCTGGGTGCCCGTCCCACGAGCATTCTTGCATATGGTTCCCGATTCCGACTTCTGTCGGGAGCGGGCTTAGTCCGTCGATGGTAAATACAGTGAAAGGAGACCGTATATGTGAAACGAACCAGGAGGTTGAGACCGACGAGAAGTGGATGGCTATCGCTTTGGTTTACCCCGTGTGGCTACCGAACCACACGTGAGACCAGAAAAGTGGCATTCGGTGGTCACTAGGTCAGTTATTGGTGCTTAGGGGAGGTGACAATTGCGTCACCCTATTAGAGGTGGAATTCTAAGCTGGCACACTGTATCCATGAACGTGGATAGATGTTCGTTGCGTTTGCTCATTTGGGCGAGAGACTCTCACGGGTCGAGCATAGAATGACGGTTTCGTGCCAGATTTCTTATACACTATCTGTGAAGAGGAGCCGCGAAAGCCCTGTCCCGTTCACATGTTTGAGAGCAGAGAGACGGTCGATCGAGGGTTCTCTGGCGATTCGTGAGTTCATGTGTCTCGTCGAAGGTTCTCGGTCAGCCTAGCGAATAAGCGCTTGCGGAGTTAGGTTGTCGAAAACACGTAGGCCCGAATGAGATGCTGTTCGCGAATCTCTGCCTTGGTGGATGCATCGACTATGCCTCCCCAGGCATGTCAGACGTATGGTTCCTGGGGATCACCCGCTACATAGTGGGTGATTCACGGGCTGGTTCTTCGAAGACCGTACGACGGGGAGGATTGAATGTGCACGTATTCGAAGAGGAGGACAGGCTCTCCGCACTATGGCCTTGCCTCGGATGTATAAGCCAACATCCGTGAGAAATATCAGTAATGGCTACCTGGGGCCGGCATTTTTGCCATCGGTGAGCAGGACACTCAAATCGAACGGTTTGTTTTTTCCAGGCCTGAGTGTGCACTAGGTGGCACATGGGTTTTTGGCACAAGAAAGTAGATAGACGAACGTTGGGTTTGCTCTTAATGGGCGCGAGACTCTCACGGGTCGACCTGGAATGATGATTTTGTGTCGGATTTCTTATACACTAACTGTGAAGAGGAGCAACCGGGACGTTTCGGAACTCTTGGTATGAGTGAATGGGCCGTAAACCTCTCCGATCACCATTTCACTCGAGTGGTAAAGGCGGAAGAAGAATTTTCTTCATCCTTTTATTTTTACTAGAATTTTAACTGTGTGTTTTATTTCCAGCCTTGTACCATTATTTTCAGTTTTTGCTATGCCTGCACTTGACAAACACAGGGGTCCAGGGGGACCTGTCAAGGCAGACACAAGAGGCTCTACTCCTCTGACAAATACACGATTGTTATATGGGTAGACCTGCTGGAACCGGACATTTTACATGCCGACGAATCTGTCTTCCCGTGCCCCCCCCCCTCCCGGGTATAACTTCCGACGATTCGACTTAGAGCGAATCGTTTGAAGCCTAGCTAAATGACTTCGTTTCCCCAGTAGGGGTAGGTTCAACTTGCTCGATGGACTCACAAAAGAGAACATCAGGCAGGATGTTTCTCCACGCACACCTTTCGGTGGAAGTTCGCTTGGTGGCTGTTTCAACGAAAGTAGATGGGAAGCTTGTTGCGTTTGTCCTTAATGGGCGAGACCTTCGGGTCAAGCATAGAATGGCGGTTTCGTGCCAGATTTCTTATACATTAAATGTGAAGAGGAGCCGAGCTCACCCCAGACCGACTAACTACGTGGATGCAGTCTAGGCTGGTAGGAAGGTGGCCATTGTGCCATCAAACTACCCTGAGACGGTCCTCAAGCAGGAGGAGGGTGAACTCTTAACACGGGCGCTTCTCGAGGCTATGGACGCCGTACCCCCTGGGCAGGCGCTACCATGCTTCGGTGGGCACCGTTGGGAACGGGGAACCATGTGGAGCCGAGTCTGCTTCGACGACACGGCTAAGGAGTGACTGAAGGCAACTGTCCCAACGCTGAGACCATGGGAGGACCCCTCGATCCAGGTTCTGGAGAGAGATGGGCTTCCTAGACTTAAAAAGACCTCGGCGGCGTTCTTCGGAACGAAGGAGAACGAAGGTACTTTTACGAAAACTGAAGCGCCGGACCTCAGCCCTGAACACCGACATATGGCGAGTTTGAGACCGACGGGAGGTGAACGGTAACGTTCACTTCTCTCCGAGTGTGGACGCTCTATCTATGGAGGCTCTGGCCAGGGTCGGCAACGCTCCCCAGTGTGGACTGCCGGCACCGAGGCCGGTGTACCAGTGGTTTCAAATCTTAGGTCGGGTCCGGAACCGGTAGCTGGTAATGCTCAAGAGACCGGAGTACCCTGTACAACGGTCCCAGCGACCAGAGTGTAAAGAGACGTACACAGCGAGCACCAGTAGTGCGTGCGAGCTTGGGATCCTATCTCCACGCACTACCGGGAACATAATAAAGGCAACTGTCGCCGGCAGTTCGATCCGAGACTCGAGACTAAATAGACGTGTTTCGTATCTCCCGATTCCTCACCCGTCATAACATAACATGTCGCAGTCGGTAGTGAAAGACAATACTTAGCGAGAAATCAGGCAAATAAATAAAAAAAACTAACTCGCACTAAAGTAAAGTCTACAACATAGACACGGATCTACCCATGGGATCAAGAAAGTCGCGTAAAGGAAATGGCGAACGAGTACAGAGGCGTGCCACCCATGTCGATGGTCGACAACGTGGCAGAGAATTGGCGAACGTGCCGAGCCAGATTCGAGAACTACCTAATTCGCCTCCGAGGCGAACAAGAAGTCGGAGGCTACGCAATGTGCGCAGCTACTCCATTACATTGGGGAGGAAGGATTGGGAAGGGGGGGGGGGTGACCAGCACGTGTGCCCTTTTATTGAGGGCGTCTATGCTGATGTCAACCAAAATCATGTCTCCGGCGAAGGCAAACATGCCCAGCGCGGAGAAACATCCGTTCTCCTTCTGGAGGAAGGAGCAGGGACCGGCTGCAAGGGGCTCGGGGGACACAAACCGCGGGATCCCGGCGGTCGGGCGCACTCCGTTCCGGCCGGTAAGAATGAGAGGAACGAGGGGCAGGTCCAAGATGGTGAGTGTGGGGCTCAAGGCCTAGCGGTGGAGCAGACAGCCCTTATACAGGAACTCTGGATTAACAGGGGGGTGATTAGGGGATATCGATTGGAATCTGGGCTCGCTTATGGGCCGGGGCCTACATCTTCAGGCAGCCCTTTTTTCCCTGCACGATTCGATACACAACAACACTGATCGCAAACATTTGTTACTCTACAAACTCTATCTTACACTTTGATTTTCATTCACATTTTCAGTATACATACATCTTTTCCATTTGACTTCGATGGTACACAATTGTATTTTACACATTTCATTCCGTACAAATCGTTTGAACACACTGAAATTGCTGCGCGATTAGATGCAGTCCCGACCAACACATTCTTTAAACCGCAAACTGTATCTCACACAGAATTATTCCTTCACATTTGTAATACTCACTTGCTTTTTCCACGACGTATCGATACTACACATGTTGTGTAGTGACGTAACTTTCAACACGCGATACACGACAGTGGCGAAGCATAACATTCGTTCCCCCACAAAATGTACCATACCCCCCAACTGCACACTATTTTCCTTTACATCCTTTTAATTCACGCGATTTTTTCGCGACGTTTCGACAGTACACGTGTCGCCCATACACATTGCTTGCCAGACAAACTTGATTCCTCACAGCGCGATTACGGCACAGACCGATTATCAAATCAATCATACACTTTTGTTTCCACACATGCTTGTAAATTGCACAGAATTATGACAACACAACCCGATTGTATACGAGATCATTACGGTGCTTTTTAATCCGTCACATATGATCCACTACAAAGTTTTCCAACGCATTTCGATACTACACAAAGGTTTCCAACACATTTCAGTACTACACGATTCCCCTCGTCGATATCGACTTATGCGATATCTCGCGTGGGTAAGGTAGAACTTCGAGCAATTCGACGTGAAGGTGGGGGTGCTCATGCGCGACGGGTCTCCGGCATTCAACTACAGTGTCAGAGGCCCAATTAGAAAGTTTTTTATCGAAAAACTTTCCTACTTAAAGCTACCGACTGGACTGCCTACAGGACAGAGCTGGACGGGAAGCTTGCGGGGGGCTGTGAGAGGCCGTGGACGAAAGAGGGGATCGAGCGGGAAGTAAGATTCTTACGGAACGCCATGATCGACTCCTATGACGCGGCATGCCCCCTTAAAAGTAGGTCCAGCAGAAAGAAGGTGATGTGGTGGAACTGTGACCTAACCTAGGCACGGGCTCGCTCCCGGAATCTGCTTAACAAAGCTTTAAAAACAAACACGGGCTCCGATTGGGACTCCTACCGGGAGGCCCAACAGGCTTACAAAAAGCTAATTAGGAGATCCAAAACGGCCTCCTGGCGCGAGTTCTGCAGTGAGATCGAGGCCCTACCTTTAGTGGCCAGACTACGCAGAATCTTTGCGTCGGGGCCTTCGACTCGGCTCCACGGTCTCGATCGTTCTCCCCGACGGGAGAACAACGTCGAGTCCGGAGGAGAGACCCTGCCCAACCTATTTCAGGTTCACTTCCTTGGATCACTGCTTACTGAACAGGGGCAACCCACAGGTACAGCGGACCCACCTATAGGGGCGGTCGCCCGGGACAGGGTTACGGCAACGGAAGTTGTCACGTCCGCAAGGATCAGATGGGGTATAGATTTTATATCTTCGACCAATATAAAAGTCCCGGCGTGGACGGGATCTTCCCCGCTCTCATGCACGAGGCTGGGGAGGGCTTCATTAAACATCTTCAACGTATCTATCGCGCGTGTCTCGCGCTATAGTACGTTTCATTTTTCCTTCTGGGGGGCGCTAGTGGCGTGTCGAGGAAATCACAAGTACAAATCGAAGCTCCGTAATTAAAAGCTAATAACTTCGGCCCACAGACGTGAAAAATCTTCAAATCGTTCGCACCGAATCTGGTGCTGTGCAGGTTCTAATTCGGGCATAAAGTGTACGCAAATTCAACCCGAAAACGGCGCAAAGTAGTGCTGTAGTGGTGTCCTGTCCAAATGGCCGCTGCGGAGCTCAAGCCCGACGTTACCGTTACACTAAATCCAAATAAACACGCGGACTACGGCCACTTGTGAGATCGATGTCAGCTGGTGATATCTAGTGAGTCTCTGAAACTTTCATTTACACCGAGGACCAGGGCGCATTACCCCGTTGAAATTAAATAGGCGCAATTGAGGGAATTAAAGCTACAGATGGTGAAAAGGGTGAAAGTGAAAAGAGTGACAGCACCATTCCTATTAGAGCGAGAAACGTGTGCGAGACAACACACGGCCACAATATCTGCGCAGAGGATCCCGCGGCGTACTGTATCAGTATTTCGGGCTGGGCTATTCGACACCGGTATAGAGCCTAGGTGACGTCAGAGAGACAGTGTAAACACGGAGTCAACCGAGTCAGCTGCTACAAATACATACACTGACGCTCACACCGGGCCGGTAGTATACAACATGGATAAACTGTTAATCAACGAATTCAAGGAGATGCTAAACGGCTGGAAGAGTGACATGGAAAAATCGCTTACCGAAAAACTAACAGCTAATATCAACACGAAGGTCCAGGAGACAATTAAAGAAGAGTTGAAACCGGTCAGCACACAAGTCAGCTACTGCGTGGAACAAATTGTGGAGCTGCAGTCAACGAACACCGACCTACGAAACCAAATTAAAAATCAGGAAAAAGCGGCCACAAGATCAGAAAAGAAAAACAATATCATAATATTCGGCTTGGAGTCTTCCGGGACAACAGAGGAAGTTGAAAAGCAAGTGCTAAGCTTCATAAGCGAAGTGTTAAAAGTCGAATACGTGCTATCTGAAATCGACTACATCAAAAGACTCGGTAAAAGCAATAATAAAACTGCTCCGATACAACTCGCACTCACCACATTTCGCAAAAAAATGGAGATACTTAAAAAATCAACGCTTCTCAAAGGTACGAAGTATTCATTGTCAAACGACTTCGATAAAGAAACCCAAGAAATACGAAAGAAACTAGTGCCAATAATGAAGAACCTGAAGTCCCAAGGCCACTCAGTGAAACTAATCAATGAGAAGATTCTATCGGACGGTAAGCTTTACAATGTTGAAGAAGCAGCGACACTCGTGCAATCGACGCAAAATTCGCGAAAAAGAGGCAGACCTGGTATCGAGGAAGGAGGGAGCGGGGGAAGTGCCGCGTCAACGCATTCGAGTCACGAGCAGGGGTCACCCCAAAATCAGAAGAAACCCAAAGCTAATGCAAGTACACTGGACAATTATTTTTTGCCGGACAGATCAGACAAGAACACCAACGGCTAAATCATCCACAACACAAGGACGTCCAACACCAAATTAAAACGAAGCACCGCTGCACACCTTCACAAGTAATATTTTGGAACATCAGCGGATATAATAACTTGTTAACGCTCGACGAGGACCATCAAGAAACACTGAAATCAGGGAAAATTATTGGAATATCCGAGACGTGGAGAACGGATACACTCACGTGTGGACCCTACTTCCTAACGAATTTCCAACTCATCCAGAGCCCAGCGTCGAGAGACCACAGCTTCGGAAGAGGGAGTGGGGGACTCGTACTGTTTGTGAGAAATGATGTTCAAATAATTAATGTAATCGAAATCAATAATATGTGGATCCTCGCTAAAGTAGAAATTGACAAAGTTACACTCATCGTAGGATCGGTTTACATTAGACCAAATCTAGACGCAAATACGGTAATAGACATGTTAGCAGACTCTTTAGAAGAAATTCACAATGAAAACCCTGACGTTCCAATAATATTAGGAGGGGATTTCAATGCAAGAATTGGGGACTTAAATCAAGTAGAAGAAGAATTAACAGAAGGATCAGCTTTGGCGGGTCCAAGGTCTAGCCTACATAAAACTATTAATTACCGCGGGAGATTGCTCACAAATATGTGAGAATCGCACGGACTTATACTTTTAAACGGCCGCACTCCAGGTGACACCCCCGCTCAATACACGTTTATAGGCCCAATGGGCAGAAGCACGATAGACCTAGTATGGACAAATTTGCCGGGCCTCGAGCTTATTAAAGACAGTGCAATACATTTTAACTCGAACGACACAGACCATCTAATGAACATAGTAATATTAAAAATATACAAGTCCAATTTTGACGCGGGGTTCAGAACCAAACAATTTGCTGTCAGGGACTGCTATAAGTGGAAACAAGATGGCTATGAACTATTCGTGAGATCATTGGCGAGGTCGAATATTATTAATAATTTCGAGGCTGGAAACGTGGAGTCGCTCTGCGAAAATTTGGAGATAGCTATTAAGGTCGCAGCGGTTAATGCGGGCATGTGTAAAAGCACATCAGGAAAACCGAGATCGAGTAGCTTAGGCAAGCCTTGGATAGATAGCGAGTGCAAACAGAAGGAAAAACAGCTACGGTTATTATATAAACTTGCAAGAGCGAAGCACTTCGAAGGGCCAGAATTATCAGACTTTATAACAGCAAAAAAGATACTAAAAAACCTGAAGCGATCAAAGAGAAAAAAGTATTTCGAAAAAGAGGTAGAGGACTTATCGAATATAAAAGACTCGCAACAGTTTTGGAAAATCATAAATAAATACAACAGAAAGGTCACTCAACGGTGCCCGATATCGATACAAGAGTGGGTAGACTATTACGAACAAAACACACCACCTATGAATCCCAGATCGTATTCATTAAATGTGGCCCAGCCACACCCTTACTTAGACAGACCGATCGAACGACAAGAATTAGCAAAGTGTTTACGACAATTAAAAAACGAAAAAGCACCGGGTGCGGACGGATTAGCAAACGAGTTTTACAAAAACCTAACAACCGTAGGAACAAGCTATTTAAACAAAGTATTTAATACAATTCTAGAAACAAACCGTGTTCCTGCTGGGTGGGGTCAAGTAAAAACGATAGTTTTGCACAAAAAAGGGGACCGATCGGAGCCTAGTAATTATAGAAACATTTCGCTTTTTAATAATATCAGCAAAATCTTTACGCGCATCCTAGCGGGTCGTTTGCAGACTTGGGCGGAGATAAATAACATCCTGCCGGAAGGCCAAAGCGGTTTCCGAGCACACAGGTGCTGTTTGGACAATTTGTTTTGCCTGAACACAGCGGTGCAGTGCACTATAAGGCACAAAGGTCGATATACTTTCGCAATATTTGTAGATTTCAAACAAGCGTTCGATACAGTCGTACATGGGAAGCTATGGAATAAACTAGTACACCTGGGTTTATCGAGTAAACTCCTAAATACAATTATAAGCCTCTATAGCAAATTGGGCATGCAATACTGCGTCAACGGCGAAACCTCGAAACTATTATCAATACAGAAAGGTACCCCACAAGGGGAATCACTCAGCCCGATACTGTTCCTCTTATTCATTAGCGACCTAGAAGATTTTTTAAGAGCGGAGGGCCTCTCAGGGCTCGGTCTGGGAGGTAACCTAGAAATTCTTTCTTTGGCTTTCGCCGATGACATAGTAATACTCGCTGAATCTCAGGTGGACGTGCAGAGAAAACTTAACGCGCTAAATAAATTTTGCATTGTCAACTCGCTTAGTGTTAATACATCGAAAACACAAAGTGTTGCCTTCCACAACAGTCCTCACTGCATGCGCTTCAAGGAATTTCTCTTTGGACAGTCAAAAATACAAGTAGTAAAATATTACACATACCTGGGCATAGCTCTTGCTTCAACAGGGAAATTCAAAGAAGCTTCCAAGCAAAGGATCTCTAAAGCAAATTTAGCTACAGGAATGTTAAAACAAACGCTGGCAAAAGCAAAGCCCAGGTCAATAGCTGCGGCAATTAAACTGTTCGAGTCCATAGTTTCGACCACCCTTTTATACGGAGTAGAGATTTGGGGCAACGACTATTTGAAAAACATCGAATCTACACAAGTCAATCTTCTTCAAATGCATCTTAAACTGGCCAAGGACTACTCCCAATTACATGGTTCGACTTGAGGTGAACAGAACAAAACTTGAAGTAGCGGCGCTACGACGTAGTCTAGGATGGTGGTCCAAACTACTAGAAATGTCAAACGACAGACTGCCAAAGAGATGTTACCTAAAAATGCTGTCCATGCGCGCAATTGCACCAAATTTCGTAAAGATGAACTGGGTCGCACGTATGGAGGCTCGCTTGACAGAGTTGAACTTCTCGGAGGTATTCGAGAGGCAAGACCCTCATATAATCAAAGGTAGAATTGATGAAATAGTTGAAGCACTCACTGCTAAAATTAGGTTCGAAGATATTCTAGCGGCACAAAACTCCACATATTCAGCTCTGTACAGGCAGATCATGCATGCGAACGGATATATACGCGAGAAGATAAATTTAAAAAAAAATAGGATTGATAGGGCAATTGAGAGTAGCACACGATCAAAAACCCAGACTTTACTGGAACGGCAACAAACACGTTCTGGATTCGGAAAGTATATGTCAATCATGTAACGCGAAACAACCGGATAGTCTTAACCACTTCCTGACGCAATGCAGAGCTTACGACGGTCCTCGTTCACACTT
The DNA here is from genome assembly GCA_917499995.1 of Ichneumon xanthorius. Taxonomy (NCBI): domain Eukaryota; kingdom Metazoa; phylum Arthropoda; class Insecta; order Hymenoptera; family Ichneumonidae; genus Ichneumon; species Ichneumon xanthorius. Next base: position 849,387 of record CAKJTD010000092.1, on the reverse strand, counting down.
CTTAGTGAACAAGGACTCAGCGAAAGAAATCCTCAGCGCTACCACACAGTCGGATTTAAATAATCTATTTTTATTTACTATTAATGCATTGAAAATCCGGGCGTTTATACTGTTCGAATAAGATAAAATAAACATTCATTTAGATTTAAGACTTATGTACTTTCTACAATATAAGGAAAAATGTATCGAAACAGCTAAAAGCGCAAACCCCTTGTATCCATGGCTACGGCCATATTATATACAAATAAATACCATACCATACCATTTTTCCTTCTGAAAACGCTGAAAAGACTCGTTGATCTAATATATATTTTGGAAAACTGTGGATTTGTTTGTTTGTTTGTTTGTTTGTCCCACTCCCTATTAGCAGCCAACTTCACGTTGGTAAAGTCCCGGAGTGGCTAGAGTCCCGGAGTGACTAATGTCTCGGAGTGGCTAAAGTCCCGGAGTGGCTAAAATCCCGAAGTGGCTAAAGTCCCGGAGTGGCTAAGATCCCGGATCGGCTAACGTCCCGAAGTAATTTCTTTAATTTTTTTAGAGTACAATCAATTTTTATGGAAAATCAACTATCAATTATAAAAATGGGAAGTGATGTGAAAATTTATAGCGTGTATTCATTTAATTGATTTGTTTGATATTTATTTTGTTCATTATAAATATATAATCAAAAATATATTTGCAAGTATATCAATAAGGGTAGTGATCAAGCAATTTTTGGATGATCGATTGGAAGGATTGATGGAATTCACAATTACCAAATGGGTAGATGCATAAGCAGCAGTGAAACAGTATGGCGAATTCGTGATTTTCGAATTCACGAGCGCTATTCCCCTGTGGTACATTTAAGTATTCATTTGGAAAATGGTCAATGCGTTTATTTTACAGAAAAAAATCTTCTCGATAGAATTCAAGAAGCACTTTTTATTTTGTCAACAAGACGCTGTTGCGAAAACGTTGTTGTTCAATCAAGTACCGAAATATTATATTTGGAATACTGTATCAAAATGTTTTAAACGACGTGTTCGAGGTATTGTCGTTGATGGACACCCGTGTATAAAAGAGTCTGAAGTTCTTGGTCGCGTTTATACTATACATCCGAATAACTTCCAATGTTTCTTTCTACAGCTTCTGCTTCATAATGTAAGAGGCCCAACGTCGTTTCGTGATATTAAATTTGTTGACGGTCATTTGTGTGCAACTTTGTGCGAGGCATGTCAGAGATGGGGTCTATTGGAAGCTGATTGTTATTTAAAATCGACATTACATGAAGCTTCGACTGTTCATTCAGCAACGAAGCTTAGAGATTTGTTTGCAATTATTTTTATTACGTGTGCGCCGGCAGATCCAGTTGAATTGTGGGAATCGTATTAAGAATATTTAACGGAAGATATACTTTTTGATATTCGAAGATAAAATGGTCAACCTAATTTGAATTACACAACGGGTATGTTTAATGAAGCATTAATTCGTTTGGAAAATAAGGTTTAAAGTTATTGGGGTAAGGTTGATGATTGGAAAAAGTTTAATTGAATTCGGAATGCCCGCACCTCTTCGACATCGCAACAATAACCTTACAAATGAATTGTTGAGGGAAACAAGTTATGAGATTCCCTAGTTGCCAGAGTTTATCGGTCTCAATGAACCTTTATTAGTTCCAGATCAGAAACGAATTTATCAAACAATCGTGAGTACAATTGATAATAACCAAGGTGGTATACCTTTCATTGATGCACCTGGTGGGACGGGGAAGACGTTTTTAATAAATTTGATTTTGGCAAGAGTTCGAGCTCAGGATAATATTGCATTACCTGTTGCTTCTTCGGGGATAGCTCCGACTTTACTCTCTGGTGGTCGTAAGGCGTATTCAACGTTCAAGTTACCAATTAATCTCAATCACATAAAATATCCAGTTTGTAATATTAGTAAAAATACAGGAACCGCAAAACTTCTTAAAGAATGTAAAATTATAGTTTGGGACCAAAGTATAATGTCACATAAAAACCCTTTAGAAGCTCTTGATCGCATTGCATTGCAAGATCTTCGAGGTAATCGCAATCTGATGGGCAATATGGTTGTATTGCTTGCTGGTGATTTCCGACAAACATTTCCTATAATATCACTGGGCACTGCAGCTGACGAATTATAAGCGTGTTTGAAGAACTCTTCCATTTGGCCAGCAGTGAGGAAATTCAAACTCACAACCAACATGCGAGTTTATTTGTCTGGAGCCAACCCCTTTGACGGATATGCACAACAATTACTCGATTTTGGTGAAGGAAAAATTGTAAATGATCAAAGTGTTATTGGTTTTCTGGAAAATGTTTGTAATATGGTCGACGATTTGATAACTTTGGAAGAAAGAGTTTTCCTGAATACAAAAGCTAACTTTGAGAATTATCAGTGGCTTCCTGACCGAGCGATATTGGCTCCGAAGAATGAATGTGTTAATATAATTAACACTCGAATTTTACAAAAACTACCTAGGGACGTCAAAACTTATGTATCTATCGATATGGTAGTATATATTAAGAACGCAGTTCATTGTCCTACTGAATTTTTGAATTCACTAGAACCACCTGGTATGCCACCGCATAATTTGATACTTAAAATTGGGGCAACCGTTAGGTTACTTCGAAATTTAGACGCTCCAAAGTCATGTAATGGAACTTGATTAATAGTAAATAGCCTTTTACCAAATGTAATAGTAGCTGTTATCTTAACCAGCTGCGCCAAAGGTGAAGATGTTTTTATACCCAAGATTCCATTAATTCCTACAGACTTGCCTTTTGAATTTAAAAGACTTCAATTTCCACTGACATTAGCTTTTGCAATGTCAATTAACAAGTCCCAGGGACAATCATTGAAAGTCGTTGGTTTAAATTTAATGAATCCATGTTTTACACATGGCCAACTTTATGTCGGGTGTTTCAGAGTGGGAAATGGAAAAAATTTATACATTTTAACACCGGATAGAAAAACAAAAAATATAGTATACCACAAAGCGTTGAATACTCCAAATATTTGTGAGAGAAACAGGGTTCAATGTTTAAAATTATTAAAATGTTTTTTCATTTGATTGGATGTTAATTATTGATGTGTACGGATGGCTGCTGTGCGCTAATACATTCTTCAGCTGCTGGGCTCTGATAATTGTTAGATGCGAATGCATATGTGTGTGTATAGATTAAAATGATAAAAATATAAAACTTAACGCATTGGAACTGCGAGCGCGCGAGCCATAACAACCCGCAAGTAGATATATAAGGGAAACTGCGCTCGTCGAAAGACCGGTGCACCATTCTCAGCACGCTTACCAGGTGGGCAAATCCGTGGAAACAGCGTTCCACCATACCGTTAGAGTATTAGAGGGGGCCGTGCAAACGGGCAGGTCTGTTCTGGGCATGTTTATTGACATTGGGAGAGCGTTTGATAATACTTCCTTCGTTTCTATTTATGAAGCAGCCAGGGGATTCGGGGTAGAGGACTCTGTCATCGACTGGATCCACTGCATGCTTAGCACCAGGTCTGTCATCGCAGTCCTTAGGGAGTCAACCGCCAGTGCGCTCGTCAAATAGGGCTGCCCGCAGTGGGGACTAATCTCTCCTATCCTGTGGGTGATTGTCATTGACGGGCTCCTTGCGGAGCTCGAAAGGCGAGGGGTGATGGTCGTGGGCTACGCGGATGACGTGGAGATGCTAGTCTTCTGTACCCACCCGTGGAAGATGTCGTGGAAAATGCAACGAGCATTGGACCACGTACAGGCATGGTGCACATCGAAGTGCTTGAGGGTCAACCCGAGCAAAACGGAGATGTTGCTATTTACGAATGGAAGGAATCTCAGGGTGAGGGCCCCTTCCATTTTTGGCACGGAACTTAGCTTCTCTACAGAGTTGCCTTACCTTGACGTCACCCTAGATAGCAAGCTCCTTTGGAGAACCCACGTCGATAGACAGACCCGGAAGGCCACTGCAACTTTCTAGGCTTGTCGTAGGATGTTCAGCTCGACTTGGGGACTTAACCAGGCTGTAGTGAAATGGATTTACACAGCCATCATAGAGCCTCAGGTGACTTATGCGTCGGTAGTCTGATGGCCTGCGCTGCAGCGGGAAGCCAACAGGAAGACGCTTAATAAGGTCTATAGGCTTGCACTGCTGGGGATCACACAACGGCTTCGGACAACTACTGTCCTGGCACTGGGGGACTTTTGGATATAGCGCCTCAAAACATCACGGCTAAGTTCAAAGCGATGGGTGCAGCCGTACGACTAAAGTTTGGAGGGAAGTGGAAGAGAGCTAGCAGTCTCTGCTGAACGCGTCTCTGCTGAACAGCAACAGGGATCTCGAGGAGGTCTTCGCCCGAGGTGGAGACTGCGGCGCATGTAGCTACCACTTCCACCGCAATTACGCTGTTACCTTTCCGAGCAGACAAGAGTGGGAAGAGGACCGTGTCGGGCTGCTGTCATCGGGGGGACTCGTCTGGATTCAACACGTCTGGATGGTACACGGATGGATTCAAAACCCCAACGGGGACAGGCGCCGGAGTGTGGAGTGCGGGCCCAGGACCAGGCTATTTTTGGCACTGGCGACTCGTACCACTATACTTCAGGCTGAGGTGCTTTTTATCAGAACCTGCGCGAAAGAGATTCTGCAGAGGGGATACGACGGCAGGTACATTTACATCTGCTGTGATAGCCGTGCAGCGCTCAGAGCCCTCGACTCGATCGAGGTGAGGTCCGAGCGGACACACAGCTTGCGACTCCCCTACATCACAAGGAACTCCCGTGCGGCCCCGGTGATGCAGCACCGCGAGAGCCCGGGAGCTACTGACCGCCGAGCCAAGCCGTCACACGAACTACGGCTCTGTAGAAGGACAAGTGGCGCCATCCGACGGGATCGCGCGTCGGCTGGATCGATAGCCGAGCGTCGCGCACGCGCAGAAACCAAAGACATCGAGGATTCGGAAGCACAGCGGCGCGGTGCGGCGGCATCGATATGGAGACACAATCATGGTCAACGGAGAGGAAAGACGAGGGAAAACCGGCACACCTGATTGGCCAAAAATGACGACACTGCCAAAAGCACACGGCACCAACAGACAGGCGATTAGCTCGGCAGGTAATGCCGGAAGTGCGTAAGGATAATACCGACCCGGTATTGGAGGGCGAGGTGAGCTCCCCGCGGTGAACCAATCATAAAAATTAAGTTACAAAGATCGCACGCAGACGCGAATCCGCCAAATTTCTCCAAAATCAGTGAAGGGGGAGGGAAAAATCGGGGTATAAAAAGGGCCACTCTCGATCCATGATAATCAGTTCATCGGATCTACCTTACAAGCGGACAACTCTCAAGGACTCAAAGTGGAATTAAAAGTGCAAAGTGAAAAGTAAAAGTGAGTTCAAAGTGACAAAAGTGAAACAGTGCCAAAAAGGACTTATAAATTTTGTGCTACTGTGGACTTAGAGATTTTGTGCCGTTCGGACTTATAAAATTTGTGCCAGATTGAACTTATAAAATTCGTGCCAAAGTCGGACTTATAAATTGTGTATCACGCTGGACTTATAAAATTGGTGTTATTGTGGACTTATAAAAATTTGTGAATCTTGGACTTATAACTTTTAGTGAAGAGTGAACGTATAAAACTCAGGCCGCAAAAGGGACTTATAAATTGTCGGGCCGGGTGAACTTATAAATTTTGTGTCACGTTGGACTTATAAAAATTTGGTGCCGCATCGGACTTATAAAATTGGGGGCCAAATCGGACTTATAAAATTCTGTGCCGAATCAGACTTAGCAAATTCGTGCCGGAATCGGACTCATAAACATCGGTGCTAAGGCGAACTCATAAAATAGTGCACATGAGTGAACTCATACGATCCGGGCCGCCAAAAGTGACATTTGGAGCGGACCGGTAAAATGACCAAAGTGACCGGTCAGACACGGTGAGGTCGGAGCTGACGAATATTCCAACTTCCAGGACCGGAAAAAGGCACATCCAGGGGTTCGTTCACTCCCCTTAAAGGCTTCGATACCGACAAAACAAGGTAAAAAAGTTTTTGTCTCCAATTAACGCCAATTGCAAATCGCGAGGTGAGCGAGCTGTCACGGGCGATCGCCGTGCCGTGACGTCACCACGAGACAGCCGAGCACAGTGACCAGCGGGACTTCGCGTCGACCGAGAAGCTGCCCGCGCATGCGTGGTGCGGTTCACGCGAAATAAATAATTTTCAAATAAAGATATATCCTTGAAGAGATAAATAAGACGATAAATAGAGACAATAAGCGCAGGAGAAACTGATGCGTGAACAATATTGATATTCACTGTGCATTCTTTCTTCGTGCCAGAAGAATAATATCTGTAATCGCTCTGGATATACTTGTAGACAACGAATAAACCGAGTTAAAACGGAACCGAAAAAGGGTTAAGGAACCCTGAAGCCTGTATTTTTACAAATAAAGCAGATTTTTGAAACGTCAAAACCGTCTCTGACACGCCAGCCCATAATTCCCTAACGCTCGAGTCCCCGAATCCGTCCGTTTGAGTGCCCTTCTCGCGGAAGGAGGCGCATAAATACGGAAATTATTGTACGAGGCATCTGCTCCTGTTACATTTGGCGCCCAACGTGGGGCTCGAGCAAAAAGAATTGGCTGTGTCAGAGCAGCAATAAAATAAAATAGTCGGCACAAATTAAATTAAATTAAATCAAATTAAATTAAATTAAATTAAATTAACATTTCAACGGTCGCGATGTCAGAAAAATCATTCGCCCAGGAGAGACGCGAGCTCGAGCTCATGGAAAGCGAGGAAGCGGTCCACAGACGGGAGCGAGAACGCCTCGAGAGGCTGAGAACGCAGCAGGCCGCCGACCACGAGCAAGAGCGGATCTCAGAGGTCGTGCTGGATGAAGAGACTCCAGACAACATAGAGGACTCACAACGCGACTGTACGATCGACATGGACCAGACCAACCATTCCCTCGCCTGGGAATCCACGACAGCGGATGAGCTGATCGGTAGGGGAAATATCCGGCAACAAAGGGAGATGAATCGGTTGTCGATCATCCCTCCAGCAAGCGAGGCAGACGCTCGGAAAGCCGGAGGTGAAAAAGAAAAACACCACGAGTCCCAGAACCCCGGAGAAGTCTGTGATGACAGCAACCGAGCGATTCTCGAGGCCATTTTACAGATGAAGACCGAACACCAAAGAGAGTTCGAAAAAATACACAGCACTCAGGTAAAACTGGAGTCGGCGTGGGAACTAGGGAACGAACTAGGGAATCGCAGCAAATGATGCTGACGGCGCTCTCGAGAGCGGTAAGCGAGAGTGAGGCGGAAATGGACCACAAAATTGCGTCGATGCGAGAAGCGATCCGCGAAGAACAACAGCCTATAAATATTCACACTCGAGAGCAATTGGCGGCACACGACGTAACTGTCGTTAAATTAATAGATCGACTCGAGGGCGTCACAAAGGTCTCGAAAAGGGCCCTCCAGACGGCAGAAGAGAATGCCAAGAGAATCCGGGAGTACGCGGCAATGTCGAACCGAACCGCATCTCAATCGGCGCTCAGTACGACGATGATCGGAGGATTAAACGCCAGCAAAGCATATGTGGCATCGAAAAGGCTTCCTACGTTCAAGGGCGATGGGGTGGAACGTCCAATGCAATATTTGAAAACGCTCAAAGACCATTTCAGCGCCATAGAGCCTGAGGGCGCGGAATTTCGGTGCATGATGGGCGAAGCCATGGTAGAGACAGCGCGTGATTGGTGGCACCTCGTCGCACCGGAAGTGGAAAATATCGCCCAGTTCGAAGAAGCTTTTCGAGCACGATACTGGGGGCGCGAACTCCAAGACAAGGTGAAGCGTCACCTCGAGTATGGCACCTACTTTGTCGAGGGACAACCCCTCACAAAGGCGGAATACGCGACCCGAGTCATTGGAAATGTTCGAGATCTGAGTGAACCGATAAGCGACCCGGAGACGATCCGCCGACTCGCGAAGCATTTCGACGAAAACATAAGAACAGCGATCCTCGTCCGAAACGTCAATCGGGTGAGTGAACTTATAGAATTACTCGAGAGCAACGACCTCGGCGGAACGGTCAACGCGAGTCGCGGAAATGACCGGCAAGGCAACAATGGGTATAGTCCAAACCGAGGAAACGGTCGGGGAAATGGGGGAGGACCACGTCCTTGGCAGCATCGAGGTGGCCAACAGGGCCAGTGGTCGAACGTCACTGTCGGCCAACCACAAGGGCCGCCCCAAATTTCCAATCCGTGGCAAGGACCACCGATCGCGGCGGCGACTCCGAATTTTTCGGTACCGCCACCATTTTACCCCGTGACGCCGCCACAAGCCCCGGCACCGACGACGCAACCGGGACCCGGAATAAATACGAACTTCCCAGGCACGAGCCAGGGAAACGCGTAAACGTTGCGTCCGTAAGGAACAGCGGAAATCCACGAGGCGCAACGGTGACGAAAAAGTATGAAGAAGAGAGAAAGAGAGAAGAACGGAAAGAAGAAGAGAAGAAGAAAGAAGAACAGAAGAGAAAAGAAGCAGAGAAGAAGAGAGGAGAAGAAAAGAAAAAACGAGAAGAAGAAAAGAAGAAAGAAGAAGAAAAGAAGAAAGAAGAAGAAAAGAAGAAAGAAGAAGAAAAGAAGAAAGAAGAGGAAAAGAAGAAAGAAGAGGAAAAGAAGAAAGAAGAAGAGAAACGGAAGGACAAGAAATTAATGGAAGAAAAAGACAGGAAAGCAGAAGAAAGAAAAAGGCGAAAAGACGAACTCTGGCGAAAGCGACAGGAAAAAAGAGAGAGAGAAAGAGAGGCAGCGAGAAACTCGAGGGAAGAAGCGACGAACTCCGAGGTAATGACGGCCCGTAATGTCGAATTGTCGGAAGAACGAGAAGGGGTAGCGAAGAACGGGGGAGAGACCAATCCTAAGAAGGTGGAGAAAAAGGGCGGACTAGATCAGGAGGAGATCAGTGCCGCGGAGGGAGGTAGGATGGAGTGTCAACCCAAATTCGAGCCCACATCGGTTTCGGTGCCGACAACGACGAAGGGCAAAATCGTCATCGCTAACGGGCAAGGTGCAATTCCCAAGAGAATCGAAAGAAGAGTCAGAACGATTTTTGAAAGTCCGCAAGAGTACCTCCTCGATATGCCACAGCCAGGAGAGGGCGTGATTTACGACGAAACACGACCAATGTGCCCAGAGGTACCGATCGGCCTCGAAGGGGCATTGGCCAGTGCGTTAGTCGATAGCGGAAGCGAGGTCTCCTGCATTTCTGAAGAGTTTTACTCACAGAATTTGGAGGCCTTTAAAAATTGTCCAACTCTACCTGTAACGTCGATAAATGTCGTGGGAGCGTTTGGGGGAGGTTCAGGGAGGATCAAGCAGCAAGTGATGGCCACGGCGAAAGTGTACGACTCAGAGGGAGACGTTACGCTGTTGGTGGTCCCGAAGCTGCAAAGATCCGTCCTCCTCGGTATCGACGGGATGGACAGGCTCGGAGTCTATGTCGATACGCATAGAAAGGTGATAAAAGTAAGAGAGAAAATCGTCGGACGCCTCGTGGGAGGATACTGGCAGATGGAGGAAAGCCCATGCAGTATACCCGAGGAGGACAAGAAAATGGGGGAGAGTAGAGCGATGCTCGCTCGAGCCGAAGGCACTTGTGAAGAAGAAGAACCGGAAGTCGAAGTCACGAGACACGTTATGAGTGGAGAAATACGAGATCCCGCCTCAGAGTGTCTTCGTGAATCAGAAGTCGATGAAAAGCTTCGAGAATGCGCCGACGTCGACATCGAGACTCGGCGAAGCTTCAAGGAATTGGTCTACGAATATCGAGACATATTTCGGAAACGACCAGGGCGGATGCAAGCATACGAACATCGGCTTATGGTGAAGGATGAAAAACCATTCGTATCTCGCTCATACCCGGTTCCTATGGCGTACCGAGGAAAGGTAACGGACGAGATTAATAAAATGCTTGCCCAAGGGGTTATTCAAAGGTCAACAAGCACCTATATTAACCCTTTGGTGACCGTTATCAAGACGAACGGAGACGTCAGGTTGTGTCTCGATGCACGACTACTGAATGAGCATCTCGAAGGCGATTACGACTCGGCACTACCGACGGAAGAGATTTTCCAGAAATGTGGAGGCGCGAAGGTCATGTCGACCTTGGATCTGACCAGCAGCTTCTGGCAGATTCCCTTACATCCGGATTCGCGTAAATACACGGCATTTCGACACGAAAATAAATGCTATGAATTCACGGTTACGCCGTTCGGTTTAAAAACGAGTACCGCGGCGCTTGTTCGGGGGCTGGACATTGTCCTTCGAAACACCGGAGATTTCATAATAAATTTCGTGGACGATTTGCTAGTGGTGTCGGCAGATACTCAACAACACCTGCAACATCTCCGAAAATTATTTTCGAGAATTCGCGAGCATGGAATGACTCTAAAAATGGAAAAATCTCATTTCTTTAGAAATGAAGTGAAATTTCTCGGGCACGTAGTAACGACGAAGGGGATACTGCCGCAGCCAGACAAGGTGAAATCGATTAAAGAATTTCCCCGTCCCCGAAATATAAAACAACTGAGGGGCTTTCTCGGACTAGTAAATTTCTATACGAAATTTACGAGTAGACACGCTGAGGAAACGGTCCCCTTGTTAGAGCTGCTGAAAAAGGGAACGAGCTGGAAATGGACAGATATCCACGAAACGGCTTTCGGAAGAGTGAAACAGCTGTTTTGCGAGTCGGTGGTACTAGAACATCCCGACGTAACGAAGCCGTATACCTTGACGACGGACGCAAGTGACTATGCGCTTGGCGCGACCTTGTCACAAACCGACGAAAATGGCGAAGTCGGAGTGATCTCATTTGCTAGTCGAACACTCAAGGGGGCGGAAGTTGGATACACCACGTCGGAAAAGGAATTACTCGCTATCGTGTGGGCCCTCCAAAAATTCCAAAGTTATCTTAAGGGAGCAAAGATAACGATAATCACCGACCATAAAGCACTGGTGTTTCTGAAAACGTGCCGATTTACGAGTGACAGGCTATTAAGATGGGCGCTCTTGCTGCAAGGTTATGATTTAACGGTGGAACATCGGCCGGGAAAATCTAATCAAGTGGCCGATACGCTAAGCCGACTCCGCGACCACACGTACGAGCCCGATGGAACACCGCCCGGGAAAATAATAATCGCCGCGCTCGCGCAAAAACCTTCGAAGTCCTTATCACAAAAAATGAGGACGATCGGTAGTCTACAGAGAAATCAAGAGGATTTGAACGCCATTATTACTCTGTTAGAAGATGAAAAAGACACAGAGAACCATCCGAAAAATTACCGAATCAGCGAAGGAGTGCTGCAGAGAGCCGCGAAGTCGGGACAATGGAAGGTGGCGTTGCCGGAGGAGATAAAAGAAATCCTTGTCGAGGAGTGCCACGTCATGTACGGACATGTCGGCGCCACAAAGGTATTCCAGATGTTAAACGAGGATTTCGCCTATCCTCGGTTTGCGAAAAGCATCCGGCACCAGCTAGCCACCTGTGACACGTGCCAGCGAACAAAATGTGCGGTACAAAATAGTTATGCAAATATGCAAGCTATAGTACCCGAAGGGCCGGGGGATTTACTCTCCATCGATTTTTACGGCCCATTACCGATGTCAACCGGGGGAGTGCGACACATTTTAGTAACGCTGGACGCGTTTACGAAGTTCGTCACTTTGTATCCGATGCGAAAGGCGAACACCAAAACGGTAATAAAGAAGCTCAGCACGGACTATATCCCGAAGTACGGAAAACCGAAGAGGATCCAATTTGATCACGGAACGCAGTTCACGGCCAAGGCGTGGAAAAAATGGTTGGAGGACGAAGAGATACAAGGAGTATTCTCGTCGATTCGGCATCCACAGGGAAATATCGTCGAACGAGTAAATCGAGAGCTCGGACGATTTTTCCGCACCTTGCTAACCGACCGACATACGGCATGGGCAAGGTGGGTGCCGATTATACAAGATTGCATCAATGACTCGCCACATGATACGACGGAATACACGCCTCGGGAACTGCAGACGAAGAAACCACCGCATCGTCCATGGAAAAATTGGGTACCGGCGCTGAGGGAAAAAGCCGAGGAAATGATCGACTACGCGAGAAACCTCGAGCTAGCCCAAGAGCGGATACAGAGGAAAGGCAGGAGAAGAGCCGAAAAATTCGACGAGTGCCACCGCCTGACCACCTACGAGGAAGGCGATATGGTTCTCGTTAAGGCATTGAACGTATCGAATCAAAACGACCAAATCGCCGCGAAGTTCATGCCTCTATACGAAGGACCATATCGAATCGGAAGGTGCGTGGGACTCGCGACGTATATCCTCGAGGACCCGGAGACAAAGAAACTGCGCGGGAGATTCCACTCGAGCCTTTTGAAACGTTACCATCAAAAGGCGAGTGCGAAGATTACCGACAATGCAGACGACTCCGAATAGCCCGAGAACGAGGGAAAAAAAAAATAGATTAAGAAAAAGAGAAGTTTAGAAATAAGGATGAAGGAGAAAGAAAATCGTATAAAAGAGAGAATAAAAACAAAAATTAAGTAAAGGGTAGAATAATAATGGAATTAAGACTAGAATAAGATAGGATTAAGAATAGATTAAGAATCGTATGGAAAAATAATTAGGGTTAGTATAGGATAAATGGGATGAAGGAGGGACGATAATTTAAAAGAGAATTAAGAAAGGAATGAGAAGTAAGAATAGAATTAAGAATCGAAGAAGATAGAATGAAGAATAGACCGACATAAGTAGGGATAGTATCGGAGAGAATAGGAAAATAACTAATCAAAGACAGATTAAGACACCGTGAAGAATAGAATAAAATAGAAGCAAAATTGAATTAAGAATAGACTAAGATAGGTGAAAAACATAATAGGATCAGAGAAGAATGAAGAATAGAATAGGCAAATCAGTAAAGATAGATTAAGACATGATTAAGAATAGAATAGAATTAAGGCTAGAATTAAGAAGAGAAGTAAGAATAGGATAGGAAAAAGTAGGAATAGAATAAAATAGAATTAAGAATAGAATAAGATAGAACTAAAGATAAAAGAAGGATAATAAAGAGTCAAGAAAACAAGAAAAAGGGAAAAAGAAAGACAAAATAAAATTAAATAGAAATAAAAATTAAGAATATAAGAGAAAAATTAAGGATAGCATCGGACAATAAGTAGGAATAGTGTAGGAAAATAAATAAAATCAATAAAAGAAAAAGTAGAGCCCGCTGATATCAGCACCGATCAACGGCTCGGAGATCGAGAGGTGCAAGAGCGGTCAAAAGAACGCACCGGCCCACGAGAGTTAACCCGTCGAGACAGCGTAGCGCCAGGCCAAGCCTGAGAATGGCTAACGACTGTACCCATCGACCGCGATTCCGGACGGCGAGGGAGTCTAGCGCGGCGAGCTACGAAAATCAAAACAAAGGATTAATTCTGGGAACAGAGAAGCTCGCCGCGATAGACTACCTGATCGAGATGACTAGCCGGATTTCTAGAAGTATGAGCATAATACACGGAAACAAAAATCATCTCGGCGATCGGATAAGAATAATCGTTCGGTGTACACCGGGACAATTATAGAGGCCGATGTATTGAAACCCGTGTCGACACCGCGAAAGAAAGGGGGGTAACCGAATCGAAATTTTACGGACTATCGAGCAAATTCAATCGCAAGCTCGAACAGTACTAAAGTGACAGGCAAGAAAGAAGGGTGAACGATAGCGACAAAGAAACTAAATACAAAAGGAGAAAACCGACGGAAGAGGTGAGAAAGAATAAAATCAATAACGAAAATAAAATAAGGTAGCATAAAACAAAACCAAATCGAACAAAACAAAAGAGAACCGGATAAAATCAAACAACATCCACAAAATCGAACCAAATGAAATATACCCACAGAAAAAAAAACAACGAGAATGGGAACCTTCCGCAACTTTCCGGCCCAGAATCTCGAAGGACGGTACGAGGATGTTACGGTCATTGCGGTGCAGAACCCGGGCCGTTTCTACATACACCTCGCGGACCCGGACGGGCGAAGGGCCCAGATTCTTCAGCACTTCGCCACCATGTCCCCACAACACCCCGAGATCCGTCAACTAAGGGAAGAGGAAATCATCCGCGGGGCACCAATCCTTATCCGGTATGAGGAGCGGTTCTTTCGGGGAATTGTGACAACGGAGATGGATGAAGACGGGGACGTGGTCACGTGGCTAGGCGACTGGGCTCTCCCTCTACTGAGACGGAGAGAGGCGCTATTCACGGTGCCCGAAGAGTGCCGACATATCGCTTTCCAGGCGATAGCTTGCGGTCTCCACGCCACCCAGCCGATGAGTGACGAGTGGACGCAAGACGCGACGGAGCTCATGAGGGAGCTAACCGTTGGCCCCAGATGGGATCTGCTCGTGATGTCCAGGAGGACGGGGACTGAGGCCCTCTGGGTAGCCCTCGAAGCCCCCGACAATAACCGCCCTAGCCCCAGGGATGAGCTCATGATGGCTGACCAGGGTCAGTGGGGAGAGAACCCGACCCGGTTTGACTGGGCAGAAGATGGCGGCCGCTACTGCGACCGAACGCCACCCCCAGAACACCCACCGGCAGACCAGGAGGACATAATGGTAGTGGACGGCAGCGACGGGGAATGGGTAGATGAGGACATGGAGGATGGCGAAGACGACGAAGAGGAGATCGAGAACTGGGACGACGAGGAGAACAATGACATGGACGAGGGAGAAGAGAGAGACGACGACGAATGGGCAAACGGGGAGAACGAACACCAACGAAGACGAAGATACGGGAATTAATTAGAAAAAAAAAAAAAAAAAAAAAAAGAGAAAGAAAACCTGTAAAACTCAATAAAGTATAAAAAAAAAGAGAAAGAAAACCTGTAAAACTCCATAAGGTATAGAATAAATAGAGAAACGAAAAATATATGAGAATAAAATAACTCCTCAGTACAAAAAAAAAAAAAAAAAAAAAAAAAAAAAAAGAAGAAGAAAACATGACTGGGGAAGCTCGTGACGAGCTTCACCAGTAATGTGGGGGAGAATGCGACTCCCCTACATCACAAGGAACTCCCGTGCGGCCCCGGTGATGCAGCACCGCGAGAGCCCGGGAGCTACTGACCGCCGAGCCAAGCCGTCACACGAACTACGGCTCTGTAGAAGGACAAGTGGCGCCATCCGACGGGATCGCGCGTCGGCTGGATCGATAGCCGAGCGTCGCGCACGCGCAGAAACCAAAGACATCGAGGATTCGGAAGCACAGCGGCGCGGTGCGGCGGCATCGATATGGAGACACAATCAAGGTCAACGGAGAGGAAAGACGAGGGAAAACCGCCACACCTGATTGGCCAAAAATGACGACACTGCCAAAAGCACACGGCACCAACAGACAGGCGATTAGCTCGGCAGGTAATGCCGGAAGTGCGTAAGGATAATACCGACCCGGTATTGGAGGGCGAGGGGAGCTCCCCGCGGGGAACCAATCATCAAAATTAAGTTACAAAGATCGCACGCAGACGCGAATCCGCCAAATTTCTCCAAAATCAGTGAAGGGGGAGGGCAAAATCGGGGTATAAAAAGGGCCACCCTCGATCCATGATAATCAGTTCATCGGATCTACCTTACCAGCGGACAACTCTCAAGGACTCAAAGTGGAATTAAAAGTGCAAAGCAAACAGTAAAAGTGAGTTCAAAGTGACAAAAGTGACTTATAAATTTTGTGCTACTCCGGACTTAGAGATTTTGTGCCGTTCGGACTTATAAAATTTGTGCCGGATTGAACTTATAAAATTCGTGCCAAAGTCGGACTTATAAATTGTGTATCACGCTGGACTTATAAAATTGGTGTTATTGTGGACTTATAAAAATTTGTGAATCTTGGACTTATAACTTTTAGTGAAGAGTGAACGTATAAAACTCAGGCCGCAAAAGGGACTTATAAATTGTCGGGCCGGGTGAACTTATAAATTTTGTGTCACGTTGGACTTATAAAAATTTGGTGCCGCATCGGACTTATAAAATTGGGTGCCAAATCGGACTTATAAAATTCTGTGCCGAATCAGACTTAGCAAATTCGTGCCGGAATCGGACTCATAAACATCGGTGCTAAGGCGAACTCATAAAATAGTGCACATGAGTGAACTCATACGATCCGGGCCGCCAAAAGTGACATTTGGAGCGGACCGGTAAAGTGACCAAAGTGACCGGTCAGACACGGTGAGGTCGGAGCTGACGAATATTCCAACTTCCAGGACCGGAAAAAGGCACATCCAGGGGTTCGTTCACTCCCCTTAAAGGCTTCGATACCGACAAAACAAGGTAAAAAAGTTTTTGTCTCCAATTAACGCCAATTGCAAATCGCGAGGTGAGCGAGCTGTCACGGGCGATCGCCGTGCCGTGACGTCACCACGAGACAGCCGAGCACAGTGGCCAGCGGGACTTCGCGTCGACCGAGAAGCTGCCCGCGCATGCGTGGTGCGGTTCACGCGAAATAAATAATTTTCAAATAAAGATATATCCTTGAAGAGATAAATAAGACGATAAATAGAGACAATAAGCGCAGGAGAAACTGATGCGTGAACAATATTGATATTCACTGTGCATTCTTTCTTCGTGCCAGAAGAATAATATCTGTAATCGCTCTGGATATACTTGTAGACAACGAATAAACCGAGTTAAAACGGAACCGAAAAAGGGTTAAGGAACCCTGAAGCCTGTATTTTTACAAATAAAGCAGATTTTTGAAACGTCAAAACCGTCTCGGACACGCCAGCCCATAATTCCCTAACGCTCGAGTCCCCGAATCCGTCCGTTTGAGTGCCCTTCTCGCGGAAGGAGGCGCATAAATACGGAAATTATTGTACGAGGCATCTGCTCCTGTTACAAGCTGCATTGCAGCCCTATCACGCATTGCCGGCGTTAATACGGTTAAACTTCTGTGGATGCCTGGGCGCACCGGCATACAGGGCAACACAGAAGCAGACGGTTTGGCTAGAATGGGTTCTGCAGGATCCACAGCAGCCATCCCTACGTCTGTACCGGTAGCCCCGGGCGTTATAAAGAAGATCATGAGGAGGTGGCCTGCCGAGCAGTTCACTATCCGGTGGACCTCGGCGCCAGGGTCAAAGCAAGCGAGGGCTCCCTTCGCGGATACCTCTGAGAGGCTGGGCTCGGAACTGATCGGTCAAAGCAAGTCAATTATCGACCTCCACTCATGGATCTCGATGGGACCTGAATCTGTCTTACCATGAGCCCAGCATAGATTAGGAGGCATTCGAGTCACCAGATCGCAGAGAAACCGAGTACTACTCGGACTGGCGAATCCCGGAAATTGCAAGTTAACGATAAAGTACAACTTTTGCATGAACCTTCATCCTGCCAGTACTACGATTTTGAGACGTATTGGGCATCGAGCCCCACCCCCCTTCGTTCCTTTAGAACCGAAAGAAAGCAGGAAAAATATTAAGTCAACTTCGTTCAATCATTATTACTCGGGAAAATGACCAATTATAGGAATAACAAGTTAAGATCAAATTTCTTCCTCTCTTGGAAAACTTTTCAATACACAAATGAATTGAATAATTAAAGTAATTATCAGGTAAGCAAATCATTAGAGGGAAAATCGATCGTTATAACGAATAATTTCTAACTATCGAATTAACAACGCTGGCGCTTTCAGATCACACCGCAGTTTCAAACAGAATGGTTTTGGAAATTGAAACGTGAATTTCTATTCGAGTTGTCAAGCAAGATTTTTTGAAGCCATGAAAACCAAATATGTACCAATGCCTGACGCTCAGTAGAGATCGCCAAGTCTGAATTCGCTCACGGCCGCACCTTGTTGTTGTGCCCCGGGTATGTATTAATAATTATTATAGATAATTCGAAATAGGCATTATTATTTCGAAGAGTCTCGGCACCGATTATTTCGGTTGCGAGACACATTCGGTTGCGTCACGCATCGAGCGTACATCGAGCGTCGAACGTCAAGCGTCGAGCGTCGATACTGCTGACGCAGCAGTTAGGCAACCGCGAGCGCCTCGGTAACTGGAGCACCGACTCGAGAATACCGAGGCGAGAATTGCGAAAAGGAAAATATGCTCCAAATCCCGCTCACGAAAAAGCAAGGATTTGGAAAGATATTTGTTTACAGAAATTAAGTAGATTATAAACTTGCGCTAAAAATTAAGCTGATACCTGCTCTCGAGGAATATATATAGAGGATCGAGAGCAGGTACGGGGCAGTCTGACAACACGGTTGAATACGAACGTTTCCATGATAATCGGAAACCTTAAGGGTGCAGAGTGTACATCGGTAATTCAAACCTAGCCAAAGGTAATTTGAGATAAATTGTGACAAATTGAAAGACTCGAACATTTTAACCATAAAAAGAATAATCATTACTTAATTAAGATAATTAATGAAATAATCTCTTGTAAATAAATTATTGATAATAATTTATACTTGTTGAAACTGTAAAATATCGTTAAATAATATCTCAATAAAACTGTTAATAATTCACTTGGGTTCTAACCCTTTACTGGATCATCCCCAAAAACATTATCGCGTAACCCGGAGTAGCTAACCGGATTTCCGCGGCATAACATTGGTGGCAGCGGTGGGATATCCAGAATGAATTTTAAACCGCTAAAAATTACCGAAATTGTGAAGCTCCGCGAGGTGCGGAACGTGTGTGAATTCCGCGAGCTAAGGGTCGACTAGAGCTCAGGCGGACCATAGGGCGATCAAAGGATCGACGTGGACATCCCGTACTCAGGAGAAGTAACGGAAGGTATCAACCGAAGCCTTCGAGGATCGCTGCAGGATACCCGAAGGGCGTCGCCAACAAGTGGGACGTTGAATCAAGGTCAGAAGGGAGCTTGGAACCCCAAGGGATACGTCACAGATTAGAAGGCATCCCGTAATGTGGCACGCATTGTAAGTGACCCCACATTACTCATTAAAATTTTTTGGAAAAAAAACAGAGCATTGTCGAAGCCGGCAGGACTTCGCAGACTACCAAGCGATAGAATTATCGAATAAAAAATCGAAGCGAAGAATAAAGGAAGAAAAATGAGCATCCACAGCGCAGCGCGGTCAGGACGGCAGGGTACCACCCCCGGTACAGGGGAAGAGGCCCTTCAGGTCGTGGAAGGGGTGCAGAATGCCCTATCGGAAATTACAAATCGAACACGGCAGGCCCTGGGCGACAGCCCACGAGGGGATGGTCAACCGGGGCGACAGGAATCACCCAACCCAATGTTCGGGGTGAACCTCCAGAGGGGGACCGGATGGGAGGATGTAAACGTCCGGATGTTCGAACGCAATGATCAGGTCACCCCGGCAATGGTGGACGGAGAAATCGACCGTTTGCTGGCACAGATGCAAGGCACACAGCACAGAGAGCCTAACCCGACTGGCGGGAATAGGGCACCGGGGTCTACAAACCCGAATGGCGCGGATATTCCGCCACTTAGACCGGCAGTACGGGCATCACGGAGAGCCCTATTCAGGGAGCTCAGGGCAGTGAACGAGGAAGACAACGGCTCCATCCAAGGGGATGCGGAACAGCCCACAGAAGAGGAACAGCCCTTAGAAGAGGATGCTATAGCCCGGCGATTAACCCGACTCGAGCAGTCACTCCAAGGCATAGGGGACCAGCTACAGAGAGTGCTGGACCAGTCTACGCGGGCCCCAGCGGATGACTCCGTGGGGGAACGACTTATTGCAATGGAGGAGACTTTAAGGGATTACGTCTTAGAGGGTCAGCCTAGGACGACACGGAGGAGGACAAGCCCTCCGCCGCAACCGCCTCCATTTCAACGACGAGCGCGAATAGCAGAGCCGGTAGAGGAGGAGGTCGAAGACCTGGATATGGCATCGGCCCTTCGAAACATAAAAACATTTGACGGGAACGACCCGGCAAAACTCGATGGTTTTATGCTCTTCTGCGAGGCGGTGTGGGGCATGGTAAAGCCCAGGCAACGTTCAAAACTCCTCACGCTCATACGCAGTAGTAAGCTGGAGGACCGTGCAACGCGAGAGATGCGTCACAAGACGATTGTGACCCTTAACGATCTGCGCGTGGAACTGGAAGCGTTATACGGGAAACGCGAGTCACTCGCTTCGTTACAGTATCAATTTAGTACCTTGCGCCAGGAGGCGAAGGAAAACGTGTCAACCTACGCTACAAGGGTCGAGACCCTTACGGTAGAGGTCATCGAGAAATTATGCGAAGGTACCGATGCACAGGACGCTCGTGCCATCGGGGAAGCCATTCGGAAAAGTGCCCAGATGAATTTTGAAAACGGGTTAAAAAAGGAAATACAGACGATCGTACGATCCCGAAATTACCAGGGTCTACACGAGGCCGTAATGGGGGCCATTGAGGTTGAGAAGATGACAGCAGGACGGCCGGGCATGGCACGGCCCAGCAGCGGGGGAGGAAACCCTCGACAATCGCAGGGGACGACAGGGGTAACCACCCGAACCTGCTATACTTGCGGAAAAACCGGACATTTGGCAAAAGAATGCCGATCCAGTCGACAGAGTCTCCCAGCGCCGGTACCGAGGGACGTGCACGTTGCAACGTGCACGCCCAACGGCAACGTATCACGGCAACGTATCACGTGTAATTACTGTAAAATAACTGGGCACCTCTGGAAAGAATGCCGGGCACGTAAGCGGGATGACAAACGACCCGGAAATAAGGGCAACAATGGGAATAAGGGCTTCAATGGAAATAAACGGCAAGACGAGCGCCGAAGGGAGGAGGTCGCCGTGCATCCGGGGCAAGAAGGAACCGTAGGGACATTTCGGGTCAACATGGCCACGGAAGAACCCTTAAGGGAGGCCAACGTTTACACGACAGTGACCACGGAAGCAGCATCGGAGCCCGAGGCACCAACCACCGAGCTACTGACAGTGGCCTCATTTCGTCGGAAGGGGCAAATAGGACAGGTCGCCCCCCTTAAGGAAGCCGAGGTGTACGTGATAGGGTCTCCAGGGCCCCACGCTTCGGCTAGCGACTTCCATATCAAGTCCCCATCCAGCCGACAGGGAATATTGACCCTTAAGGCGGACACCGGGGCGACGGTGAGTTTAATTCACGAAAATGTGCTATCCACCGACACTTCGGCGGCAAGGTCGGGGTGTCGTTAAGGGGGCTGGGGGGAAGAGCCCTGAACGCGCGCTACGCCGCCCTCGTGGAACTACAGACACCCTTAGGGTCCGTGAAGCATTGGTTTCATGTGATACCACAGAATCTTCACGTGCAGACCCATGGAATCCTAGGGATGGATTTCATTAAGGAAAAGGGGTGGACATCCTTCAGGGGAAGGTTATAAAAATTAAGGGGCACTGCATGCCGTTGGTGGATGGAAGCCTACGGATCGCTTTGCCGCCGCGCAGCGAAAATATCGCATATGTGTCAACATTAAGTACCGACGAAGGGCTCATCGAGAAATGTGACGTCACCGAGGGAGTGATACTCGGAGCCTGTGTGACCTCGCCCCAAGGCAACAGCTGTGCGGTGAGTTTTGTAAACACAACACCTGAGTATGTGTACGTCGAACGACCGACGGTGAAACTCGAGCCGCTAGCGTCAGCAGACGAGCTGCACGGCGAGCTCGCCGTTGCGACGTGCGAGGTAAACACGGCAACGGGAACGAGCGGCACGCGACTCGAGAAGTTGCGTCAGGCAATCGAGATTACTCACCTCAACAAAGAGGAAAAAAATTCTTTATTGGAAATCTGCGAGGAATATGCGGATATATTCCACCTCGAGGGAGATCGGCTGCCCTGCACCCACATGGTAGAACACAGCATCCCAATCCTGAAGGGTGTACAGCCTATCAAGGTACACCCTTATCGGTTGCCGGAAGCACATAAAAGGGAAGTACAGGAGCAAACAAAGGGCATGCTCGAAGAGGGCATCATACAACCGAGTCGGAGTCAGTGGAACGCTCCGTTACTCGTAGTGGCGAAAAAACCTGACGCAACAGGAAAGATAAAAATGCGAGTGGTGGTAGACTTTCGCAAGTTAAACGAGGTCACCATCGGGGACTCGTACCCGCTGCCGCATATAGCGGAAATATTGGATCAGCTGGGACGAGCCCATTATTTTACGACACTCGATCTCGCATCCGGATTCCACCAGATTCCGATGGCGGAAAAGGACAAGGAGAAGACAGCCTTTTCAACACCGCAGGGGCACTTCGAGTATACCCGTATGCCCTTCGGTCTAAAGAACGCCCCACCGACTTTCCAACGTTTAATGAGCACAGTACTGGCAGGGCTCGAAGGGCTAAAATGCTACGTATACCTAGACGACATCGTAATCTTCGGAGCAACCTTGGCAGAACATAATAATCGGCTCCGAGAGGTATTCCATCGCCTAAGGGAGGCGAAATTGGCCCTTCAACCGGGAAAATGCCGATTCTTGCGTTCGGAAACGCGATACCTCGGGCACGTGATCTCCAGTGAAGGAAGTTCGACCCGATCCGTCACTTGTGACCTCCGTCCGGGAGTTCCCAACCCCGAAGGATGTTAAGGGAGTGCAGTCCTTCCTAGGGCTCGCCGGATATTACCGTAAGTTTATCCAGGATTTTTCAAAAATCGCCATACCCTTGACGGAGCTCACCAAGAAGGACAGTAAATTCGTATGGACGGCGAAGCATGAGCAGGCTGTGGAGGACCTAAAAAGGGCGCTGACCACTGCACCGGTACTACAGTATCCGGACTTCGAGAAGCCCTTCATCGTCACCACGGACGCATCGGATAGGGCCATAGGGGCCATATTGTCCCAAGGGCTGATAGGGGAGGACTTGCCCATTTGCTACGCTAGTCGGACCTTAAACAAGGCGGAGCAAAACTACACAACAACAGAGAAAGAGCTGCTCGCCATCGTATGGGGAATTGCACAATTCCGCCCTTATGTTTATGGAACTCGGTTCACAGTGGTAACCGATCACAAGCCCTTAACGTGGTTGTTCAGGGTTAAGGATCCCGGATCGAGACTCATGCGGTGGAAAATAAAATTATCAGAGCACGAGTTCGATGTGCAATATAAAGCCGGGAAACAGAACACCAACGCCGACGCGTTGAGTCGTATATGTGTGGCAACACGCGCACAAACAAGGGAAGAGTCGAGCGAGCCGAGCAGCGACGGTAAGGAAGGCAGCGCGCAACCTCGACCGCGGAGGCGCCAAGCAGCCGCAACCCGCGCGACAGGCGAGGCAGCGGCCAGCCAGGGGAACAGTCCCGCGGATGGTCAGCCCGACGCTCGCCGCAGGAAGGAGAACGAGCGAGTTCGCTCAGACGGAGAACATATAAGCGAGGAAGAAAAAGCCAAGATTCTCCACGAACACCATGACGCACCCCTGGGGGGGCACCAGGGGGTGGCTCGCATGCTGGCCCGTATAAAATTAAGGTACACCTGGCCCAGCATGGCGAAGGATGTAGAAAAATACGTGGCACGATGTGACAAGTGCCAACGAAATAAGATACGGCCAGTAGCGAGGGCACCGTTGGCAATCACTGATACACCAACCAGGGCCTTCCAAAAATGTGCGATGGACATCGTAGGGCCGTTACCCGAGACTGAGCGAAGGAATAAGTACATCCTGACGTTTCAGGATTTACTCACGAAATACAGCGTGGCCATACCGCTGGAAACGCAACAGGCCAACGAAGTGGCGAAGGCATTCGCCAAAGAAATCGCATGTCGGTACGGAGCTCCAGAGACCGTCCTTACCGACCAAGGCACGAATTTCCTTAGTGCCATCTTTAAGGGGGTATGTCAGCTATTGCGCATAGAGAAAATACAGACAACGGCGTACCACCCCGAGTCGAACGGAGCGTTGGAACGCTCGCACAGGACCCTCGCAGAGTACCTTAAGGGTTATATAGACGAGGACCAGGGAAACTGGGATGAATGGTTGCCTTACGCCATGTTTACCTACAACACGACACCCCATACGGCAACTGGATACACACCACATCAGCTGGTCTACGGAGAGAACGCAGAGTTACCTACAGCCCTTCAAAGGGCGCCCAGGCCCACTTACTCGTACGACGATTACGCTCAGGAACTGCGGGAACGGTTACGAGCGGCCTGGTCTACAGCTCATGACAATCTGAAGGTCGCCAAGGAACGGGCCAAGGTCTACTATGACCAGAAAACCCGGGAAAGGAAGTTCAAGGTCGGAGACCGAGTTTTGCTGCACGACGAGACGGTACGCCGGGGACGGTCAGCAAAATTAACCCCGAAGTGGATAGGACCTTACCCCATCGTGGAGGAACACCCTCCGTGCAACTACACCCTTCGCCAGGGGCGTCGGGTGGTCAAGGTGCACGTAGACCGTCTACGAAATTACGTGGAGGAATAAAAACAAAGAAAAAATAAAAAGACGGGGGTAAAGGAGGGTCTAACCGCGGGTCTAACTTCAGTTAGACCCATAGGGAGACAGCGGCTTCGACAAGGCTTCACTCAAGGAAAACTCAAGGCATAAAGTAACAATAAGGAAAAATTACAGATTGATGCTGGTGGGTCTACAGGCCGGTCTACCGGCCATAGCCATCGCTTCAGATGGCCCGTACGAAATACAGCCCTTCAGGGATGCACCCGGGTTGTATTTTGAGAAGGTCGGACTACTGCATCTCCACACCAACGTCTGGACCATAGCAATTCGGATGGACCTATCGAATTTAGCATATATGGAACACCAAATTAATTTCCAACTGGGAGAGGTCCGACTAAAATGTGAGAGGTACGGTAGCCCGGACGGACATTGCGCAGAGATGCTGGAGCATCTTGTCCGACTGTCCGAAAAAATCGAGGAGAATGTAGGAGTCGTGCAGGACCTCGTCGGCGTGGAACCGAACCGGAAGCGACGGGGATTGATCGACTGCCTAGGCACGGTAGTAAAAGCCATCACCGGCAATCTGGACGCAGCGGATGGGGAACGGATAGAGGCAGAGATTGCCGCCATCCAGGGCACCCAAGGGACCCTGAAGAAGGCCGTGAAGGAGCAACTGCAGGTCGTGGAAACGACGCTGGAAATGTTCAACAGAACGTCACGAGCCTCGCAGAGGAATCTACAAAGATTGTACACCATGGTACGCACGGTGAACGGATATTTCCAGAATCGTACCCAGGTATTGAGCGAACGACAGCATTTCGACGAGAGTCTCGCACTCATAGAGGCCTCTGTGGAGACTTATCTGCGGGAGGTAGAAAAGATGGCCGAACTCTTCGCCAGTGTGGCCTCCGGAACCATAAGTGCGTCAACAGTCACGCCGGCTGCACTGACGGGGTACCTTACGGAAGCCCTACCGCACCTACCCGTGGGATATGGGTTCCCACGGCCAGCCACGCGGGAAAATGCGGCGGCCATCTTACGACTGGCAACGCCACGAGCGTACCGAAAGGGAGGCATGATAACCCTAATGCTGGAAATTCCGCTGGTCGGACCCTCGGTCTACAATGTGAACTACGCGTATCCTCTCCCGAGAAGGGGAAAAAACGACACTTATTACTACGTGGAAGCCGCCGAGGACCTCGTGGTGGTAGACCGGGAAAATAGACATTATCTCCGAGTAACGACAGCCGACCTGGAAAGCTGTAAAAAGGATAGGGACGAGTACTATTGTCCACCGCGGTACCCTACCCTGACCATCAAGATGGATGCCCCCTGCGGCGTACACTTTACACCGAAGGAGCGGTAGGTCAGGGTCAGCATTGCCCGAAGAAAATAGTGAGGCTTACGCACACACTCGTAATAGGTATGAGGCAACCCGGACAGGGGCTGTATGTAGCACCGCGTGGAGAAACGGTGAGCATCGGCTGTCACGGTAAGCCGACGAGGCAGGAGCGTCTCGACGGCACAGGGTTATTGACCGTCCACGAACGGTGTGTCGTCACCGCGGTCAACTTCAAATTGGAAACGGTGAAACGCTGGAGTCAGCAAATCGCCGGAGCAGGCTACGTGCCAGCCTACAACCTTACCCTGCTACCAGCCGAGGCGGAAGAAATGCCTCAACTAATGACGAGGATGATGACTACGAAACTCGAGCGTGCGGTGAACAGCCCGCACGAGTTACAAAATCTCAGCGTACGATTACGAAAAATCAAAACGGAATTAAAGTCGACGGAGCCGGCTAGCCCGTCGACTCGCACGCAACTATACCATACCGTCGTGTCCTATGCAGTGGGCACGCTTGCCCTGCTGGCCATCGTCGGCTATGCGATACACCGCGCCCTACAAAGAAGGGCCGGAAAAACTCCCGTACAGGGGCCGCATATAATTCCCCGGGTGGCAACCCGGGTCGGCGCATAATTCGGGAATGAGGAAAGTCAGGAAAAACAAAAATCCATTTGTTCACAAAAACCCAAAATTTATTCAAAACGAATTTTTCGAAAGAGGAAAAAAAATGCATTTATTTATTTTTTCGACAAAATAAATATACCAAGGAAAAAAGAATATCGTACACGTCGGAACTAGGAGAGTCAGTTCCGCTCCGCGAAACGCCAGTTCATGACGCCTGCGGCGGCACGGCGGCGACGGGAAGCAGGGTCTTCCTCTTCTGCTTCTTCCTCGTTCGAGGATTCCGAGTCCGAGGCCCCGGCTGGACGCGGCATCACACGAGGAGCCCCCCGAGGCAAGGGGGCGAGACGACTCCTGGGGAGAAGAGCCTCCCCGGGCCTGGGCATCCGACCATGGGCACCGCTGAACTCCATCGCGGCTGCCGAAATTTCCACGGATCGAGCGGAGTGAACCCTCCGGGAGGCAGGTTGCCTCCTCCGGGACCCCAGCGCCACAGGCTCGGCCACGGTCGAGTTCACTTCGGGTCCGATGACCTCCACATCGGGACTGGACCGGCCAGAGGAACTGGGACGGACCACCAGCGTGTAAATCAGATCACCAGGGAGGGAGACACGCACTCTCTAGGGAAAAAAAAATAATTAATCGGGTGAAATAATATTCCTTAGGATTAGATAATTGGGAAAAAAGGGAACAACCACAGGGAATATACGAAACTAATTACGAGAGTTAAATAGAAAGAGAGTAAAAAAGGGAAAATTTTTTAATAACCATAATAGTAATAATTACCTTGCCGGGTGGGCTCGGGCTACGTCTGGAGCTCATCGCGTAGATTCAAGTTGGAAAAAAAAATAACTGGCGGTCGATGAACGAATAGGTGTAAACACTGGGGAAACGACGGTTAATATATCCCAAAAGTGCAAACGCGTCGACCTACTGAGCGTCGACCTCGACCGTCAGCATAAAGGAATAGCGGCGGCCTTCCGCCTCCGTATTCCGCAAGAGCCCGGAAGCGCGACTAACTCGTACGCCCACCTGTGAAAAGCGGAATTTCTTCTTGCGTATATTCTACGGAAACTTTTTTCCCTTTGCTCATAGCATTAAGCACGGGGCACACGGAAATAATAAAAATAAAGCCCGCCGGAGACGAGCGAAAAGAAATCAGATTTCTTTTCTTTTTAGGGGGGAGGGATGTTGTGCCCCGGGTATGTATTAATAATTATTATAGATAATTCGAAATAGGCATTATTATTTCGAAGAGTCTCGGCACCGATTATCTCGGTTGCGAGACACATTCGGTTGCGTCACGCATCGAGCGTACATCGAGCGTCGAACGTCAAGCGTCGAGCGTCGATACTGCTGACGCAGCAGTTAGGCAACCGCGAGCGCCTCGGTAACTGGAGCACCGACTCGAGAATACCGAGGCGAGAATTGCGAAAAGGAAAATATGCTCCAAATCCCGCTCACGAAAAAGCGAGGATTTGGAAAGATATTTGTTTACAGAAATTAACTAGATTATAAACTTGCGCTAAAAATTAAGCTGATACCTGCTCTCGAGGAATATATATAGAGGATCGAGAGCAGGTACGGGGCAGTCTGACAACACGGTTGAATACGAACGTTTCCATGATAATCGGAAACCTTAAGGGTGCAGAGTGTACATCGGTAATTCAAACCTAGCCAAAGGTAATTTGAGATAAATTGTGACAAATTGAAAGACTCGAACATTTTAACCATAAAAAGAATAATCATTATTTAATTAAGATAATTAATTAAATAATCTCTTGTAAATAAATTATTGATAATAATTTATACTTGTTGAAACTGTAAAATATCGTTAAATAATATCTCAATAAAACTGTGTTAATAATTCACTTGGGTTCTAACCCTTTACTGGATCATCCCCAAAAACATTATCGCGTAACCCGGAGTAGCTAACCGGATTTCCGCGGCATAACATTGTAAAAGATCGAGCCCACCGCGATATTGCATGAAGACGGTTAAGGGGCTGCTGGAGCTGTTTTTTTCCATTTTTAACTTGCCTTACCTGTTTTACCGACGGACCTAGACCATTTTTCAGTTCCGACTTAGCATTGTTAATATGGTACACATATGCGCTAAATCATGCAGGATTATGATATTGACATAAACGTTTCGGTGTGCAGTCGAATTTTGATTAAAAACTTACAAGGAATTAAGAAAACCGAATATTATAGTTTGCGAAAGTGCGTGAACGTAGTGTCACGATTGATGTACAGGTGGCTGCATTGTGCCCTACACTGCATTCCTGCCGTGTTCATCGGCTCTGATCACCCGTCGCAAGACGATAGACTAAATTATCGCAGTTTACACTATATGTGATTATCTTTTGAGTTAGAAACTTTCCAACGGTTTTGGAATATTCGGAGCACTTCATAGAATCGGCAGGCACGCCCTTTTGACGTATGCAAGATCTGGCAGTTTTCATATCCAACAGAAGGGATGCTGTAAACATTTAAGCGATCATGTTGGTTTCCGCGACCTTTATAATAATTATTTAGGTCGATTTCATCGACTTGAGTAGAGCGTGTTAAATCAAAAAGCATTCCGATCCGTGGCCATTCCAAACGGGACAGAGGCTATATATTGCTGGTGCACGTTCGGCGTAATCTGTTCGCCCCGAAGTCTAACGTAAGCAGTATTACTGACACACAAATCGGACCGGTGGCATCCCAGTTGCCTCCGATTGTCGTAACACTGTTTCCGAGCTTTTGGATTTCGTTCATTTCTGGCGTCCGATTCATGCATCGGGCCCTCGCTGTTTGGACGTAACAAAACCATAACCATAACCACATGTTCACTCGTGAAGTTAGCTCATCACCTACGGCCGGACAAGTAGTTTTTTATTGTTGTTTTTGTTAAATAATTTTTTTATTATTTTTTTTTATTTTTAAAAAATTTATTTAAAAAAATGTTTTTAAAAAACATTTTTTTTTGTTTTAGATTTATTCTTTTTTTGAATATTTAAAAACTGAATGTACTTGGCAATACATGTGAAGATCGATTTGAATATTTGTCTACTTTTTGGAAAGTAGGAACAACATCTATGTACTGCAACGATAAAGCTCCTGCTTCGTTTCTTAGAACCACTATCCTACCCTCAGAGCGGGGAGGCAGGTCTGGGACTGTTCCCCGTTTCTCCACACGCTGGGTACAGATCGTTGTCCGTTGCCCGTTGTGCGTCCCTATAGTCCTTGCAGGGTGTGCTGGAGCAGGCGTGTATCAACGCCGTTTCCTTTACCTCCCTGCAGCTCAGCGTTGGGTTTAACGCCCGTTGCCCGTTCCCCTTCCAGGCTGTGTGGCTGTCGGGTGCGGTTGCGCTAAAGGCCGGAAAGGATTAATTTGGGGAACGGTTTTCCCCAACCCAGAGACGACTTCCAAGAAAGTCGGTGTAAAATAAAACACTTTCTTTCCAAGAAAGAAAGTGTTTTATTTTAATATTATTACAAGCCCTTTCTTAGGATTGAGAGACCCGCGCTCTCCGGCTTCCCGGATCCGAATGCCATTCCGTAGCTTGTACTCTCCTATATCACGGCCGGCGGCTCGATGGTGGAGGGGCGCGCCCCGGAGCTGGTGTCGGTCGCGGCATCTCCAGGAGCCTTGTCTGTCCTCGGAGCGTGCGCGTCGGGGTTCGGCGCGGCGTTTGAACCGTTGCAGTACATCAAGTTTTTTTTATCAGTTCTGGTGTTTTTGGGATTTTTAATCTCTTGAGAAATCAATGCATTACGATTTTACCCAAAAAAATGCTATAGACATCTTTTTTTCACTCCGCACAGTACAGCAGCGTACAGTCATATAATAGATTATTAATTCCGAAAAGTCATTTATCCGAATCGATTCGCACTGAGTCGCTACGATAGTTCTCTATCATCTGAACCTGTACAATTTTATCCCCTGCGGTGAATAGATATAATAGCAGATGGTCAGAATATTAACTCATACTATTTAGTTTCGTGATTCGGACGAATGATGATTCGGCGACTTGACGTTTAGAAGTTTAACGATTCTGGAAAATGACATTCGGTGAAATTATTATTCGAAAAAATGACGATTCGGGAAAATAACGATTCGGCAGTTCGACTATTCGGAAAAATAAATTGTCAGATATTTGACTGTTCGGATGAAGCGTGTTCGGACCTATGACTTTCGGCCATACGACGATTCGACCGATTGTAGTTTTGGCGAAATTATGTGGCTTCCAGTAGAACGATTACATCATTTGCGCAAATATCGTGAAGTACGATAGCACTGTCCGCATTGTCTTCAAAAACCGTTTCAAAATATATTGTTATAATCACAATATATTGTTATAATCACATCGAGATTGATAATCGAAACGCGATCATTTTTACATACCGAGCCAAAGGTTTCCATCGACAGAACGTCAATTTTTCCGGCCGTAAAATAACAAGGTTTGTTACTTCGCGCCAAAATTGGTATGAGAAGCTTTTGAGTAATTGCACTGACATATCCGGCCAGCCCAAATTGTAACTAACGGGTAAAAAAGCGAATCGTAATATGACTTGGTAGACTTTTTCGCCAAGTAACTCATTTATACACACGCAGTTGTGTGAATCTTTCTACTACGATTCATCAATTCCTGTCCGGGTATGCTAATTATATAAAGATGTAATATTTGAGTAATTATCAAGGTTCCTTGCATCATCAGCACTTCAGGATTTTCCAAATTTATTAAAGCCTGCAATGACAAACAATCATCAATCAACAATATTTTTTCTGCATTGCAAAATATGTTTTGAAATTGACTTGTTTTTATTTACTTGTACTGCTAAGATGACTGTAACAATCGCAATAATACCTAATGCCACTCCCATGACTCTGGATGACATGTCCTCGATGCGATTGGCAAAACTACGTTACACATAAATATACGGATCCACGTTGAACGCTCACCTTATCGCCTCTGCGTGAAGTATGATGCAGTCACAGATTTTTCTGTAATGCCAATTATTGCGAAGAGTAATAGCGTTTTCCTTATTCACAGTGTATTCATTTGCGATCAGCTCTGAATTGAATCTGCATGGGCGATGGTAAAGCTATTCTCAATTTATTAATAAACGAATAACATTATCCCTCTACTGACTGGAATAAATACTATGGGAAGAACAGTCTGGACGAAATGGGGTTAATCAAGAACAGGGTCGTTTTCTTCGACTTTTCATTTATTTCGACCACTAGTTCCTAGAGGAAATTGAATTTGGCGTCCGAAATTGTTCCGGGCTGGTCGAAGGTGGTTCATAGTAAATATAATACCCAGTTCAAAGACCATAGTAATGAAATACCCAGTTCAAAGACTAAACGGTTCTCCCCATTTTTAAAGGTTAATCGGTAGAGGTATTTAACTTGCAAGATCTCCTCGCGGACTATCCAATCATAACTTTGGATTGGTTTAGGGTTGCTTCGATACAATAGACCCTACTAACCCAAACGACCGAGTTGTTGCGCCAAACTAAGCGGTGCCTTAATCGCGCAATCGTTCATTATTACAGAAATAAATCGTACACCGCAAAAAGTATTACAAACGTTCAGAAATTCGTTCAAATGTTTATCACAAATATCTGCCACTTGCTTAATTATTGGGCAAACAACTGTACACCGCCATTTTCCTACACCACAAAAAGTTTACGTATTCGATGTATAACACATTTATAAGTTTACAATATTTCATCATTGTAACGCTCGCCATACGTTGCAACTTTAAAACAACGTGACCTGCCCAGCGCAGTAGACTACGCTGAGTTCAAGCAGGAAATTAAGGAGCAAATACAAAATCTGCCAAGCGCAGCAGACTTTGCGGAACTCAAGGCTACAGTCGGCACGCTGAAACAGAATTACGAGGTGCTTTCGGCATCGGCGGTTGCATTGGAGGGACAGCGACACCGTGAGACCAGCGAGGAAGAAATAATTGCAGAAACAGTCGAGCGACAGAAAAGAGTTCGGAAGATTATCCTCATCGGAGTGCAAGAGGCACTCGAAGCAAGGATCGAAGAGGATATCGGCAGATTGAAGGAGATCCTGGGCCCTTTGGGGGTTGCATCGGACAACCTGAAAGCGACTCGGCTTGGAAAGAAAATGTCAAACGCGCCCAGGCTCCTAAAGGTGATCTTCCCGTCATCCGAGATAGCAAAATCCGCGCTGATTGCGTCGAACAAGCTACCGAAAGCGCTGCGCATGCGAAACGACATGACGCCGAGGCAACAAGAGTATCTCGCAGGAGCACGAGCGGAGCTTGCGAAGAAACAAGAAGAGACGGATAAGGAGCTTACCATTAAATTTGTAAATGAGAAGCCGACGATAGTGGAGAAAGCGAAGGCCCGAGCCGCGAGGAATGCGGCCCAACCGCCAAAAAAACTGATTGGCCCTTTACTCTCCGTGAAGGCATTATACACGAACTTGGCTTCCCTAATGGCAAAACTCGACGAATTTGTGAACACCGTGCACGATCTCAAACCTGACGTTATCGTAGTCACGGAAACATGGCTAAATAGAGATATTCCGGATTCTCTCGTCAACATACTAGGATATAACATATTTCGAAAAGATCGTGAGGGGTGGCGCGGAGGTGGAGTCGCGATCTACGTTACTGAGGAAATCGCAGGGCGGCCGGCAACAGCAATATGGAGGATCCCAGCATTGATAGCCGAGATACTGAGAGCTTGGGGGCCGTCCATAAAGGACATCCGCGAATTTTGACTACTTTTTGACCCCCCACCCCCTTGTCACACTTAGTCACAATTTCTAAACCCCCCTCCTAGGGTACGTCCAATGGTAACAATCAAAGACCCCCCTTCTTATAAAATTGAGTTTTAACCTGTAAAAATACTAGATAATTAGCTAATCAAATTCTTATCGGTGCTATAATTATAAAAATTAAAACAAGAGAAGCATGTAAAAATTTCGTACATTTTATTACTCTTTGGTATTTTTACTTTGGTTCATTACACACAACAGATTTTACACACACCAATACGTTTCACCCCTTGATTTTATGTTTTTTCGGTCCAAGGGTTTGTCAACCAAGCGGCCAGGGAACCGATTACTGGCATTGTGTCCTCCTCGGAGAACACGTCCAATGCCATTGTGTCACAATCGGTATCTTCCGTTTGTATCCATTCAACATTCTTCTGCTTCTGTTTTTAGATCTTTCACGACACACAAGAGCTCATCCTTCCTGTTTGCGATGACTTTCGCCGGTTTAACTTTACGACGCCTTGTCTCTTTTTTATGAAGTTCCTTGTAGTGGGCTTTGGCAGACTGTATAGACGCATGGTATGCCCCGCACTCCTTGCATGATCTGTCAGCAAGATGAGATTGCACAGACGGGCAATACATGTCGTATGGGATTTGTTTCAAACCCTTTAATTCCGGCTGCAGATCGATGGCCAAGCGAAGTAAGATTGGTGCGAACGTTGTAAGCTTTTCTTCGTTAGACGGCATGTGAAGTCCTGAAGCAGATTGCACTATGGGTGCTGGGGGTGGTAAAAACCCAGATTTTAAAATTCTCCACAGGCTGCTACGTCGGATGCCGCAACATTCCTCATTCTCACATTTTACTATCTGAAGACAGTATTGCGATTCACGTACATGCTTATAACACCATGATGCCTCCGGGGTATTTCTCGTTTTATTTTCTCGTGGAGATACGTATTCTGCAACCACTGAATGACTGTCGATAACGAGAGAGCTCCATATTTCTGCGAGAATCTCTCCGGCATGAGCGAAATTCTTAAGTTCCAAATCTTTGTCGACTGTCTTATTTCTGGAGTCAAGGTGGATTCCGAAATGATCATATGGTAAGATCACTCCAGTCAGCTGATTACTCAGTGGGGCCATTCACCGCTCCATTCTGTTATACGCGCTTCGGCCAGGCGCATTTGTAGCGACGTAGAAAGCATCCAAATCAAAATCTTTGAAATGTTGAATTGCACAGGCAATTCACGCGAGCATATCTCGGATTTTCGTCTAGATCTCCATCCACCGTGATGACCATCACTGGTTTTATCATGCCTTCCGAAGTTTTTGTTAATGATTGGAAACTTTGTAATTCCAAAAGATGCTCCAGATCGTCCGCGTGAGTTTCTGCTGTAGACGAACAATGCTTGCCACTACGGATGGCTATGTACGTCGGTCCGGAATATGAGACGGATTCTGGGCGCCCTTCAGTGTTCGGTTCTATTACGATCCGTGCGTACACAGAGGGGATCAGTTTATGCCGCTCAGCCACCACCCAATCGTGATCGGGAAGTGTGACTCTATATTCCAGATGCATGAGCATTGGTGATTGTCTCTTCGCTGTTGTGAGGCCAAGAGGAATTCGTGATTTGTCATCTTGCGATAAAAAAATCGTCTCCTCCGGTCCCAGCACAGAAGCGAGTGTTTCCAAAGCGCGTATGGTAGCATGGCAGAAATGACCATCGGGATGCTTAGCGCGGGAATCTGCCTCTGGTCGGCTGAGTTTTACGGGTACCGTCTTGACATGGCGCTTTCCTTCTTCGGTGTTCCATCGTCTTGGTATAAGTCGGAGATATACTGTACTCTTGTTAATGCTAAAACCCTCGCCTTCTAGTGCCTTAGTGAGTTCAGCCAGAGTTTTACAGCTTCTGATCACTAATATGAACAAGAAAAGAAAACGAAACGT
The DNA here is from genome assembly GCA_917499995.1 of Ichneumon xanthorius. Lineage (NCBI taxonomy): Eukaryota > Metazoa > Arthropoda > Insecta > Hymenoptera > Ichneumonidae > Ichneumon > Ichneumon xanthorius. The sequence goes on along the minus strand of CAKJTD010000092.1, from coordinate 814,296 downwards.
AGTTCTTTATGATCGTAGCGGTATATACAACAATTTTGATTGTTTTGAAATATTTGGAATCGAGAATCGATTAAGGTAGTACTTGCGGAGTCCCTAGTCAATAAAAAGTCTACAATTTCCTATATCGGAAAGAAGCAATATATAATACATTTAGATATGATAATAATTATAATACGAGATGTGACGATATTAGATGGGTATTCTATGACCATTAGTGGATTTTTATAAAATGGAAAGTGTAAAAGGACAATCAGATTTGACTCCGCTTGTCTTACTGGCCACCATTTTATAATTCCACTGATAGATCTGGCAACGCTGTTCACTGATACTAGGATGCCGGACGTGCCGGTGTCTAACCCGAGTCTGTTTACAAATACAACTGTATTGTAAAACTGTACTGTTTACAATGCACAGTGTTCGTCGTGATCACGGACGTAATAAGGGGCAATTTGTTTCGAGAAAACTGTACGCATGGCGAAATAATGTGCGTGAAGCAAAAAAAAAAAAAAAAAAAAAAAATTTGGTAGAAAGTGAGGTTATCCCCGGACGTCGTATTGTCGACTTTCGCACTCTTGCCACTGATCTCTGATGCCACGATTGTAAAATCCGTTTGTCACTTCGACATATAGTAAGGGAAGAAAGATATGGGCTCGCAAGTCAACTAGATATTTTGTGTGGACAGTGCCATAAAAATCATACCATTGACACGAACAAACGTCAGCCGGAGCGTCGATTGTTTGAGGTCAACAGCAAAACTGCAATAGGTATGCAACGCACGCAGTTATATTATATAATAAAATAGTTCTCGAGCGATAGAACTTTAATTCTCATTTTTTCCTTCTAAATTGCAGCAATGATCGATGCGGGTATCGGAGAGGCCCAGCTGAATGCAGTCTTGTCGGCTTTAAACATTCCAACATTGTCATCGACAACCATGAAACGATATGAGCGACACGTCGGGCCCGCAATTGAAAGTGTTGCAGAAAATTGTTACCGCGGCAGTATTAAAATTGAGAAGACAATGACTCTTGCTGCGAGACACGAATCTGTAACACAGCAAGCCGAGTGAGTATTGCTATCCTTATATAATGGCAAGATGTAACTAGGATTCCGAGCAACTTTTTTGTGTCACATATACTTCTTATATATTCCTTTGTATTTAATAGTTTTTGTTATTTGTTGTGTGCGACTGGCCGTTTCATTTATTTTAATGAATTCCGCAGGTCAGAAATAAACGTAGTTTACGATCCCGATGAACCAGTCGATATTGCTGCTTCGGTTGACGCCGGGTGGCAAAAGCGAGGAACTGGCCGTGCTTACAACAGCCTGTCTGGTTAGTATCGCTTAGGGTTATAATTATGATAGTTCATATGATGTGAGTACTGTACTTCAAATAATTTGATAATACAGGTCATCTCTCTCTGATCGGTCACCATTCGAAGAAAATCTTGAGCTTTGCTGTGCGGAGTAAAGCGTGTAAGAAATGTGCTGGTGGGCACTCGAAAGATGACCACGACTGTCGTAAAAATTACGAGGGAAGTGCGAAATCGATGGAGCCGGACATGGCTGTGCAAGCGGTCGTGAATAATAAATTATTAAAAGAAGAGAATGTCAGGGTTTCTATCCTCATAGGAGACGACGACTCCTCAACAATTGCGGCTGTACGACGTGAATCTACGACGAAGATCGAAAAATTGTCGGATCTAAATCACGCGTCAAAAACGTTGAATAAGGCTTTATACGGCTTACGCTTGCCAGTTAAAGTCATCGGCTATATTTCGCGTTGCTTCAGTTCCGCATTGAAGCAGAATCAAGGCGACCCACCTGCTGTAGCTTCAGCAATACAAAATATTGTTTGCCACGCGTACGGAGAACATGACATCTGCGGTGCTTGGTGTGGTTTTAAGACCGCCGGTGGATCTTACGTGCATAAAGGACTTCCGAAAGGCCAACCGCTCAATGATCCTGAACTTCGCGATTCGTTAACGACGATATTGGCACGTTTCGCTCAAAACGCGCACAAGTTGGCACCTTGTGCATCGAGCCAGGCCAACGAGTCATTCAATTACACCGTAGTTAGTAAAGCTCCCAAATCCAAATTCTATGCCGGTTCTGAATCTCTCAATTTTCGTGTGGCAGCATCGGTTGCTCAAAAAAACATTGGAGTAGAGTACATTGAGGAGGTTTACAAAATATTGGAGCTGTCACCGAGCAGTATTACAAAGCAATTTCGAGAAAAAAAAGAGCAAACACGTCGGTCAAAAGTTGAAAAATCGAGGACTGTAGAGATGAAGAGGAAAAGACTATTTCACAAAAATGAACGATCGGCGAAAGGAGCGGCGGCCCAACGGCGCGAAGGGATTACCTACGAAACTGAGAGCGGATTGAATTGCGTCTCCGAATTGATCGAAGAGCCTTCTGCTTCCCGTATGTATTTCATTGCTACAAAACTTAACATGATCATGAAAAATAAAACGGACTATATTATTTTTTATTTTCCAGACGATAGTTTGCAGATACAGGCGAATTTTCACGAAAACGCGATAGTAATATTCGATTTGGAGACCACTGGACTCTCGAAAACGGCAGAGATATGCCAGATAGCGGCCGTCTATAATAACGAGATATTCAACGTATATATGGTACCATCAAAAGGCATGTCAAATATGACCCTGAAGATATCTGCATCAGACAAAATTTCATCTTTAGCACGCCATAACTTCCGTATTTTTCATCGTACACACTTTTCTTTGGGCTCGTTTTCTTTGTTATGAAATTCTCTAAGTGTGCATTTTTTGGTTTTTTTTTTTTTTTTTTTTTTTGAGGCAGGGCATTGAAAACAATTCTTTAGCACGCCGTAACTCCCGTATTTTTCATCGTACAGACTTTTCTTTGGGCTCGTTTTCTTTGTTATGAAATTCTCTAAGTGTGCATTTTTTGCTTTTTTTTTTTTTTTTTGAGGCAGGGCATTGAAAACAAATCTTTAGCACGCCGTAACGCCCGTATTTTTCATCGTACAGACTTTTCTCTGGGCTCATTTTCTTCGTTATAACATTCTCTAAATGTGCATTTTTCCTAGATTTGTTTTTTTTTTCAATGCAGGGCATTGAAAATCAGACAAAATTTCATCTTTAGCACGCCGTAACTCCCGTATTTTTCATCGTACAGACTTTTCTTTGGGCTCGTTTTCTTTGTTATGAAATTCTCTAAGTGTGCATTTTTTGCTTTTTTTTTTTTTTTTTTTTTTGAGGCAGGGCATTGAAAACAAATCTTTAGCACGCCGTAACTCCCGTATTTTTCATCGTACAGACTTTTCTCTGGGATCATTTTCTTCGTTATAACATTCTCTAAATGTGCATTTTTTTCTAGATTTTTTTTTTTTTCAATGCAGGGCATTGAAAATCAGACAAAATTTCATCTTTAGCACGCCATAACTTCCGTATTTTTCATCGTACAGACTTTTCTTTGGGCTCGTTTTCTTTGTTATGAAATTCTCTAAGTGTGCATTTTTTTTTTTTTTTTTTTTTTGAGGCAGGGCATTGAAAACAAATCTTTAGCACGCCGTAACTCCCGTATTTTTCATCGTACAGACTTTTCTCTGGGCTCATTTTCTTCGATATAACATTCTCTAAATGTGCATTTTTTCTAGATTTTTTTTTTTCAATGCAGGTCATTGAAAATCAGACAAAATTTCATCTTTAGCACGCCATAACTTCCGTATTTTTCATCGTACAGACTTTTCTTTGGGCTCGTTTTCTTTGTTATGTAATTCTCTAAGTGTGTATTTTTTGCTGTTTTTTTTTTTTTTTTTTTTTTTTTGAGGCAGGGCATTGAAAATCAGACAAAATTTCATCTTTAGCACGCCAGAACTTCCGTATTTTTCATCGTACAGACTTTTCTCTGGGCTCATTTTCTTCGTTGTAACATTCTCTAAATGTTTCTTTTTTCTAGATTTTTTTTTTTTTTCGATGCAGGGCATTGAAAATCAGACAAAATTTCATCTTTAGCACGCCATAACTTCCGTATTTTTCATCGTACAGACTTTCCTTTGGGCTCGTTTTCTTTGTTATGAAATTCTCTAAGTGTGCATTTTTTGCTTTTTTTTTTTTGAGGCAGGGCATTGAAAACAAATCTTTAGCACGCCGTTACTCCCGTATTTTTCATCGTACAGACTTTTCTCTGGGCTCATTTTCTTCGTTATAACATTCTCTAAATGTGCATTTTTTTTTAGATTTTTTTTTTTTTTTCAATGCAGGGCATTGAAAATCAGACAAAATTTCATCTTTAGCACGCCAT
>CAKJTD010000092.1:792500-797500 GCA_917499995.1 Ichneumon xanthorius | reverse complement strand
CGCCATAACTTCCGTATTTTTCATCTTACAGACTTTTCTCTGGGCTCATTTTCTTCGTTGTAACATTCTCTAAATGTGTATTTTTTCTAGATTTTTTTTTTTTTTCGATGCAGGGCATTGAAAATCAGACAAAATTTCATCTTTAGCACGCCATAACTTCCGTATTTTTCATCGTACAGACTTTCCTTTGGGCTAGTTTTCTTTGTTATGAAATTCTCTAAGTGTGCATTTTTTGCTTTTTTTTTTTTTTTTTTTTTTGAGGCAGGGCATTGAAAATCAGACAAAATTTCATCTTTAGCACGCCATAACTTCCGTATTTTTCATCGTACAGACTTTTCTCTGGGCTCATTTTCTTCGTTGTAACATTCTCTAAATGTGTATTTTTTCTAGATTTTTTTTTTTCGATGCAGGGCATTGAAAATCAGACAAAATTTCATCTTTAGCACGCCATAACTTCCGTATTTTTCATCGTACAGACTTTTCTTTGGGCTCGTTTTCTTTGTTATGAAATTCTCAAAGTGTGCGTTTTTTGCTTTTTTTTTTTTTTTTGAGGCAGGGCATTGAAAACAAATCTTTAGCACGCCGTAACTCCCGTATTTTTCATCGTACAGACTTTTCGTTGGGCTCGTTTTCTTTGTTATGAAATTCTCTAAGTGTGCATTTTTTTCTAGATTTTTTTTTTTTAAATGCAGGGCATTGAAAATCAGACAAATTTTCATCTTTAGCACGCCATAACTTCCGTATTTTTCATCGTACAGACTTTTCTTTGGGCTCGTTTTCTTTGTTATGAAATTCTCTAAGTGTGCATTTTTTGCTTTTTTTTTTTTTTTTTTTTTGAGGCAGGGCATTGAAAATGAGACAAAATTTCATCTTTAGCACGCCATAACTTCCGTATTTTTCATCGTACAGACTTTTCTTTGGGCTCGTTTTCTTTGTTATGAAATTCTCTAAGTGTGCGTTTTTTGCTTTTTTTTTTGAGGCAGGGCATTGAAAACAAATCTTTAGCACGCCGTAACTCCCGTATTTTTCATCGTACAGACTTTTCTTTGGGCTCGTTTTCTTTTTTATTAAATTCTCTAAGTGTGCATTTTTTGCTTTTTTTTTTTTTTTTTTTTTGAGGCAGGGCATTGAAAATCAGACAAAATTTCATCTTTAGCACGCCATAACTTCCGTATTTTTCATCGTACAGACTTTTCTCTGGGCTCATTTTCTTCGTTGTAACATTCTCTAAATGTGTATTTTTCTAGATTTTTTTTTTTCGATGCAGGGCATTGAAAATCAGACAAAATTTCATCTTTAGCACGCCATAACTTCCGTATTTTTCATCTTACAGACTTTTCTCTGGGCTCATTTTCTTCGTTGTAACATTCTCTAAATGTGTATTTTTTCTAGATTTTTTTTTTTTTTCGATGCAGGGCATTGAAAATCAGACAAAATTTAATCTTTAGCACGCCATAACTTCCGTATTTTTCATCGTACAGACTTTCCTTTGGGCTAGTTTTCTTTGTTATGAAATTCTCTAAGTGTGCATTTTTTGCTTTTTTTTTTTTTTTTTTTTTTTGAGGCAGGGCATTGAAAATCAGACAAAATTTCATCTTTAGCACGCCATAACTTCCGTATTTTTCATCGTACAGACTTTTCTCTGGGCTCATTTTCTTCGTTGTAACATTCTCTAAATGTGTATTTTTTCTAGATTTTTTTTTTTCGATGCAGGGCATTGAAAATCAGACAAAATTTCATCTTTAGCACGCCATAACTTCCGTATTTTTCATCGTACAGACTTTTTTTTGGGCTCGTTTTCTTTGTTATGAAATTCTCAAAGTGTGCGTTTTTTGCTTTTTTTTTTTTTTGAGGCAGGGCATTGAAAACAAATCTTTAGCACGCCGTAACTCCCGTATTTTTCATCTTACAGACTTTTCGTTGGGCTCGTTTTCTTTGTTATGAAATTCTCTAAGTGTGCATTTTTTTTTTTTTTTTTTTTTTTTTTTTTGAGGCAGGGCATTGAAAATCAGACAAAATTTCATCTTTAGCACGCCATAACTTCCGTATTTTTCATCGTACAGACTTTTCTCTGGGCTCATTTTCTTCGTTGTAACATTCTCTAAATGTGTATTTTTTATAGATTTTTTTTTTTCGATGCAGGGCATTGAGAATCAGACAAAATTTCATCTTTAGCACGCCATAACTTCCGTATTTTTCATCTTACAGACTTTTCTCTGGGCTCATTTTCTTCGTTATAACATTCTCTAAATGTGTATTTTTTCTAGATTTTTTTTTTTTTTTGATGCAGGGCATTGAAAATCAGACAAAATTTCATCTTTAGCACGCCATAACTTCCGTATTTTTCATCGTACAGACTTTCCATTGGGCTCGTTTTCTTTGTTATGAAATTCTCTAAGGGTGCATTTTTTGCTTTTTTTTTTTTTTTTTTTTTTTTGAGGCAGGGCATTGAAAATCAGTCAAAATTTCATCTTTAGCACGCCATAACTTCCGTATTTTTCATCGTACAGACTTTTCTCTGGGCTCATTTTCTTCGTTATAACATTCTCTAATTGTGCATTTTATTGTAGATTTTTTTTTTTTCAATGCAGGGCATTGAAAATCAGACAAAATTTCATCTTTAGCACGCCATAACTTCCGTATTTTTCATCGTACAGACTTTCCTTTGGGCTCGTTTTCTTTGTTATGAAATTCTCTAAGTGTGCATTTTTTGCTTTTTTTTTTTTTTTGAGGCAGGGCATTGAAAATCGACAAAATTTCATCTTTAGCACGCCATAACTTCCGTATTTTTCATCGTACAGACTTTTCTTTGGGCTCGTTTTCTTTGTTATGAAATTCTCTAAGTGTGCATTTTTTGCTTTTTTTTTTTTTTTTGAGGCAGGGCATTGAAAACAAATCTTTAGCACGCCGTACCTCCCGTATTTTTCATCGTACAGACTTTTCTTTGGGCTCGTTTTCTTTGTTATGAAATTCTCTAAGTGAGCATTTTTTGCTTTTTTTTTTTTTTTTGAGGCTGGGCATTGAAAAAAAATCTTTAGCACGCCGTAACTCCCGTATTTTTCGTCGTACAGACTTTTCTTTGGGCTCGTTTTCTTTGTTATGAAATTCTCTAAGTGTGGATTTTTTGCTTTTTTATTTATTTATTTATTTTTTTTTAGGCAGGGCATTGAAAATCAGACAAAATTTCATCTTTAGCACGCCATAACTTCCGGATTTTTCATCGTACAGACTTTTCTCTGGGCTCATTTTCTTCGTTGTTACATTCTCTAAATGTTTATTTTTTCTAGATTTTTTTTTTCGATGCAGGGCATTGAAAATCAGACAAAATTTCATCTTTAGCACGCCATAACTTCCGTATTTTTCATCGTACAGACTTTTCTTTGGGCTCGTTTTCTTTGTTATGAAATTCTCTAAGTGTGCATTTTTTTTTTTTTTTTTTTTTTGAGGCAGGGCATTGAAAACAAATCTTTAGCACGCCGTAACTCCCGTATTTTTCATCGCACAGACTTTTCTCTGGGCTCATTTTCTTCGTTATAACATTCTCTAAATGTGCAGTTTTTTCTAGATTTTTTTTTTTTCAATGCAGGGCATTGAAAATCAGACAAATTTTCATCTTTAGCACGCCATAACTTCCGTATTTTTCATCGTACAGACTTTTCTTTGGGCTCGTTTTCTTTGTTATGAAATTCTCTAAGTGTGCATTTTTTGCTTTTTTTTTTTTTTTTTTTTTGAGGCAGGGCATTGAAAATGAGACAAAATTTCATCTTTAGCACGCCATAACTTCCGTATTTTTCATCGTACAGACTTTTCTTTGGGCTCGTTTTCTTTGTTATGAAATTCTCTAAGTGTGCGTTTTTTGCTTTTTTTTTTTTTTTTTTTTTTGAGGCAGGGCATTGAAAACAAATCTTTAGCACGCCGTAACTCCCGTATTTTTCATCGTACAGACTTTTCTTTGGGCTCGTTTTCTTTGTTATGAAATTCTCTAAGTGTGCATTTTTTGCTTTTTTTTTTTTTTTTTTTTTTGAGGCAGGGCATTGAAAATCAGACAAAATTTCATCTTTAGCACGCCATAACTTCCGTATTTTTCATCGTACAGACTTTTCTCTGGGCTCATTTTCTTCGTTGTAACATTCTCTAAATATGTATTTTTTCTAGATTTTTTTTTTTCGATGCAGGGCATTGAAAATCAGACAAAATTTCATCTTTAGCACGCCATAACTTCCGTATTTTTCATCGTACAGACTTTTCTTTGGGCTCGTTTTCTTTGTTATGAAATTCTCAAAGTGTGCGTTTTTTGCTTTTTTTTTTTTTTTGAGGCAGGGCATTGAAAACAAATCTTTAGCACGCCGTAACTCCCGTATTTTTCATCGTACAGACTTTTCGTTGGGCTCGTTTTCTTTGTTATGAAATTCTCTAAGTGTGCATTTTTTTCTAGATTTTTTTTTTTTCAATGCAGGGCATTGAAAATCAGACAAATTTTCATCTTTAGCACGCCATAACTTCCGTATTTTTCATCGTACAGACTTTTCTTTGGGCTCGTTTTCTTTGTTATGAAATTCTCTAAGTGTGCATTTTTTGCTTTTTTTTTTTTTTTTTTTTGAGGCAGGGCATTGAAAATGAGACAAAATTTCATCTTTAGCACGCCATAACTTCCGTATTTTTCATCGTACAGACTTTTCTTTGGGCTCGTTTTCTTTGTTATGAAATTCTCTAAGTGTGCGTTTTTTGCTTTTTTTTTTGAGGCAGGGCATTGAAAACAAATCTTTAGCACGCCGTAACTCCCGTATTTTTCATCGTACAGACTTTTCTTTGGGCTCGTTTTCTTTGTTATGAAATTCTCTAAGTGTGCATTTTTTGCTTTTTTTTTTTTTTTTTTTTTTGAGGCAGGGCATTGAAAATCAGACAAAATTTCATCTTTAGCACGCCATAACTTCCGTATTTTTCATCGTACAGACTTTTCTCTGGGCTCATTTTCTTCGTTGTAACATTCTCTAAATGTG
>CAKJTD010000092.1:765000-767500 GCA_917499995.1 Ichneumon xanthorius | reverse complement strand
TTTCCTAGATTTTTTTTTTTTTTTCAATGCAGGGCATTGAAAATCAGACAAAATTTCATCTTTAGCACGCCATAACTTCCGTATTTTTCATCGTACAGACTTTTCTTTGGACTCGTTTTCTTTGTTATGAAATTCTCTAAGTGTGCATTTTTTTTTTTTTTTTTTTTTTTTTTTTTTTTTTGAGGCAGGGCATTGAAAACAAATCTTTAGCACGCCGTAACTCCCGTATTTTTCATCGTACAGACTTTTCTCTGGGCTCATTTTCTTCGTTATAACATTCTCTAAATGTGCATTTTTTCTAGATTTTTTTTTTTCAATGCAGGGCATTGAAAATCAGACAAAATTTCATCTTTAGCACGCCATAACTTCCGTATATTTCATCGTACAGACTTTTCTTTGGGCTCGTTTTCTTTGTTATGAAGTTCTCTAAGTGTGTATTTTTTGCTTTTTTTTTTTTTTGAGGCTGGGCATTGAAAACAAATCTTTAGCACGCCGTAACTCCCGTATTTTTCATCGTACAGACTTTTCTTTGGGCTCGTTTTCTTTGTTATGAAATTCTCTAAGTGTGCATTTTTTGCTTTTTTTTTTTTTTTTTTTTTTTTTTTTGAGGCAGGGCATTGAAAATCAGACAAAATTTCATCATTAGCACGCCAGAACTTCCGTATTTTTCATCGTACAGACTTTTCTCTGGGCTCATTTTCTTCGTTGTACCATTCTCTAAATGTTTCTTTTTTCTAGATTTTTTTTTTTTCGATGCAGGGCATTGAAAATCAGACAAAATTTCATCTTTAGCACGCCATAACTTCCGTATTTTTCATCTTACAGACTTTTCTCTGGGCTCATTTTCTTCGTTGTAACATTCTCTAAATGTGTATTTTTTCTAGATTTTTTTTTTTTTTCGATGCAGGGCATTGAAAATCAGACAAAATTTCATCTTTAGCACGCCATAACTTCCGTATTTTTCATCGTACAGACTTTCCTTTGGGCTAGTTTTCTTTGTTATGAAATTCTCTAAGTGTGCATTTTTTGCTTTTTTTTTTTTTTTTTTTTTTGAGGCAGGGCATTGAAAATCAGACAAAATTTCATCTTTAGCACGCCATAACTTCCGTATTTTTCATTGTACAGACTTTTCTCTGGGCTCATTTTCTTCGTTGTAACATTCTCTAAATGTGTATTTTTTCTAGATTTTTTTTTTCGATGCAGGGCATTGAAAATCAGACAAAATTTCATCTTTAGCACGCCATAACTTCCGTATTTTTCATCGTACAGACTTTTCTTTGGGCTCGTTTTCTTTGTTATGAAATTCTCAAAGTGTGCGTTTTTTGCTTTTTTTTTTTTTTTTGAGGCAGGGCATTGAAAACAAATCTTTAGCACGCCGTAACTCCCGTATTTTTCATCGTACAGACTTTTCTTTGTGCTCGTTTTCTTTGTTATGAAATTCTCTAAGTGTGCATTTTTTGCTTTTTTTTTTTTTTTTTTTTGAGGCAGGGCATTGAAAATCAGACAAAATTTCATCTTTAGCACGCCATAACTTCCGTATTTTTCATCGTACAGACTTTTCTCTGGGCTCATTTTCTTCGTTGTTACATTCTCTAAATGTTTATTTTTTCTAGATTTTTTTTTTTCGATGCAGGGCATTGAAAATCAGACAAAATTTCATCTTTAGCACGCCATAACTTCCGTATTTTTCATCGTACAGACTTTTCTTTGGGCTCGTTTTCTTTGTTATGAAATTCTCTAAGTGTGCATTTTTTTTTTTTTTTTTTTTTTTGAGGCAGGGCATTGAAAACAAATCTTTAGCACGCCGTAACTCCCGTATTTTTCATCGCACAGACTTTTCTCTGGGCTCATTTTCTTCGTTATAACATTCTCTAAATGTGCAGTTTTTTCTAGATTTTTTTTTTTTCAATGCAGGGCATTGAAAATCAGACAAATTTTCATCTTTAGCACGCCATAACTTCCGTATTTTTCATCGTACAGACTTTTCTTTGGGATCGTTTTCTTTGTTATGAAATTCTCTAAGTGTGCGTTTTTTGCTTTTTTTTTTTTTTGAGGCAGGGCATTGAAAACAAATCTTTAGCACGCCGTAACTCCCGTATTTTTCATCGTACAGACTTTTCTTTGGGCTCGTTTTCTTTGTTATGAAATTCTCTAAGTGTGCATTTTTTGCTTTTTTTTTTTTTTTTTTTTTTTGAGGCAGGGCATTGAAAATCAGACAAAATTTCATCTTTAGCACGCCATAACTTCCGTATTTTTCATCGTACAGACTTTTCCCTGGGCTCATTTTCTTCGTTGTAACATTCTCTAAATGGGTATTTTTTCTAGATTTTTTTTTTTTTCGATGCAGGGCATTGAAAATCAGACAAAATTTCATCTTTAGCACGCCATAACTTCCGTATTTTTCATCGTACAGACTTTTCTTTGGGCTCGTTTTCTTTGTTATGAATTTCTCTAAGTGTGCATTTTTTGCTTTTTTTTTTTTGAGGCAGGGCATTGAAAA
>CAKJTD010000092.1:757500-762500 GCA_917499995.1 Ichneumon xanthorius | reverse complement strand
CATTCTCTAAATGTGTATTTTTTCTAGATTTTTTTTTTTTCGATGCAGGGCATTGAAAATCAGACAAAATTTCATCTTTAGCACGCCATAACTTCCGTATTTTTCATCGTACAGACTTTTCTTTGGGCTCGTTTTCTTTGTTATGAATTTCTCTAAGTGTGCATTTTTTGCTTTTTTTTTTTTTTGAGGCAGGGCATTGCAAACAAATCTTTAGCACGCCGTAACTCCCGTATTTTTCATCGTACAGACTTTTCTTTGGGCTCGTTTTCTTTGTTATGAAATTCTCTAAGTGTGCGTTTTTTGCTTTTTTTTTTTGAGGCAGGGCATTGAAAACAAATCTTTAGCACGCCGTAACTCCCGTATTTTTCATCGTACAGACTTTTCTTTGGGCTCGTTTTCTTTGTTATGAAATTCTCTAAGTGTGCATTTTTTGCTTTTTTTTTTTTTTTTTTTTTTGAGGCAGGGCATTGAAAATCAGACAAAATTTCATATTTAGCACGCCATAACTTCCGTATTTTTCATCGTACAGACTTTTCTTTGGGCTCGTTTTCTTTGTTATGAAATTCTCTAAGTGTGCGTTTTTTGCTTTTTTTTTTTTTAGGCTGGGCATTGAAAACAAATCTTTAGCACGCCGTAACTCCCGTATTTTTCATCGTACAGACTTTTCTTTGGGCTCGTTTTCTTTTTTATTAAATTCTCTAAGTGTGCATTTTTTGCTTTTTTTTTTTTTTTTTTTTTTGAGGCAGGGCATTGAAAATCAGACAAAATTTCATCTTTAGCACGCCATAACTTCCGTATTTTTCATCGTACAGACTTTTCTCTGGGCTCATTTTCTTCGTTGTAACATTCTCTAAATGTGTATTTTTCTAGATTTTTTTTTTTTCGATGCAGGGCATTGAAAATCAGACAAAATTTCATCTTTAGCACGCCATAACTTCCGTATTTTTCATCTTACAGACTTTTCTCTGGGATCATTTTCTTCGTTGTAACATTCTCTAAATGTGTATTTTTTCTAGATTTTTTTTTTTTCGATGCAGGGCATTGAAAATCAGACAAAATTTCATCTTTAGCACGCCATAACTTCCGTATTTTTCATCGTACAGACTTTTCTCTGGGCTCATTTTCTTCGTTGTAACATTCTCTAAATGTGTATTTTTTCTAGATTTTTTTTTTTCGATGCAGGGCATTGAAAATCAGACAAAATTTCATCTTTAGCACGCCATAACTTCCGTATTTTTCATCGTACAGACTTTTCTTTGGGCTCGTTTTCTTTGTTATGAAATTCTCAAAGTGTGCGTTTTTTGCTTTTTTTTTTTTTTGAGGCAGGGCATTGAAAACAAATCTTTAGCACGCCGTAACTCCCGTATTTTTCATCGTACAGACTTTTCTTTGGGCTCGTTTTCTTTGTTATGAAATTCTCTAAGTGTGCATTTTTTGCTTTTTTTTTTTTTTTTTTTTTTGAGGCAGGGCATTGAAAATCAGACAAAATTTCATCTTTAGCACGCCATAACTTCCGTATTTTTCATCGTACAGACTTTTCTCTGGGCTCATTTTCTTCGTTGTAACATTCTCTAAATGTGTATTTTTCTAGATTTTTTTTTTTTTCGATGCAGGGCATTGAAAATCAGACAAAATTTCATCTTTAGCACGCCATAACTTCCGTATTTTTCATCTTACAGACTTTTCTCTGGGCTCATTTTCTTCGTTGTAACATTCTCTAAATGTGTATTTTTTCTAGATTTTTTTTTTTTTCGATGCAGGGCATTGAAAATCAGACAAAATTTCATCTTTAGCACGCCATAACTTCCGTATTTTTCATCGTACAGACTTTCCTTTGGGCTAGTTTTCTTTGTTATGAAATTCTCTAAGTGTGCATTTTTTGCTTTTTTTTTTTTTTTTTTTTTTTTGAGGCAGGGCATTGAAAATTAGACAAAATTTCATCTTTAGCACGCCATAACTTCCGTATTTTTCATCGTACAGACTTTTCTCTGGGCTCATTTTCTTCGTTGTAACATTCTCTAAATGTGTATTTTTTATAGATTTTTTTTTTTTTCGATGCAGGGCATTGAAAATCAGACAAAAGTTCATCTTTAGCACGCCATAACTTCCGTATTTTTCATCGTACAGACTTTCCTTTGCGCTAGTTTTCTTTGTTATGAAATTCTCTAAGTGTGCATTTTTTGCTTTTTTTTTTTTTTTTTTTTTTTTTTTGAGGCAGGGCATTGAAAATCAGACAAAATTTCATCTTTAGCACGCCATAACTTCCGTATTTTTCATCGTACAGACTTTTCTCTGGGCTCATTTTCTTCGTTGTAACATTCTCTAAATGTGTATTTTTTCTAGATTTTTTTTTTTTCGATGCAGGGCATTGAAAATCAGACAAAATTTCATCTTTAGCACGCCATAACTTCCGTATTTTTCATCGTACAGACTTTTCTTTGGGCTCGTTTTCTTTGTTATGAAATTCTCAAAGTGTGCGTTTTTTGCTTTTTTTTTTTTTTGAGGCAGGGCATTGAAAACAAATCTTTAGCACGCCGTAACTCCCGTATTTTTCATCGTACAGACTTTTCGTTGGGCTCGTTTTCTTTGTTATGAAATTCTCTAAGTGTGCATTTTTTGCTTTTTTTTTTTTTTTTTTTTTTTTGAGGCAGGGCATTGAAAATCAGACAAAATTTCATCTTTAGCACGCCATAACTTCCGTATTTTTCATCGTACAGACTTTTCTCTGGGCTCATTTTCTTCGTTGTAACATTCTCTAAATGTGTATTTTTCTAGATTTTTTTTTTTTTCGATGCAGGGCATTGAAAATCAGACAAAATTTCATCTTTAGCACGCCATAACTTCCGTATTTTTCATCTTACAGACTTTTCTCTGGGATCATTTTCTTCGTTGTAACATTCTCTAAATGTGTATTTTTTCTAGATTTTTTTTTTTTCGATGCAGGGCATTGAAAATCAGACAAAATTTCATCTTTAGCACGCCATAACTTCCGTATTTTTCATCGTACAGACTTTTCTCTGGGCTCATTTTCTTCGTTGTAACATTCTCTAAATGTGTATTTTTTCTAGATTTTTTTTTTTCGATGCAGGGCATTGAAAATCAGACAAAATTTCATCTTTAGCACGCCATAACTTCCGTATTTTTCATCGTACAGACTTTTCTTTGGGCTCGTTTTCTTTGTTATGAAATTCTCTAAGTGTGCATTTTTTGCTTTTTTTTTTTTTTTTTTTTTTTTGAGGCAGGGCATTGAAAATCAGACAAAATTTCATCTTTAGCACGCCATAACTTCCGTATTTTTCATCGTACAGACTTTTCTCTGGGCTCATTTTCTTCGTTGTAACATTCTCTAAATGTGTATTTTTCTAGATTTTTTTTTTTTTCGATGCAGGGCATTGAAAATCAGACAAAATTTCATCTTTAGCACGCCATAACTTCCGTATTTTTCATCTTACAGACTTTTCTCTGGGCTCATTTTCTTCGTTGTAACATTCTCTAAATGTGTATTTTTTCTAGATTTTTTTTTTTTTTCGATGCAGGGCATTGAAAATCAGACAAAATTTCATCTTTAGCACGCCATAACTTCCGTATTTTTCATCGTACAGACTTTCCTTTGGGCTAGTTTTCTTTGTTATGAAATTCTCTAAGTGTGCATTTTTTGCTTTTTTTTTTTTTTGAGGCAGGGCATTGAAAACAAATCTTTAGCACGCCGTAACTCCCGTATTTTTCATCGTACAGACTTTTCGTTGGGCTCGTTTTCTTTGTTACGAAATTCTCTAAGTGTGCATTTTTTGCTTTTTTTTTTTTTTTTTTTTTTTGAGGCAGGGCATTGAAAATCAGACAAAATTTCATCTTTAGCACGCCATAACTTCCGTATTTTTCATCTTACAGACTTTTCTCTGGGCTCATTTTCTTCGTTATAACATTCTCTAAATGTGTATTTTTTCTAGATTTTTTTTTTTTTTCGATGCAGGGCATTGAAAATCAGACAAAATTTCATCTTTAGCACGCCATAACTTCCGTATTTTTCATCTTACAGACTTTTCTCTGGGCTCATTTTCTTCGTTGTAACATTCTCTAAATGTGTATTTTTTCTAGATTTTTTTTTTTTTTCGATGCAGGGCATTGAAAATCAGACAAAATTTCATCTTTAGCACGCCATAACTTCCGTATTTTTCATCGTACAGACTTTCCTTTCGGCTAGTTTTCTTTGTTATGAAATTCTCTAAGTGTGCATTTTTTGCTTTTTTTTTTTTTTTTTTTTTTTTTTGAGGCAGGGCATTGAAAATCAGACAAAATTTCATCTTTAGCACGCCATAACTTCCGTATTTTTCATCGTACAGACTTTTCTCTGGGCTCATTTTCTTCGTTGTAACATTCTCTAAATGTGTATTTTTTCTAGATTTTTTTTTTTTCGATGCAGGGCATTGAAAATCAGACAAAATTTCATCTTTAGCACGCCATAACTTCCGTATTTTTCATCATACAGACTTTTCTTTGGGCTCCTTTTCTTTGTTATGAAATTCTCTAAGTGTGCATTTTTTTTTTTTTTTTTTTTTTTGAGGCAGGGCATTGAAAACAAATCTTTAGCACGCCGTAACTCCCGTATTTTTCATCGCACAGACTTTTCTCTCGGCTCATTTTCTTCGTTATAACATTCTCTAAATGTGCAGTTTTTTCTAGATTTTTTTTTTTTCAATGCAGGGCATTGAAAATCAGACAAATTTTCATCTTTAGCACGCCATAACTTCCGTATTTTTCATCGTACAGACTTTTCTTTGGGCTCGTTTTCTTTGTTATGAATTTCTCTAAGTGTGCATTTTTTGCTTTTTTTTTTTTTGAGGCAGGGCATTGAAAACAAATCTTTAGCACGCCGTAACTCCCGTATTTTTCATCGTACAGACTTTTCTTTGGGCTCGTTTTCTTTGTTATGAAATTCTCTAAGTGTGCATTTTTTGCTTTTTTTTTTTTTTTTGAGGCAGGGCATTGAAAACAAATCTTTA
>CAKJTD010000092.1:745000-752500 GCA_917499995.1 Ichneumon xanthorius | reverse complement strand
TAAGTGTGCATTTTTTTTTTTTTTTTTTTTTTGAGGCAGGGCATTGAAAACAAATCTTTAGCACGCCGTAACTCCCGTATTTTTCATCGTACAGACTTTTCTGTGGGCTCGTTTTCTTTGTTATGAAATTCTCTAAGTGTGCATTTTTTGTTTTGTTTTTTTTTTAGGCAGGGCATTGAAAATCAGACAAAATTTCATCTTTAGCACGCCATAACTTCCGTATTTTTCATCGTACAGACTTTTCTTTGGGCTCGTTTTCTTTGTTATGAAATTCTCTAAGTGAGCATTTTTTGCTTTTTTTTTTTTTTTTGAGGCTGGGCATTGAAAAAAAATCTTTAGCACGCCGTAACTCCCGTATTTTTCGTCGTACAGACTTTTCTTTGGGCTCGTTTTCTTTGTTATGAAATTCTCTAAGTGTGGATTTTTTGCTTTTTTATTTATTTATTTATTTTTTTTGAGGCAGGGCATTGAAAATCAGACAAAATTTCATCTTTAGCACGCCATAACTTCCGTATTTTTCATCGTACAGACTTTTCTCTGGGCTCCTTTTCTTCGTTGTTACATTCTCTAAATGTTTATTTTTTCTAGATTTTTTTTTTCGATGCAGGGCATTGAAAATCAGACAAAATTTCATCTTTAGCACGCCATAACTTCCGTATTTTTCATCGTACAGACTTTTCTTTGGGCTCGTTTTCTTTGTTATGAAATTCTCTAAGTGTGCATTTTTTTTTTTTTTTTTTTTTTTGAGGCAGGGCATTGAAAACAAATCTTTAGCACGCCGTAACTCCCGTATTTTTCATCGCACAGACTTTTCTCTGGGCTCATTTTCTTCGTTATAACATTCTCTAAATGTGCAGTTTTTTCTAGATTTTTTTTTTTTCAATGCAGGGCATTGAAAATCAGACAAATTTTCATCTTTAGCACGCCATAACTTCCGTATTTTTCATCGTACAGACTTTTCTTTGGGCTCGTTTTCTTTGTTATGAAATTCTCTAAGTGTGCGTTTTTTGCTTTTTTTTTTTTTGAGGCAGGGCATTGAAAACAAATCTTTAGCACGCCGTAACTCCCGTATTTTTCATCGTACAGACTTTTCTTTGGGCTCGTTTTCTTTGTTATGAAATTCTCTAAGTGTGCATTTTTTGCTTTTTATTTTTTTTTTTTTTTTGAGGCAGGGCATTGAAAATCAGACAAAATTTCATCTTTAGCACGCCATAACTTCCGTATTTTTCATCGTACAGACTTTTCCCTGGGCTCATTTTCTTCGTTGTAACATTCTCTAAATGGGTATTTTTTCTAGATTTTTTTTTTTTCGATGCAGGGCATTGAAAATCAGACAAAATTTCATCTTTAGCACGCCATAACTTCCGTATTTTTCATCGTACAGACTTTCCTTTGGGCTAGTTTTCTTTGTTATGAAATTCTCTAAGTGTGCATTTTTTGCTTTTTTTTTTTTTTTTTTTTTTTTTTGAGGCAGGGCATTGAAAATCAGACAAAATTTCATCTTTAGCACGCCATAACTTCCGTATTTTTCATCGTACAGACTTTTCTCTGGGCTCATTTTCTTCGTTGTAACATTCTCTAAATGTGTATTTTTTCTAGATTTTTTTTTTTTCGATGCAGGGCATTGAAAATCAGACAAAATTTCATCTTTAGCACGCCATAACTTCCGTATTTTTCATCATACAGACTTTTCTTTGGGCTCGTTTTCTTTGTTATGAAATTCTCTAAGTGTGCATTTTTTTTTTTTTTTTTTTTTTGAGGCAGGGCATTGAAAACAAATCTTTAGCACGCCGTAACTCCCGTATTTTTCATCGTACAGACTTTTCTGTGGGCTCGTTTTCTTTGTTATGAAATTCTCTAAGTGTGCATTTTTTGTTTTGTTTTTTTTTTTAGGCAGGGCATTGAAAATCAGACAAAATTTCATCTTTAGCACGCCATAACTTCCGTATTTTTCATCGTACAGACTTTTCTTTGGGCTCGTTTTCTTTGTTATGAAATTCTCTAAGTGAGCATTTTTTGCTTTTTTTTTTTTTTTGAGGCTGGGCATTGAAAAAAAATCTTTAGCACGCCGTAACTCCCGTATTTTTCGTCGTACAGACTTTTCTTTGGGCTCGTTTTCTTTGTTATGAAATTCTCTAAGTGTGGATTTTTTGCTTTTTTATTTATTTATTTATTTTTTTTGAGGCAGGGCATTGAAAATCAGACAAAATTTCATCTTTAGCACGCCATAACTTCCGTATTTTTCATCGTACAGACTTTTCTCTGGGCTCCTTTTCTTCGTTGTTACATTCTCTAAATGTTTATTTTTTCTAGATTTTTTTTTTTCGATGCAGGGCATTGAAAATCAGACAAAATTTCATCTTTAGCACGCCATAACTTCCGTATTTTTCATCGTACAGACTTTTCTTTGGGCTCGTTTTCTTTGTTATGAAATTCTCTAATTGTGCATTTTTTTTTTTTTTTTTTTTTTTGAGGCAGGGCATTGAAAACAAATCTTTAGCACGCCGTAACTCCCGTATTTTTCATCGCACAGACTTTTCTCTGGGCTCATTTTCTTCGTTATAACATTCTCTAAATGTGCAGTTTTTTCTAGATTTTTTTTTTTTCAATGCAGGGCATTGAAAATCAGACAAATTTTCATCTTTAGCACGCCATAACTTCCGTATTTTTCATCGTACAGACTTTTCTTTGGGCTCGTTTTCTTTGTTATGAAATTCTCTAAGTGTGCGTTTTTTGCTTTTTTTTTTTTTTGAGGCAGGGCATTGAAAACAAATCTTTAGCACGCCGTAACTCCCGTATTTTTCATCGTACAGACTTTTCTTTGGGCTCGTTTTCTTTGTTATGAAATTCTCTAAGTGTGCATTTTTTGCTTTTTATTTTATTTTTTTTTTTGAGGCAGGGCATTGAAAATCAGACAAAATTTCATCTTTAGCACGCCATAACTTCCGTATTTTTCATCGTACAGACTTTTCCCTGGGCTCATTTTCTTCGTTTTAAGATTCTCTAAATGGGTATTTTTTCTAGATTTTTTTTTTTTCGATGCAGGGCATTGAAAATCAGACAAAATTTCATCTTTAGCACGCCATAACTTCCGTATTTTTCATCGTACAGACTTTTCTTTGGGCTCGTTTTCTTTGTTATGAATTTCTCTAAGTGTGCATTTTTTGCTTTTTTTTTTTTGAGGCAGGGCATTGAAAACAAATCTTTAGCACGCCGTAACTCCCGTATTTTTCATCGTACAGACTTTTCTTTGGGCTCGTTTTCTTTGTTATGAAATTCTCTAAGTGTGCATTTTTTGCTTTTTTTTTTTTTTTGAGGCAGGGCATTGAAAACAAATCTTTAGCACGCCGTAACTCCCGTATTTTTCATCGTACAGACTTTTCTTTGGGCTCGTTTTCTTTGTTATGAATTTCTCTAAGTGTGCATTTTTTGCTTTTTTTTTTTTTTGAGGCAGGGCATTGAAAACAAATCTTTAGCACGCCGTAACTCCCGTATTTTTCATCGTACAGACTTTTCTTTGGGCTCGTTTTCTTTGTTATGAAATTCTCTAAGTGTGCATTTTTTGCTTTTTTTTTTTTTTTTTTTTTTTTGAGGCAGGGCATTGAAAATCAGACAAAATTTCATATTTAGCACGCCATAACTTCCGTATTTTTCATCGTACAGACTTTTCTCTGGGCTCATTTTCTTCGTTGTAACATTCTCTAAATGTGTATTTTTTCTAGATTTTTTTTTTTTCGATGCAGGGCATTGAAAATCAGACAAAATTTCATCTTTAGCACGCCATAACTCCCGTATTTTTGATCGTACAAACTTTTCTTTGGGCTCGTTTTCTTCGTTATGCAATTCTCTAAGTGTGCATTTTTTGTTTTTTTTTTTTTTTTTGAGGCAGGGCATTGCAAACAAATCTTTAGCACGCCGTATTTTTCATCGTACAGACGTTTCTCTGGGCTCATTTTCTTCGTTGTAACATTCTCTAAATGTGTATTTTTTCTAGATTTTTTTTTTCGATGCAGGGCATTGAAAATCAGACAAAATTTCATCTTTAGCACGCCATAACTTCCGTATTTTTCATCGTACAGACTTTTCTGTGGGCTCGTTTTCTTTGTTATGAAATTCTCTAAGTGTGCATTTTTTGTTTTGTTTTTTTTTTAGGCAGGGCATTGAAAATCAGACAAAATTTAATCTTTAGCACGCCATAACTTCCGTATTTTTCATCGTACAGACTTTTATTTGGGCTCGTTTTCTTTGTTATGAAATTCTCTAAGTGTGCATTTTTTGTTTTTTTTTTTTTTTTTTTTTTTTTTTGAGGCAGGGCATTGAAACTCAGACAAAATTTCATATTTAGCACGCCATAACTTCCGTATTTTTCATCGTACAGACTTTTCTCTGGGCTCATTTTCTTCGTTGTAACATTCTCTAAATGTGTATTTTTTCTAGATTTTTTTTTTTTCGATGCAGGGCATTGAAAATCAGACAAAATTTCATCTTTAGCACGCCATAACTTCCGTATTTTTCATCTTACAGACTTTTCTCTGGGCTCATTTTCTTCGTTGTAACATTCTCTAAATGTGTATTTTTTCTAGATTTTTTTTTTTTCGATGCAGGGCATTGAAAATCAGACAAAATTTCATCTTTAGCACGCCATAACTTCCGTATTTTTCATCGTTAAGACTTTCCTTTGGGCTCGTTTTCTTTGTTATGAAATTCTCTAAGTGTGCATTTTTGCTTTTTTTTTTTTTTTTTTTTGAGGCAGGGCATTGAAAATCAGACAAAATTTCATCTTTAGCACGCCATAACTTCCGTATTTTTCATCGTACAGACTTTTCTCTGGGCTCATTTTCTTCGTTGTAACATTCTCTAAATGTGTATTTTTTCTAGATTTTTTTTTTTTCGATGCAGGGCATTGAAAATCAGACAAAATTTCATCTTTAGCACGCCATAACTTCCGTATTTTTCATCGTACAGACTTTTCTTTGGGCTCGTTTTCTTTGTTATGAATTTCTCTAAGTGTGCATTTTTTGCTTTTTTTTTTTTTTTTTGAGGCAGGGCATTGCAAACAAATCTTTAGCACGCCGTAACTCCCGTATTTTTCATCGTACAGACTTTTCTTTGGGCTCGTTTTCTTTGTTATGAAATTCTCTAAGTGTGCGTTTTTTGCTTTTTTTTTTTGAGGCAGGGCATTGAAAACAAATCTTTAGCACGCCGTAACTCCCGTATTTTTCATCGTACAGACTTTTCTTTGGGCTCGTTTTCTTTGTTATGAAATTCTCTAAGTGTGCATTTTTTGCTTTTTTTTTTTTTTTTTTTTGAGGCAGGGCATTGAAAATCAGACAAAATTTCATCTTTAGCACGCCATAACTTCCGTATTTTTCATCGTACAGACTTTTCTCTGGGCTCATTTTCTTCGTTGTAACATTCTCTAAATGTGTATTTTTTCTAGATTTTTTTTTTTCGATGCAGGGCATTGAAAATCAGACAAAATTTCATCTTTAGCACGCCATAACTTCCGTATTTTTCATCGTACAGACTTTTCTTTGGGCTCGTTTTCTTTGTTATGAAATTCTCAAAGTGTGCGTTTTTTGCTTTTTTTTTTTTTTTGAGGCAGGGCATTGAAAACAAATCATTAGCACGCCGTAACTCCCGTATTTTTCATCGTACAGACTTTTCTTTGGGCTCGTTTTCTTTGTTATGAAATTCTCTAAGTGTGCATTTTTTGCTTTTTTTTTTTTTTTTTTTTTGAGGCAGGGCATTGAAAATCAGACAAAATTTCATCTTTAGCACGCCATAACTTCCGTATTTTTCATCGTACAGACTTTTCTCTGGGCTCATTTTCTTCGTTGTAACATTCTCTAAATGTGTATTTTTCTAGATTTTTTTTTTTTCGATGCAGGGCATTGAAAATCAGACAAAATTTCATCTTTAGCACGCCATAACTTCCGTATTTTTCATCTTACAGACTTTTCTCTGGGCTCATTTTCTTCGTTGTAACATTCTCTAAATGTGTATTTTTTCTAGATTTTTTTTTTTTTCGATGCAGGGCATTGAAAATCAGACAAAATTTCATCTTTAGCACGCCATAACTTCCGTATTTTTCATCGTACAGACTTTCCTTTGGGCTAGTTTTCTTTGTTATGAAATTCTCTAAGTGTGCATTTTTTGCTTTTTTTTTTTTTTTTTTTTTTTGAGGCAGGGCATTGAAAATCAGACAAAATTTCATGTTTAGCACGCCATAACTTCCGTATTTTTCATCGTACAGACTTTTCTCTGGGCTCATTTTCTTCGTTGTAACATTCTCTAAATGTGTATTTTTTATAGATTTTTTTTTTTTTCGATGCAGGGCATTGAAAATCAGACAAAATTTCATCTTTAGCACGCCATAACTTCCGTATTTTTCATCTTACAGACTTTTCTCTGGGCTCATTTTCTTCGTTGTAACATTCTCTAAATGTGTATTTTTTCTAGATTTTTTTTTTTTTTCGATGCAGGGCATTGAAAATCAGACAAAATTTCATCTTTAGCACGCCATAACTTCCGTATTTTTCATCGTACAGACTTTCCTTTGCGCTAGTTTTCTTTGTTATGAAATTCTCTAAGTGTGCATTTTTTGCTTTTTTTTTTTTTTTTTTTTTTTTTTGAGGCAGGGCATTGAAAATCAGACAAAATTTCATCTTTAGCACGCCATAACTTCCGTATTTTTCATCGTACAGACTTTTCTCTGGGCTCATTTTCTTCGTTGTAACATTCTCTAAATGTGTATTTTTTCTAGATTTTTTTTTTTTCAATGCAGGGCATTGAAAATCAGACAAAATTTCATCTTTAGCACGCCATAACTTCCGTATTTTTCATCGTACAGACTTTTCTTTGGGCTCGTTTTCTTTGTTATGAAATTCTCAAAGTGTGCGTTTTTTGCTTTTTTTTTTTTTTTGAGGCAGGGCATTGAAAACAAATCTTTAGCACGCCGTAACTCCCGTATTTTTCATCGTACAGACTTTTCGTTGGGCTCGTTTTCTTTGTTATGAAATTCTCTAAGTGTGCATTTTTTGCTTTTTTTTTTTTTTTTTTTTTTGAGGCAGGGCATTGAAAATCAGACAAAATTTCATCTTTAGCACGCCATAACTTCCGTATTTTTCATCGTACAGACTTTTCTCTGGGCTCATTTTCTTCGTTGTAACATTCTCTAAATGTGTATTTTTTATAGATTTTTTTTTTTTCGATGCAGGGCATTGAAAATCAGACAAAATTTCATCTTTAGCACGCCATAACTTCCGTATTTTTCATCTTACAGACTTTTCTCTGGGCTCATTTTCTTCGTTATAACATTCTCTAAATGTGTATTTTTTCTAGATTTTTTTTTTTTTCGATGCAGGGCATTGAAAATCAGACAAAATTTCATCTTTAGCACGCCATAACTTCCGTATTTTTCATCTTACAGACTTTTCTCTGGGCTCATTTTCTTCGTTGTAACATTCTCTAAATGTGTATTTTTTCTAGATTTTTTTT
>CAKJTD010000092.1:737500-740000 GCA_917499995.1 Ichneumon xanthorius | reverse complement strand
CCTGGGCTCATTTTCTTCGTTGTAACATTCTCTAAATGGGTATTTTTTCTAGATTTTTTTTTTTTCGATGCAGGGCATTGAAAATCAGACAAAATTTCATATTTAGCACGCCATAACTTCCGTATTTTTCATCGTACAGACTTTTCTTTGGGCTCGTTTTCTTTGTTATGAATTTCTCTAAGTGTGCATTTTTTGCTTTTTTTTTTTTGAGGCAGGGCATTGAAAACAAATCTTTAGCACGCCGTAACTCCCGTATTTTTCATCGTACAGACTTTTCTTTGGGCTCGTTTTCTTTGTTATGAAATTCTCTAAGTGTGCATTTTTTGCTTTTTTTTTTTTTTTTGAGGCAGGGCATTGAAAAAAAATATTTAGCACGCCGTAAATCCCGTATTTTTCAACGTACAGACTTTTCTTTGGGCTCGTTTTCTTTGTTATGAAATTCTCTAAGTGTGCATTTTTTGCTTTTTTTTTTTTTTTTGAGGCAGGGCATTGAAAACAAATCTTTAGCACGCCGTAACTCCCGTATTTTTCATCGTACAGACTTTTCTTTGGGCTCGTTTTCTTTGTTATGAAATTCTCTAAGTGTGCATTTTTTGCTTTTTTTTTTTTTTTTTTTTTTTTGAGGCAGGGCATTGAAAATCAGACAAAATTTCATATTTAGCACGCCATAACTTCCGTATTTTTCATCGTACAGACTTTTCTCTGGGCTCATTTTCTTCGTTGTAACATTCTCTAAATGTGTATTTTTTCTAGATTTTTTTTTTTTTCGATGCAGGGCATTGAAAATCAGACAAAATTTCATCTTTAGCACGCCATAACTCCCGTATTTTTGATCGTACAAACTTTTCTTTGGGCTCGTTTTCTTCGTTATGCAATTCTCTAAGTGTGCATTTTTTTTTTTTTTTTTTTTTTTGAGGCAGGGCATTGCAAACAAATCTTTAGCACGCCGTATTTTTCATCGTACAGACGTTTCTCTGGGCTCATTTTCTTCGTTGTAACATTCTCTAAATGTGTATTTTTTCTAGATTTTTTTTTTCGATGCAGGGCATTGAAAATCAGACAAAATTTCATCTTTAGCACGCCATAACTTCCGTATTTTTCATCGTACAGACTTTTCTGTGGGCTCGTTTTCTTTGTTATGAAATTCTCTAAGTGTGCATTTTTTGTTTTGTTTTTTTTTTAGGCAGGGCATTGAAAATCAGACAAAATTTCATCTTTAGCACGCCATAACTTCCGTATTTTTCATCGTACAGACTTTTCTCTGGGCTCATTTTCTTCGTTGTAACATTCTCTAAATGTGTATTTTTTCTAGATTTTTTTTTTTTCGATGTAGGGCATTGAAAATCAGACAAAATTTCATCTTTAGCACGCCATAACTTCCGTATTTTTCATCTTACAGACTTTTCTTTGGGCTCGTTTTCTTTGTTATGAAATTCTCTAAGTGTGGATGTTTTGCTTTTTTATTTATTTATTTATTTTTTTTGAGGCAGGGCATTGAAAATTAGACAAAATTTCATCTTTAGCACGCCATAACTTCCGTATTTTTCATCGTACAGACTTTTCTCTGGGCTCATTTTCTTCGTTGTAACATTCTCTAAATGTGTATTTTTTCTAGATTTTTTTTTTTTCGATGCAGGGCATTGAAAATCAGACAAAATTTCATCTTTAGCACGCCATAACTTCCGTATTTTTCATCGTACAGACTTTTCTTTGGGCTCGTTTTCTTTGTTATGAATTTCTCTAAGTGTGCATTTTTTGCTTTTTTTTTTTTTGAGGCAGGGCATTGAAAACAAATCTTTAGCACGCCATAACTTCCGTATTTTTCATCGTAGAGACTTTTCTTTGGGCTCGTTTTCTTTGTTATGAAATTCTCTAAGTGTGCATTTTTTGCTTTTTTTTTTTTTTTGAGGCAGGGCATTGAAAACAAATCTTTAGCACGCCGTAACTCCCGTATTTTTCATCGTACAGACTTTTCTTTGGGCTCGTTTTCTTTGTTATGAAATTCTCTAAGTGTGCATTTTTTGCTTTTTTTTTTTTTTTTTTTTTTTTTTTTGAGGCAGGGCATTGAACATCAGACAAAATTTCATCTTTAGCACGCCATAACTTCCGTATTTTTCATCGTACAGACTTTTCTCTGGGCTCATTTTCTTCGTTGTAACATTCTCTAAATGTGTATTTTTTCTAGATTTTTTTTTTTTCGATGCAGGGCATTGAAAATCAGACAAAATTTCATCTTTAGCACGCCATAACTTCCGTATTTTTCATCGTACAGACTTTTCTTTGGGCTCGTTTTCTTTGTTATGAATTTCTCTAAGTGTGCATTTTTTGCTTTTTTTTTTTTTGAGGCAGGGCATTGCAAACAAATCTTTAGCACGCCGTAACTCCCGTATTTTTCATCGTACAGACTTTTCTTTGGGCTCGTTTTCTTTGTTATGAAATTCTCTAAGTGTGCGTTTTTTGCTTTTTTTTTTTGAGGCAGGGCATTGAAAACAAATCTTTA
>CAKJTD010000092.1:707500-730000 GCA_917499995.1 Ichneumon xanthorius | reverse complement strand
AGACAAAATTTCATCGTTAGCACGCCATAACTTCCGTATTTTTCATCGTACAGACTTTTCTCTGGGCTCCTTTTCTTCGTTGTTACATTCTCTAAATGTTTATTTTTTCTAGATTTTTTTTTTTCGATGCAGGGCATTGAAAATCAGACAAAATTTCATCTTTAGCACGCCATAACTTCCGTATTTTTCATCGTACAGACATTTCTTTGGGCTCGTTTTCTTTGTTATGAAATTCTCTAAGTGTGCATTTTTTTTTTTTTTTTTTTTTTTGAGGCAGGGCATTGAAAACAAATCTTTAGCACGCCGTAACTCCCGTATTTTTCATCGCACAGACTTTTCTCTGGGCTCATTTTCTTCGTTATAACATTCTCTAAATGTGCAGTTTTTTCTAGATTTTTTTTTTTTCAATGCAGGGCATTGAAAATCAGACAAATTTTCATCTTTAGCACGCCATAACTTCCGTATTTTTCATCGTACAGACTTTTCTTTGGGCTCGTTTTCTTTGTTATGAATTTCTCTAAGTGTGCATTTTTTGCTTTTTTTTTTTTGAGGCAGGGCATTGAAAACAAATCTTTAGCACGCCGTAACTCCCGTATTTTTCATCGTACAGACTTTTCTTTGGGCTCGTTTTCTTTGTTATGAAATTCTCTAAGTGTGCATTTTTTGCTTTTTTTTTTTTTTTGAGGCAGGGCATTGAAAACAAATCTTTAGCACGCCGTAACTCCCGTATTTTTCATCGTACAGACTTTTCTTTGGGCTCGTTTTCTTTGTTATGAAATTCTCTAAGTGTGCATTTTTTGCTTTTTTTTTTTTTTTGAGGCAGGGCATTGAAAACAAATCTTTAGCACGCCGTAACTCCCGTATTTTTCATCGTACAGACTTTTCTTTGGGCTCGTTTTCTTTGTTATGAAATTCTCTAAGTGTGCATTTTTTGCTTTTTTTTTTTTTTTTTTTTTTTTTTTGAGGCAGGGCATTGAAAATCAGACAAAATTTCATATTTAGCACGCCATAACTTCCGTATTTTTCATCGTACAGACTTTTCTCTGGGCTCATTTTCTTCGTTGTAACATTCTCTAAATGTGTATTTTTTCTAGATTTTTTTTTTTTTCGATGCAGGGCATTGAAAATCAGACAAAATTTCATCTTTAGCACGCCATAACTCCCGTATTTTTGATCGTACAAACTTTTCTTTGGGCTCGTTTTCTTCGTTATGCAATTCTCTAAGTGTGCATTTTTTGTTTTTTTTTTTTTTTTTTGAGGCAGGGCATTGCAAACAAATCTTTAGCACGCCGTATTTTTCATCGTACAGACGTTTCTCTGGGCTCATTTTCTTCGTTGTAACATTCTCTAAATGTGTATTTTTTCTAGATTTTTTTTTTCGATGCAGGGCATTGAAAATCAGACAAAATTTCATCTTTAGCACGCCATAACTTCCGTATTTTTCATCGTACAGACTTTTCTGTGGGCTCGTTTTCTTTGTTATGAAATTCTCTAAGTGTGCATTTTTTGTTTTGTTTTTTTTTTAGGCAGGGCATTGAAAATCAGACAAAATTTCATCTTTAGCACGCCATAACTTCCGTATTTTTCATCGTACAGACTTTTCTTTGGGCTCGTTTTCTTTGTTATGAAATTCTCTAAGTGTGCATTTTTTGCTTTTTTTTTTTTTTTTTTTTTTTTTTTGAGGCAGGGCATTGAAACTCAGACAAAATTTCATATTTAGCACGCCATAACTTCCGTATTTTTCATCGTACAGACTTTTCTCTGGGCTCATTTTCTTCGTTGTAACATTCTCTAAATGTGTATTTTTTCTAGATTTTTTTTTTTTTCGATGCAGGGCATTGAAAATCAGACAAAATTTCATCTTTAGCACGCCATAACTTCCGTATTTTTCATCTTACAGACTTTTCTCTGGGCTCATTTTCTTCGTTGTAACATTCTCTAAATGTGTATTTTTTCTAGATTTTTTTTTTTTTCGATGCAGGGCATTGAAAATCAGACAAAATTTCATCTTTAGCACGCCATAACTTCCGTATTTTTCATCGTTAAGACTTTCCTTTGGGCTCGTTTTCTTTGTTATGAAATTCTCTAAGTGTGCATTTTTGCTTTTTTTTTTTTTTTTTTTTGAGGCAGGGCATTGAAAATCAGACAAAATTTCATCTTTAGCACGCCATAACTTCCGTATTTTTCATCGTACAGACTTTTCTCTGGGCTCATTTTCTTCGTTGTAACATTCTCTAAATGTGTATTTTTTCTAGATTTTTTTTTTTTCAATGCAGGGCATTGAAAATCAGACAAAATTTCATCTTTAGCACGCCATAACTTCCGTATTTTTCATCTTACAGACTTTTCTCTGGGCTCATTTTCTTCGTTGTAACATTCTCTAAATGTGTATTTTTTCTAGATTTTTTTTTTTTTTCGATGCAGGGCATTGAAAATCAGACAAAATTTCATCTTTAGCACGCCATAACTTCCGTATTTTTCATCGTACAGACTTTCCTTTGGGCTAGTTTTCTTTGTTATGAAATTCTCTAAGTGTGCATTTTTTGCTTTTTTTTTTTTTGAGGCAGGGCATTGAAAACTAATCTTTAGCACGCCGTAACTCCCGTATTTTTCATCGTACAGACTTTTCGTTGGGCTCGTTTTCTTTGTTATGAAATTCTCTAAGTGTGCATTTTTTGCTTTTTTTTTTTTTTTTTTTTTTTGAGGCAGGGCATTGAAAATCAGACAAAATTTCATCTTTAGCACGCCATAACTTCCGTATTTTTCATCGTACAGACTTTTCTCTGGGCTCATTTTCTTCGTTGTAACATTCTCTAAATGTGTATTTTTTATAGATTTTTTTTTTTTCGATGCAGGGCATTGAAAATCAGACAAAATTTCATCTTTAGCACGCCATAACTTCCGTATTTTTCATCTTACAGACTTTTCTCTGGGCTCATTTTCTTCGTTATAACATTCTCTAAATGTGTATTTTTTCTAGATTTTTTTTTTTTTCGATGCAGGGCATTGAAAATCAGACAAAATTTCATCTTTAGCACGCCATAACTTCCGTATTTTTCATCTTACAGACTTTTCTCTGGGCTCATTTTCTTCGTTGTAACATTCTCTAAATGTGTATTTTTTCTAGATTTTTTTTTTTTTCGATGCAGGGCATTGAAAATCAGACAAAATTTCATCTTTAGCACGCCATAACTTCCGTATTTTTCATCGTACAGACTTTTCTCTGGGCTCATTTTCTTCGTTGTAACATTCTCTAAATGTGTATTTTTTCTAGATTTTTTTTTTTTCGATGCAGGGCATTGAAAATCAGACAAAATTTCATCTTTAGCACGCCATAACTTCCGTATTTTTCATCGTACAGACTTTTCTTTGGGCTCGTTTTCTTTGTTATGAATTTCTCTAAGTGTGCATTTTTTGCTTTTTTTTTTTTTTTGAGGCAGGGCATTGCAAACAAATCTTTAGCACGCCGTAACTCCCGTATTTTTCATCGTACAGACTTTTCTTTGGGCTCGTTTTCTTTGTTATGAAATTCTCTAAGTGTGCGTTTTTTGCTTTTTTTTTTTGAGGCAGGGCATTGAAAACAAATCTTTAGCACGCCGTAACTCCCGTATTTTTCATCGTACAGACTTTTCTTTGGGCTCGTTTTCTTTGTTATGAAATTCTCTAAGTGTGCGTTTTTTGCTTTTTTTTTTTTTTGAGGCAGGGCATTGAAAACAAATCTTTAGCACGCCGTAACTCCCGTATTTTTCATCGTACAGACTTTTCTTTGGGCTCGTTTTCTTTGTTATGAAATTCTCTAAGTGTGCATTTTTTGCTTTTTTTTTTTTTTTTTTTTTGAGGCAGGGCATTGAAAATCAGACAAAATTTCATCTTTAGCACGCCATAACTTCCGTATTTTTCATCGTACAGACTTTTCTCTGGGCTCATTTTCTTCGTTGTAACATTCTCTAAATGTGTATTTTTCTAGATTTTTTTTTTTCGATGCAGGGCATTGAAAATCAGACAAAATTTCATCTTTAGCACGCCATAACTTCCGTATTTTTCATCGTACAGACTTTTCTTTGGGCTCGTTTTCTTTGTTATGAAATTCTCAAAGTGTGCGTTTTTTGCTTTTTTTTTTTTTTTGAGGCAGGGCATTGAAAACAAATCTTTAGCACGCCGTAACTCCCGTATTTTTCATCGTACAGACTTTTCTGTGGGCTCGTTTTCTTTGTTATGAAATTCTCTAAGTGTGCATTTTTTGTTTTGTTTTTTTTTAGGCAGGGCATTGAAAATCAGACAAAATTTCATCTTTAGCACGCCATAACTTCCGTATTTTTCATCGTACAGACTTTTCTTTGGGCTCGTTTTCTTTGTTATGAAATTCTCTAAGTGTGCATTTTTTTTTTTTTTTTTTTTTTGAGGCAGGGCATTGAAAACAAATCTTTAGCACGCCGTAACTCCCGTATTTTTCATCGCACAGACTTTTCTCTGGGCTCATTTTCTTCGTTATAACATTCTCTAAATGTGCAGTTTTTTCTAGATTTTTTTTTTTTCAATGCAGGGCATTGAAAATCAGACAAATTTTCATCTTTAGCACGCCATAACTTCCGTATTTTTCATCGTACAGACTTTTCTTTGGGCTCGTTTTCTTTGTTATGAAATTCTCTAAGTGTGCGTTTTTTGCTTTTTTTTTTTTTGAGGCAGGGCATTGAAAACAAATCTTTAGCACGCCGTAACTCCCGTATTTTTCATCGTACAGACTTTTCTTTGGGCTCGTTTTCTTTGTTATGAAATTCTCTAAGTGTGCATTTTTTTTTTTTTTTTTTTTTTTTTTTTGAGGCAGGGCATTGAAAATCAGACAAAATTTCATCTTTAGCACGCCATAACTTCCGTATTTTTCATCGTACAGACTTTTCCCTGGGCTCATTTTCTTCGTTGTAACATTCTCTAAATGGGTATTTTTTCTAGATTTTTTTTTTTTTCGATGCAGGGCATTGAAAATCAGACAAAATTTCATCTTTAGCACGCCATAACTTCCGTATTTTTCATCGTACAGACTTTTCTTTGGGCTCGTTTTCTTTGTTATGAATTTCTCTAAGTGTGCATTTTTTGCTTTTTTTTTTTGAGGCAGGGCATTGAAAACAAATCTTTAGCACGCCGTAACTCCCGTATTTTTCATCGTACAGACTTTTCTTTGGGCTCGTTTTCTTTGTTATGAAATTCTCTAAGTGTGCATTTTTTGCTTTTTTTTTTTTTTGAGGCAGGGCATTGAAAACAAATCTTTAGCACGCCGTAACTCCCGTATTTTTCATCGTACAGACTTTTCTTTGGGCTCGTTTTCTTTGTTATGAAATTCTCTAAGTGTGCATTTTTTGCTTTTTTTTTTTTTTGAGGCAGGGCATTGAAAACAAATCTTTAGCACGCCGTAACTCCCGTATTTTTCATCGTACAGACTTTTCTTTGGGCTCGTTTTCTTTGTTATGAAATTCTCTAAGTGTGCATTTTTTGCTTTTTTTTTTTTTTTTTTTTTTTTTTGAGGCAGGGCATTGAAAATCAGACAAAATTTCATATTTAGCACGCCATAACTTCCGTATTTTTCATCGTACAGACTTTTCTCTGGGCTCATTTTCTTCGTTGTAACATTCTCTAAATGTGTATTTTTTCTAGATTTTTTTTTTTTCGATGCAGGGCATTGAAAATCAGACAAAATTTCATCTTTAGCACGCCATAACTCCCGTATTTTTGATCGTACAAACTTTTCTTTGGGCTCGTTTTCTTCGTTATGCAATTCTCTAAGTGTGCATTTTTTGTTTTTTTTTTTTTTTTTGAGGCAGGGCATTGCAAACAAATCTTTAGCACGCCGTATTTTTCATCGTACAGACGTTTCTCTGGGCTCATTTTCTTCGTTGTAACATTCTCTAAATGTGTATTTTTTCTAGATTTTTTTTTTCGATGCAGGGCATTGAAAATCAGACAAAATTTCATCTTTAGCACGCCATAACTTCCGTATTTTTCATCGTACAGACTTTTCTGTGGGCTCGTTTTCTTTGTTATGAAATTCTCTAAGTGTGCATTTTTTGTTTTGTTTTTTTTTAGGCAGGGCATTGAAAATCAGACAAAATTTCATCTTTAGCACGCCATAACTTCCGTATTTTTCATCGTACAGACTTTTCTTTGGGCTCGTTTTCTTTGTTATGAAATTCTCTAAGTGTGCATTTTTTTTTTTTTTTTTTTTTGAGGCAGGGCATTGAAAACAAATCTTTAGCACGCCGTAACTCCCGTATTTTTCATCGCACAGACTTTTCTCTGGGCTCATTTTCTTCGTTATAACATTCTCTAAATGTGCAGTTTTTTCTAGATTTTTTTTTTTTCAATGCAGGGCATTGAAAATCAGACAAATTTTCATCTTTAGCACGCCATAACTTCCGTATTTTTCATCGTACAGACTTTTCTTTGGGCTCGTTTTCTTTGTTATGAATTTCTCTAAGTGTGCATTTTTTGCTTTTTTTTTTTTTGAGGCAGGGCATTGAAAACAAATCTTTAGCACGCCGTAACTCCCGTATTTTTCATCGTACAGACTTTTCTTTGGGCTCGTTTTCTTTGTTATGAAATTCTCTAAGTGTGCATTTTTTGCTTTTTTTTTTTTTTTTGAGGCAGGGCATTGAAAACAAATCTTTAGCACGCCGTAACTCCCGTATTTTTCATCGTACAGACTTTTCTCTGGGCTCATTTTCTTCGTTATAACATTCTCTAAATTTGCAGTTTTTTCTAGATTTTTTTTTTTTTTCAATGCAGGGCATTGAAAATCAGACAAAATTTCATCTTTAGCAAGCCATAACTTCCGTATTTTTCATCGTAGAGACTTTTCTTTGGGCTCGTTTTCTTTGTTATGAAATTCTCTAAGTGTGCGTTTTTTGCTTTTTTTTTTTTTTTTTTTTTTTTGAGGCAGGGCATTGAAAATCAGACAAAATTTCATATTTAGCACGCCATAACTTCCGTATTTTTCATCGTACAGACTTTTCTCTGGGCTCATTTTCTTCGTTGTAACATTCTCTAAATGTGTATTTTTTCTAGATTTTTTTTTTTCGATGCAGGGCATTGAAAATCAGACAAAATTTCATCTTTAGCACGCCATAACTTCCGTATTTTTCATCGTACAGACTTTTCTTTGGGCTCGTTTTCTTTGTTATGAAATTCTCAAAGTGTGCGTTTTTTGCTTTTTTTTTTTTTTGAGGCAGGGCATTGAAAACAAATCTTTAGCACGCCGTAACTCCCGTATTTTTCATCGTACAGACTTTTCTTTGGGCTCGTTTTCTTTGTTATGAAATTCTCTAAGTGTGCATTTTTTGCTTTTTTTTTTTTTTTTTTTTTTGAGGCAGGGCATTGAAAATCAGACAAAATTTCATCTTTAGCACGCCATAACTTCCGTATTTTTCATCGTACAGACTTTTCTCTGGGCTCATTTTCTTCGTTGTAACATTCTCTAAATGTGTATTTTTCTAGATTTTTTTTTTTTCGATGCAGGGCATTAAAAATCAGACAAAATTTCATCTTTAGCACGCCATAACTTCCGTATTTTTCATCTTACAGACTTTTCTCTGGGCTCATTTTCTTCGTTGTAACATTCTCTAAATGTGTATTTTTTCTAGATTTTTTTTTTTTTCGATGCAGGGCATTGAAAATCAGACAAAATTTCATCTTTAGCACGCCATAACTTCCGTATTTTTCATCGTACAGACTTTCCTTTGCGCTAGTTTTCTTTGTTTTTAAATTCTCTAAGTGTGCATTTTTTTCTTTTTTTTTTTTTTTTTTTTTTTTTTGAGGCAGGGCATTGAAAATCAGACAAAATTTCATCTTTAGCACGCCATAACTTCCGTATTTTTCATCGTACAGACTTTTCTCTGGGCTCATTTTCTTCGTTGTAACATTCTCTAAATGTGTATTTTTTCTAGATTTTTTTTTTTCGATGCAGGGCATTGAAAATCAGACAAAATTTCATCTTTAGCACGCCATAACTTCCGTATTTTTCATCGTACAGACTTTTCTTTGGGCTCGTTTTCTTTGTTATGAAATTCTCAAAGTGTGCGTTTTTTGCTTTTTTTTTTTTTTTGAGGCAGGGCATTGAAAACAAATCTTTAGCACGCCGTAACTCCCGTATTTTTCATCGTACAGACTTTTCGTTGGGCTCGTTTTCTTTGTTATGAAATTCTCTAAGTGTGCATTTTTTGCTTTTTTTTTTTTTTTTTTTTTTTTGAGGCAGGGCATTGAAAATCAGACAAAATTTCATCTTTAGCACGCCATAACTTCCGTATTTTTCATCGTACAGACTTTTCTCTGGGCTCATTTTCTTCGTTGTAACATTCTCTAAATGTGTATTTTTTCTAGATTTTTTTTTTTTTCGATGCAGGGCATTGAAAATCAGACAAAATTTCATCTTTAGCACGCCATAACTCCCGTATTTTTGATCGTACAAACTTTTCTTTGGGCTCGTTTTCTTCGTTATGCAATTCTCTAAGTGTGCATTTTTTTTTTTTTTTTTTTTTTTTGAGGCAGGGCATTGCAAACAAATCTTTAGCACGCCGTATTTTTCATCGTACAGACGTTTCTCTGGGCTCATTTTCTTCGTTGTAACATTCTCTAAATGTGTATTTTTTCTAGATTTTTTTTTTCGATGCAGGGCATTGAAAATCAGACAAAATTTCATCTTTAGCACGCCATAACTTCCGTATTTTTCATCGTACAGACTTTTCTGTGGGCTCGTTTTCTTTGTTATGAAATTCTCTAAGTGTGCATTTTTTGTTTTGTTTTTTTTTTAGGCAGGGCATTGAAAATCAGACAGAATTTCATCTTTAGCACGCCATAACTTCCGTATTTTTCATCGTACAGACTTTTCTCTGGGCTCATTTTCTTCGTTGTAACATTCTCTAAATGTGTATTTTTTCTAGATTTTTTTTTTTTTCGATGTAGGGCATTGAAAATCAGACAAAATTTCATCTTTAGCACGCCATAACTTCCGTATTTTTCATCTTACAGACTTTTCTTTGGGCTCGTTTTCTTTGTTATGAAATTCTCTAAGTGTGGATGTTTTGCTTTTTTATTTATTTATTTATTTTTTTTGAGGCAGGGCATTGAAAATTAGACAAAATTTCATCTTTAGCACGCCATAACTTCCGTATTTTTCATCGTACAGACTTTTCTCTGGGCTCATTTTCTTCGTTGTAACATTCTCTAAATGTGTATTTTTTCTAGATTTTTTTTTTTTTCGATGCAGGGCATTGAAAATCAGACAAAATTTCATCTTTAGCACGCCATAACTTCCGTATTTTTCATCGTACAGACTTTTCTTTGGGCTCGTTTTCTTTGTTATGAATTTCTCTAAGTGTGCATTTTATGCTTTTTTTTTTTTTGAGGCAGGGCATTGAAAACAAATCTTTAGCACGCCGTAACTCCCGTATTTTTCATCGTACAGACTTTTCTTTGGGCTCGTTTTCTTTGTTATGAAATTCTCTAAGTGTGCATTTTTTGCTTTTTTTTTTTTTTTTGAGGCAGGGCATTGAAAACAAATCTTTAGCACGCCGTAACTCCCGTATTTTTCATCGTACAGACTTTTCTCTGGGCTCATTTTCTTCGTTATAACATTCTCTAAATGTGCAGTTTTTTCTAGATTTTTTTTTTTTTTCAATGCAGGGCATTGAAAATCAGACAAAATTTCATCTTTAGCACGCCATAACTTCCGTATTTTTCATCGTAGAGACTTTTCTTTGGGCTCGTTTTCTTTGTTATGAAATTCTCTAAGTGTGCGTTTTTTGCTTTTTTTTTTTTTTTGAGGAAGGGCATTGAAAACAAATCTTTAGCACGCCGTAACTCCCGTATTTTTCATCGTACAGACTTTTCTTTGGGCTCGTTTTCTTTGTTATGAAATTCTCTAAGTGTGCATTTTTTGCTTTTTTTTTTTTTTTTTTTTTTTTTTTTTGAGGCAGGGCATTGAAAATCAGACAAAATTTCATCTTTAGCACGCCATAACTTCCGTATTTTTCATCGTACAGACTTTTCTCTGGGCTCATTTTCTTCGTTGTAACATTCTCTAAATGTGTATTTTTTCTAGATTTTTTTTTTTTCGATGCAGGGCATTGAAAATCAGACAAAATTTCATCTTTAGCACGCCATAACTTCCGTATTTTTCATCGTACAGACTTTTCTTTGGGCTCGTTTTCTTTGTTATGAATTTCTCTAAGTGTGCATTTTTTGCTTTTTTTTTTTTTGAGGCAGGGCATTGCAAACAAATCTTTAGCACGCCGTAACTCCCGTATTTTTCATCGTACAGACTTTTCTTTGGGCTCGTTTTCTTTGTTATGAAATTCTCTAAGTGTGCGTTTTTTGCTTTTTTTTTTTGAGGCAGGGCATTGAAAACAAATCTTTAGCACGCCGTAACTCCCGTATTTTTCATCGTACAGACTTTTCTTTGGGCTCGTTTTCTTTGTTATGAAATTCTCTAAGTGTGCGTTTTTTGCTTTTTTTTTTTTGAGGCAGGGCATTGAAAACAAATCTTTAGCACGCCGTAACTCCCGTATTTTTCATCGTACAGACTTTTCTTTGGGCTCGTTTTCTTTGTTATGAAATTCTCTAAGTGTGCATTTTTTGCTTTTTTTTTTTTTTTTTTTTTTGAGGCAGGGCATTGAAAATCAGACAAAATTTCATCTTTAGCACGCCATAACTTCCGTATTTTTCATCGTACAGACTTTTCTCTGGGCTCATTTTCTTCGTTGTAACATTCTCTAAATGTGTATTTTTCTAGATTTTTTTTTTTCGATGCAGGGCATTGAAAATCAGACAAAATTTCATCTTTAGCACGCCATAACTTCCGTATTTTTCATCGTACAGACTTTTCTTTGGGCTCGTTTTCTTTGTTATGAAATTCTCTAAGTGTGCATTTTTTTTTTTTTTTTTTTTTTGAGGCAGGGCATTGAAAACAAATCTTTAGCACGCCGTAACTCCCGTATTTTTCATCGCACAGACTTTTCTTTGGGCTCGTTTTCTTTGTTATGAAATTCTCTAAGTGTGCGTTTTTTGCTTTTTTTTTTTTTTGAGGCAGGGCATTGAAAACAAATCTTTAGCACGCCGTAACTCCCGTATTTTTCATCGTACAGACTTTTCTTTGGGCTCGTTTTCTTTGTTATGAAATTCTCTAAGTGTGCATTTTTTGCTTTTTTTTTTTTTTTGAGGCAGGGCATTGAAAACAAATCTTTAGCACGCCGTAACTCCCGTATTTTTCATCGTACAGACTTTTCTTTGGGCTCGTTTTCTTTGTTATGAAATTCTCTAAGTGTGCATTTTTTGCTTTTTTTTTTTTTTTGAGGCAGGGCATTGAAAACAAATCTTTAGCACGCCGTAACTCCCGTATTTTTCATCGTACAGACTTTTCTTTGGGCTCGTTTTCTTTGTTATGAAATTCTCTAAGTGTGCATCTTTTGCTTTTTTTTTTTTGAGGCAGGGCATTGAAAACAAATCTTTAGCACGCCGTAACTCCCGTATTTTTCATCGTACAGACTTTTCTTTGGGCTCGTTTTCTTTGTTATGAAATTCTCTAAGTGTGCATTTTTTGCTTTTTTTTTTTTTTTTTTTTTTGAGGCAGGGCATTGAAAATCAGACAAAATTTCATCTTTAGCACGCCATAACTTCCGTATTTTTCATCGTACAGACTTTTCTCTGGGCTCATTTTCTTCGTTGTAACATTCTCTAAATGTGTATTTTTCTAGATTTTTTTTTTCGATGCAGGGCATTGAAAATCAGACAAAATTTCATCTTTAGCACGCCATAACTTCCGTATTTTTCATCGTACAGACTTTTCTTTGGGCTCGTTTTCTTTGTTATGAAATTCTCTAAGTGTGCATTTTTTTTTTTTTTTTTTTTTTGAGGCAGGGCATTGAAAACAAATCTTTAGCACGCCGTAACTCCCGTATTTTTCATCGCACAGACTTTTCTTTGGGCTCGTTTTCTTTGTTATGAAATTCTCTAAGTGTGCGTTTTTTGCTTTTTTTTTTTTTTTGAGGCAGGGCATTGAAAACAAATCTTTAGCACGCCGTAACTCCCGTATTTTTCATCGTACAGACTTTTCTTTGGGCTCGTTTTCTTTGTTATGAAATTCTCTAAGTGTGCATTTTTTGCTTTTTTTTTTTTTTTGAGGCAGGGCATTGAAAACAAATCTTTAGCACGCCGTAACTCCCGTATTTTTCATCGTACAGACTTTTCTTTGGGCTCGTTTTCTTTGTTATGAAATTCTCTAAGTGTGCATTTTTTGCTTTTTTTTTTTTTTTGAGGCAGGGCATTGAAAACAAATCTTTAGCACGCCGTAACTCCCGTATTTTTCATCGTACAGACTTTTCTTTGGGCTCGTTTTCTTTGTTATGAAATTCTCTAAGTGTGCATCTTTTGCTTTGTTTTTTTTTAGGCAGGGCATTGAAAATCAGACAAAATTTCATCTTTAGCACGCCATAACTTCCGTATTTTTCATCGTACAGACTTTTCTTTGGGCTCGTTTTCTTTGTTATGAAATTCTCTAAGTGTGCATTTTTTTTTTTTTTTTTTTTTTGAGGCAGGGCATTGAAAACAAATCTTTAGCACGCCGTAACTCCCGTATTTTTCATCGCACAGTCTTTTCTCTGGGCTCATTTTCTTCGTTATAACATTCTCTAAATGTGCAGTTTTTTCTAGATTTTTTTTTTTTTCAATGCAGGGCATTGAAAATCAGACAAATTTTCATCTTTAGCACGCCATAACTTCCGTATTTTTCATCGTACAGACTTTTCTTTGGGCTCGTTTTCTTTGTTATGAAATTCTCTAAGTGTGCGTTTTTTGCTTTTTTTTTTTTTTGAGGCAGGGCATTGAAAACAAATCTTTAGCACGCCGTAACTCCCGTATTTTTCATCGTACAGACTTTTCTTTGGGCTCGTTTTCTTTGTTATGAAATTCTCTAAGTGTGCATTTTTTGCTTTTTTTTTTTTTTTTTTTTTTGAGGCAGGGCATTGAAAATCAGACAAAATTTCATCTTTAGCACGCCATAACTTCCGTATTTTTCATCGTACAGACTTTTCCCTGGGCTCATTTTCTTCGTTGTAACATTCTCTAAATGGGTATTTTTTCTAGATTTTTTTTTTTTCGATGCAGGGCATTGAAAATCAGACAAAATTTCATCTTTAGCACGCCATAACTTCCGTATTTTTCATCGTACAGACTTTTCTTTGGGCTCGTTTTCTTTGTTATGAATTTCTCTAAGTGTGCATTTTTTGCTTTTTTTTTTTTGAGGCAGGGCATTGAAAACAAATCTTTAGCACGCCGTAACTCCCGTATTTTTCATCGTACAGACTTTTCTTTGGGCTCGTTTTCTTTGTTATGAAATTCTCTAAGTGTGCATTTTTTGCTTTTTTTTTTTTTTTGAGGCAGGGCATTGAAAACAAATCTTTAGCACGCCGTAACTCCCGTATTTTTCATCGTACAGACTTTTCTTTGGGCTCGTTTTCTTTGTTATGAAATTCTCTAAGTGTGCATTTTTTGCTTTTTTTTTTTTTTTGAGGCAGGGCATTGAAAACAAATCTTTAGCACGCCGTAACTCCCGTATTTTTCATCGTACAGACTTTTCTTTGGGCTCGTTTTCTTTGTTATGAAATTCTCTAAGTGTGCATCTTTTGCTTTTTTTTTTTTTTTTTTTTTTTTTTGAGGCAGGGCATTGAAAATCAGAAAAAATTTCATATTTAGCACGCCATAACTTCCGTATTTTTCATCGTACAGACTTTTCTCTGGGCTCATTTTCTTCGTTGTAACATTCTCTAAATGTGTATTTTTTCTAGATTTTTTTTTTTTTCGATGCAGGGCATTGAAAATCAGACAAAATTTCATCTTTAGCACGCCATAACTCCCGTATTTTTGATCGTACAAACTTTTCTTTGGGCTCGTTTTCTTCGTTATGCAATTCTCTAAGTGTGCATTTTTTGTTTTTTTTTTTTTTTTTTGAGGCAGGGCATTGCAAACAAATCTTTAGCACGCCGTATTTTTCATCGTACAGACGTTTCTCTGGGCTCATTTTCTTCGTTGTAACATTCTCTAAATGTGTATTTTTTCTAGATTTTTTTTTTCGATGCAGGGCATTGAAAATCAGACAAAATTTCATCTTTAGCACGCCATAACTTCCGTATTTTTCATCGTACAGACTTTTCTGTGGGCTCGTTTTCTTTGTTATGAAATTCTCTAAGTGTGCATTTTTTGTTTTGTTTTTTTTTTAGGCAGGGCATTGAAAATCAGACAAAATTTCATCTTTAGCACGCCATAACTTCCGTATTTTTCATCGTACAGACTTTTCTTTGGGCTCGTTTTCTTTGTTATGAAATTCTCTAAGTGTGCATTTTTTGCTTTTTTTTTTTTTTTTTTTTTTTTTTTTGAGGCAGGGCATTGAAACTCAGACAAAATTTCATATTTAGCACGCCATAACTTCCGTATTTTTCATCGTACAGACTTTTCTCTGGGCTCATTTTCTTCGTTGTAACATTCTCTAAATGTGTATTTTTTCTAGATTTTTTTTTTTTTCGATGCAGGGCATTGAAAATCAGACAAAATTTCATCTTTAGCACGCCATAACTTCCGTATTTTTCATCTTACAGACTTTTCTCTGGGCTCATTTTCTTCGTTGTAACATTCTCTAATTGTGTATTTTTTCTAGATTTTTTTTTTTTTCGATGCAGGGCATTGAAAATCAGACAAAATTTCATCTTTAGCACGCCATAACTTCCGTATTTTTCATCGTTAAGACTTTCCTTTGGGCTCGTTTTCTTTGTTATGAAATTCTCTAAGTGTGCATTTTTGCTTTTTTTTTTTTTTTTTTTTGAGGCAGGGCATTGAAAATCAGACAAAATTTCATCTTTAGCACGCCATAACTTCCGTATTTTTCATCGTACAGACTTTTCTCTGGGCTCATTTTCTTCGTTGTAACATTCTCTAAATGTGTATTTTTTCTAGATTTTTTTTTTTTCAATGCAGGGCATTGAAAATCAGACAAAATTTCATCTTTAGCACGCCATAACTTCCGTATTTTTCATCTTACAGACTTTTCTCTGGGCTCATTTTCTTCGTTGTAACATTCTCTAAATGTGTATTTTTTCTAGATTTTTTTTTTTTTTCGATGCAGGGCATTGAAAATCAGACAAAATTTCATCTTTAGCACGCCATAACTTCCGTATTTTTCATCGTACAGACTTTCCTTTGGGCTAGTTTTCTTTGTTATGAAATTCTCTAAGTGTGCATTTTTTGCTTTTTTTTTTTTTGAGGCAGGGCATTGAAAACTAATCTTTAGCACGCCGTAACTCCCGTATTTTTCATCGTACAGACTTTTCTTTGGGCTCGTTTTCTTTGTTATGAAATTCTCTAAGTGTGCATTTTTTGCTTTTTTTTTTTTTTTGAGGCAGGGCATTGAAAACAAATCTTTAGCACGCCGTAACTCCCGTATTTTTCATCGTACAGACTTTTCTTTGGGCTCGTTTTCTTTGTTATGAAATTCTCTAAGTGTGCATCTTTTGCTTTGTTTTTTTTTAGGCAGGGCATTGAAAATCAGACAAAATTTCATCTTTAGCACGCCATAACTTCCGTATTTTTCATCGTACAGACATTTCTTTGGGCTCGTTTTCTTTGTTATGAAATTCTCTAAGTGTGCATTTTTTTTTTTTTTTTTTTTTGTGGCAGGGCATTGAAAACAAATCTTTAGCACGCCGTAACTCCCGTATTTTTCATCGCACAGTCTTTTCTCTGGGCTCATTTTCTTCGTTATAACATTCTCTAAATGTGCAGTTTTTTCTAGATTTTTTTTTTTTCAATGCAGGGCATTGAAAATCAGACAAATTTTCATCTTTAGCACGCCATAACTTCCGTATTTTTCATCGTACAGACTTTTCTCTGGGCTCATTTTCTTCGTTGTAACATTCTCTAAATGTGTATTTTTTCTAGATTTTTTTTTTTTCGATGCAGGGCATTGAAAATCAGACAAAATTTCATCTTTAGCACGCCATAACTTCCGTATTTTTCATCGTACAGACTTTTCTTTGGGCTCGTTTTCTTTGTTATGAATTTCTCTAAGTGTGCATTTTTTGCTTTTTTTTTTTTTGAGGCAGGGCATTGCAAACAAATCTTTAGCACGCCGTAACTCCCGTATTTTTCATCGTACAGACTTTTCTTTGGGCTCGTTTTCTTTGTTATGAAATTCTCTAAGTGTGCGTTTTTTGCTTTTTTTTTTTGAGGCAGGGCATTGAAAACAAATCTTTAGCACGCCGTAACTCCCGTATTTTTCATCGTACAGACTTTTCTTTGGGCTCGTTTTCTTTGTTATGAAATTCTCTAAGTGTGCGTTTTTTGCTTTTTTTTTTTTGAGGCAGGGCATTGAAAACAAATCTTTAGCACGCCGTAACTCCCGTATTTTTCATCGTACAGACTTTTCTTTGGGCTCGTTTTCTTTGTTATGAAATTCTCTAAGTGTGCATTTTTTGCTTTTTTTTTTTTTTTTTTTTTTGTGGCGGGGCATTGAAAATCAGACAAAATTTCATCTTTAGCACGCCATAACTTCCGTATTTTTCATCGTACAGACTTTTCTCTGGGCTCATTTTCTTCGTTGTAACATTCTCTAAATGTGTATTTTTCTAGATTTTTTTTTTTCGATGCAGGGCATTGAAAATCAGACAAAATTTCATCTTTAGCACGCCATAACTTCCGTATTTTTCATCGTACAGACTTTTCTTTGGGCTCGTTTTCTTTGTTATGAAATTCTCTAAGTGTGCATTTTTTTTTTTTTTTTTTTTTTTGAGGCAGGGCATTGAAAACAAATCTTTAGCACGCCGTAACTCCCGTATTTTTCATCGCACAGACTTTTCTCTGGGCTCATTTTCTTCGTTATAACATTCTCTAAATGTGCAGTTTTTTCTAGATTTTTTTTTTTTCAATGCAGGGCATTGAAAATCAGACAAATTTTCATCTTTAGCACGCCATAACTTCCGTATTTTTCATCGTACAGACTTTTCTTTGGGCTCGTTTTCTTTGTTATGAAATTCTCTAAGTGTGCGTTTTTTGCTTTTTTTTTTTTTTGAGGCAG
This sequence comes from Ichneumon xanthorius, assembly GCA_917499995.1. NCBI lineage: Eukaryota > Metazoa > Arthropoda > Insecta > Hymenoptera > Ichneumonidae > Ichneumon > Ichneumon xanthorius. The sequence goes on along the minus strand of CAKJTD010000092.1, from coordinate 712,896 downwards.
GGCATTGAAAACAAATCTTTAGCACGCCGTAACTCCCGTATTTTTCATCGTACAGACTTTTCTTTGGGCTCGTTTTCTTTGTTATGAAATTCTCTAAGTGTGCATTTTTTGCTTTTTATTTTATTTTTTTTTTTGAGGCAGGGCATTGAAAATCAGACAAAATTTCATCTTTAGCACGCCATAACTTCCGTATTTTTCATCGTACAGACTTTTCCCTGGGCTCATTTTCTTCGTTGTAAGATTCTCTAAATGGGTATTTTTTCTAGATTTTTTTTTTTTCGATGCAGGGCATTGAAAATCAGACAAAATTTCATCTTTAGCACGCCATAACTTCCGTATTTTTCATCGTACAGACTTTTCTTTGGGCTCGTTTTCTTTGTTATGAATTTCTCTAAGTGTGCATTTTTTGCTTTTTTTTTTTTGAGGCAGGGCATTGAAAACAAATCTTTAGCACGCCGTAACTCCCGTATTTTTCATCGTACAGACTTTTCTTTGGGCTCGTTTTCTTTGTTATGAAATTCTCTAAGTGTGCATTTTTTGCTTTTTTTTTTTTTTTGAGGCAGGGCATTGAAAACAAATCTTTAGCACGCCGTAACTCCCGTATTTTTCATCGTACAGACTTTTCTTTGGGCTCGTTTTCTTTGTTATGAAATTCTCTAAGTGTGCATTTTTTGCTTTTTTTTTTTTTTGAGGCAGGGCATTGAAAACAAATCTTTAGCACGCCGTAACTCCCGTATTTTTCATCGTACAGACTTTTCTTTGGGCTCGTTTTCTTTGTTATGAAATTCTCTAAGTGTGCATTTTTTGCTTTTTTTTTTTTTTTTTTTTTTTTGAGGCAGGGCATTGAAAATCAGACAAAATTTCATATTTAGCACGCCATAACTTCCGTATTTTTCATCGTACAGACTTTTCTCTGGGCTCATTTTCTTCGTTGTAACATTCTCTAAATGTGTATTTTTTCTAGATTTTTTTTTTTTCGATGCAGGGCATTGAAAATCAGACAAAATTTCATCTTTAGCACGCCATAACTCCCGTATTTTTGATCGTACAAACTTTTCTTTGGGCTCGTTTTCTTCGTTATGCAATTCTCTAAGTGTGCATTTTTTGTTTTTTTTTTTTTTTTTGAGGCAGGGCATTGCAAACAAATCTTTAGCACGCCGTATTTTTCATCGTACAGACGTTTCTCTGGGCTCATTTTCTTCGTTGTAACATTCTCTAAATGTGTATTTTTTCTAGATTTTTTTTTTCGATGCAGGGCATTGAAAATCAGACAAAATTTCATCTTTAGCACGCCATAACTTCCGTATTTTTCATCGTACAGACTTTTCTGTGGGCTCGTTTTCTTTGTTATGAAATTCTCTAAGTGTGCATTTTTTGTTTTGTTTTTTTTTTAGGCAGGGCATTGAAAATCAGACAAAATTTCATCTTTAGCACGCCATAACTTCCGTATTTTTCATCGTACAGACTTTTCTTTGGGCTCGTTTTCTTTGTTATGAAATTCTCTAAGTGTGCATTTTTTGCTTTTTTTTTTTTTTTTTTTTTTTTTTGAGGCAGGGCATTGAAACTCAGACAAAATTTCATATTTAGCACGCCATAACTTCCGTATTTTTCATCGTACAGACTTTTCTCTGGGCTCATTTTCTTCGTTGTAACATTCTCTAAATGTGTATTTTTTCTAGATTTTTTTTTTTTCGATGCAGGGCATTGAAAATCAGACAAAATTTCATCTTTAGCACGCCATAACTTCCGTATTTTTCATCTTACAGACTTTTCTCTGGGCTCATTTTCTTCGTTGTAACATTCTCTAAATGTGTATTTTTTCTAGATTTTTTTTTTTTCGATGCAGGGCATTGAAAATCAGACAAAATTTCATCTTTAGCACGCCATAACTTCCGTATTTTTCATCGTTAAGACTTTCCTTTGGGCTCGTTTTCTTTGTTATGAAATTCTCTAAGTGTGCATTTTTGCTTTTTTTTTTTTTTTTTTTTGAGGCAGGGCATTGAAAATCAGACAAAATTTCATCTTTAGCACGCCATAACTTCCGTATTTTTCATCGTACAGACTTTTCTCTGGGCTCATTTTCTTCGTTGTAACATTCTCTAAATGTGTATTTTTTCTAGATTTTTTTTTTTTCGATGCAGGGCATTGAAAATCAGACAAAATTTCATCTTTAGCACGCCATAACTTCCGTATTTTTCATCGTACAGACTTTTCTTTGGGCTCGTTTTCTTTGTTATGAATTTCTCTAAGTGTGCATTTTTTGCTTTTTTTTTTTTTTTTTGAGGCAGGGCATTGCAAACAAATCTTTAGCACGCCGTAACTCCCGTATTTTTCATCGTACAGACTTTTCTTTGGGCTCGTTTTCTTTGTTATGAAATTCTCTAAGTGTGCGTTTTTTGCTTTTTTTTTTTGAGGCAGGGCATTGAAAACAAATCTTTAGCACGCCGTAACTCCCGTATTTTTCATCGTACAGACTTTTCTTTGGGCTCGTTTTCTTTGTTATGAAATTATCTAAGTGTGCATTTTTTGCTTTTTTTTTTTTTTTTTTTTGTGGCAGGGCATTGAAAATCAGACAAAATTTCATCTTTAGCACGCCATAACTTCCGTATTTTTCATCGTACAGACTTTTCTCTGGGCTCATTTTCTTCGTTGTAACATTCTCTAAATGTGTATTTTTTCTAGATTTTTTTTTTTCGATGCAGGGCATTGAAAATCAGACAAAATTTCATCTTTAGCACGCCATAACTTCCGTATTTTTCATCGTACAGACTTTTCTTTGGGCTCGTTTTCTTTGTTATGAAATTCTCAAAGTGTGCGTTTTTTGCTTTTTTTTTTTTTTTGAGGCAGGGCATTGAAAACAAATCATTAGCACGCCGTAACTCCCGTATTTTTCATCGTACAGACTTTTCTTTGGGCTCGTTTTCTTTGTTATGAAATTCTCTAAGTGTGCATTTTTTGCTTTTTTTTTTTTTTTTTTTTTGAGGCAGGGCATTGAAAATCAGACAAAATTTCATCTTTAGCACGCCATAACTTCCGTATTTTTCATCGTACAGACTTTTCTCTGGGCTCATTTTCTTCGTTGTAACATTCTCTAAATGTGTATTTTTCTAGATTTTTTTTTTTTCGATGCAGGGCATTGAAAATCAGACAAAATTTCATCTTTAGCACGCCATAACTTCCGTATTTTTCATCTTACAGACTTTTCTCTGGGCTCATTTTCTTCGTTGTAACATTCTCTAAATGTGTATTTTTTCTAGATTTTTTTTTTTTTCGATGCAGGGCATTGAAAATCAGACAAAATTTCATCTTTAGCACGCCATAACTTCCGTATTTTTCATCGTACAGACTTTCCTTTGGGCTAGTTTTCTTTGTTATGAAATTCTCTAAGTGTGCATTTTTTGCTTTTTTTTTTTTTTTTTTTTTTTGAGGCAGGGCATTGAAAATCAGACAAAATTTCATGTTTAGCACGCCATAACTTCCGTATTTTTCATCGTACAGACTTTTCTCTGGGCTCATTTTCTTCGTTGTAACATTCTCTAAATGTGTATTTTTTATAGTTTTTTTTTTTTTTCGATGCAGGGCATTGAAAATCAGACAAAATTTCATCTTTAGCACGCCATAACTTCCGTATTTTTCATCTTACAGACTTTTCTCTGGGCTCATTTTCTTCGTTGTAACATTCTCTAAATGTGTATTTTTTCTAGATTTTTTTTTTTTTTCGATGCAGGGCATTGAAAATCAGACAAAATTTCATCTTTAGCACGCCATAACTTCCGTATTTTTCATCGTACAGACTTTCCTTTGCGCTAGTTTTCTTTGTTATGAAATTCTCTAAGTGTGCATTTTTTGCTTTTTTTTTTTTTTTTTTTTTTTTTTGAGGCAGGGCATTGAAAATCAGACAAAATTTCATCTTTAGCACGCCATAACTTCCGTATTTTTCATCGTACAGACTTTTCTCTGGGCTCATTTTCTTCGTTGTAACATTCTCTAAATGTGTATTTTTTCTAGATTTTTTTTTTTTCAATGCAGGGCATTGAAAATCAGACAAAATTTCATCTTTAGCACGCCATAACTTCCGTATTTTTCATCGTACAGACTTTTCTTTGGGCTCGTTTTCTTTGTTATGAAATTCTCAAAGTGTGCGTTTTTTGCTTTTTTTTTTTTTTTGAGGCAGGGCATTGAAAACAAATCTTTAGCACGCCGTAACTCCCGTATTTTTCATCGTACAGACTTTTCGTTGGGCTCGTTTTCTTTGTTATGAAATTCTCTAAGTGTGCATTTTTTGCTTTTTTTTTTTTTTTTTTTTTTGAGGCAGGGCATTGAAAATCAGACAAAATTTCATCTTTAGCACGCCATAACTTCCGTATTTTTCATCGTACAGACTTTTCTCTGGGCTCATTTTCTTCGTTGTAACATTCTCTAAATGTGTATTTTTTATAGATTTTTTTTTTTTCGATGCAGGGCATTGAAAATCAGACAAAATTTCATCTTTAGCACGCCATAACTTCCGTATTTTTCATCTTACAGACTTTTCTCTGGGCTCATTTTCTTCGTTATAACATTCTCTAAATGTGTATTTTTTCTAGATTTTTTTTTTTTTCGATGCAGGGCATTGAAAATCAGACAAAATTTCATCTTTAGCACGCCATAACTTCCGTATTTTTCATCTTACAGACTTTTCTCTGGGCTCATTTTCTTCGTTGTAACATTCTCTAAATGTGTATTTTTTCTAGATTTTTTTTTTTTCGATGCAGGGCATTGAAAATCAGACAAAATTTCATCTTTAGCACGCCATAACTTCCGTATTTTTCATCGTACAGACTTTTCTTTGGGCTCGTTTTCTTTGTTATGAAATTCTCTAAGTGTGCATTTTTTGCTTTTTTTTTTTTTTTTTTTTTTTGAGGCAGGGCATTGAAAATCAGACAAAATTTCATCTTTAGCACGCCATAACTTCCGTATTTTTCATCGTACAGACTTTTCTCTGGGCTCATTTTCTTCGTTGTAACATTCTCTAAATGTGTATTTTTCTAGATTTTTTTTTTTTCGATGCAGGGCATTGAAAATCAGACAAAATTTCATCTTTAGCACGCCATAACTTCCGTATTTTTCATCTTACAGACTTTTCTCTGGGCTCATTTTCTTCGTTGTAACATTCTCTAAATGTGTATTTTTTCTAGATTTTTTTTTTTTTCGATGCAGGGCATTGAAAATCAGACAAAATTTCATCTTTAGCACGCCATAACTTCCGTATTTTTCATCGTACAGACTTTCCTTTGGGCTAGTTTTCTTTGTTATGAAATTCTCTAAGTGTGCATTTTTTGCTTTTTTTTTTTTTTGAGGCAGGGCATTGAAAACAAATCTTTAGCACGCCGTAACTCCCGTATTTTTCATCGTAC